>JARQSV010000390.1:91559-110382 GCA_030142285.1 Calameuta idolon
CTACCCCGCACGACCTCCCCAAAGACAAATAGGATCGCCTCTACCCACACGAGTGCCCCGAGTCAACGACATGTTGGGCCGTTTTTAGCAAAACGAACAAATTATACTAAATACGCGAGAGCTAGACACCTGATTAGAGTCACTATACGAAAGACCACGGCCGTAGATACCCTAAGGGGGCTCAAGGCCTCCGTCCGGAGACCCATAAGGTCCTGTTACGGTCACAACTTGGGCCCGACCCACTGAGCAAGCTCAGCGGATGAGGCGGAAGGGCAACCCTCGACACCATGGTCAATACGTGTAGCTGGTCTAACAGGGTGACCACTCTTATATAACTACTGCAATGAATATGCTCGACCCGATCAAAAGAATGGAACAAGCAAGACAAGTACAATGGAAAGTGAGAAGGAACGGAGTGAGACGAGAAGGCAGAAAGTAAAATAGAAATAAGGAAGTCGAAAAGTAAGAAATATGGGTATAAAAGTAGAGAAGAAATAGGAAAGAGATAAGTAAGAAAGTAAAGAATCAAGGATAAAGAAATAAATATGCGAAAAAAAGAAGTTTGAAAATAGGTAAGAGGGGTAAGTCCAAGAGACCAGTATAGGAGACCGGCTCGAGGAAGAATGAGCCCTCCGAGTTCGGGCGCTACCTCAAGCGCTCCCCCCCACTCTCCGCCTGCTTTCACTCTTCGAGCCCTACGCGATGAATTTGCGCGCACACATTTTTGGGCAACTTCCAGTACTTCTAAATATGCTTGGCCAGAATTTCCGATTTCTAAGTTTTAATATTTTACTTTATTGATTCCATTAATTATTTTAATGTTCCAAACACCTATTTCATTAATATTTCAATTTGATCGTAATTCATTTTCGATATTCTACAATTTCAATTCAATTTTTATCAACTCCACATATTCTACGAGATCAAGATCCAATAATATTTAGCAGTATTTGGAAAGCTTCAATCAATTTTTCGAATTTTCAATATTTCTGTGCAATTAATTTATTTCTTCTTTTTCTCTCTTCCTTCTTCTTCTTGTTCCTTTCTGGCTTTATGCCCTTATGAAGGGTTCTAAGGGTTGCTCTGGGAACCATCGGTAAGTTGCGGAGAACCTCTGCCCGCCAAGCTACATTCATGATCACGTTCAGCTCGGCTACGACGGAACATGCATTATCGACGGAGGCGATGATCACAAAATCCTACCCCCGGACTTGCCACTACGATTTAGCGCCATATTTTTGGTATCGCTTAAAACCGTAGCGTTGTGCATCTGCCTACTGATTTCTGTACTTACTACCCTTTGTGGAGAAAACATGGTGGAGAATAATCGTGTGGCTCCTCGCTGTCGGACCCAAGATCGAGGGCCTTGTTCTTACGCACAAAGAACTTATGCACACTCTATACTTAGTTTATGTGAAAACCACATAGCAACGTCACCGCTCAACCCAACATTCAAACTAGAAAGCTATCCTCGCAGTTTACAATATATCTTATTTATGCCTTAATAACATTGAATTCTGATTTAGGGAGAAGAATCATGATCCCATCGACGTTTAGTATGGACTACGCGATCCTTACTTCAAATCCTTTGAAAAAGTGACCGTTCAAATGAACAAAGGGTTTCCTATGTCTACTATGCGAAGTCTATACTGCATGTCGATACGTGATCTCATTTCAATTTCTCATTTGAACTTGCCGCTCAATTCTAGTGAGATTATTTATCACTAGGCCGCGACATGAACCTACTACACCAAGAGTGGAAATCCCTATATCGTTCATCGTGATTGGATATCCCAGAGCCTTATCAAAGTGACGAACCTTTATTGTTGCGCCAAACTAACATAAATTTATCTGAATGATGGGCGCACCTTGTTCTTCCTAGATCGTGCTTCGTTAGGTGGCACTTCGTGGCCATTGCTCCTGCTGAGAAGTGGTGAGCGTCGGAAACAGAGCTATTCTCCTCTCGAGGTGTTCGTGTGTTGTTCGAGCATCATTGTTTGCCAGAAACATCCTGTCAAAATGACGTCCCGCCTCGAGAAGGAGCGTGTTAAACAGATCCAGGATAAGTGTCAAAACCTGCTCTCGCAGATGCTCCGGGATGAAGACAATAAGTACTGTGTGGACTGCGATGCTAAAGGTTTGTGTAATAGTCACCACATTCTATGATAGACAGATTCTTAGTAAGTATCACCGGAAGAAATATCGGGATAATAATGATTTATTATACGGAGAAGGACTCTATCCTTCGTTTATTGATTTGTTCTTAGCCATTGCGACCCAGTTTCTTATTAGTGTCTTATAGATTTTTCATTTCCTTCGAATAACTCCACGTAGTGTGACAGCCGTTACGGTAAGAAACGTCGCACGACCCTGTTGTTCGTTCTACGTGTTTGCATAGCAGTGGCATCGCGCTTGAAGTACAACCCTTTCAAGGAATTCTTGTGTCTGAGGTTCACATGCTGAGTAGAGTAATCTCTTTATTTGATATATTTATATCCATATTGTTCCATGTTATATTCTCTATGCTTTGTTGAGTATGACATTTCGATTACTTTCCATTGTATTCTATGCATTTTAATTTTGGAGTAAATTTCATTATTATGAAACATTTGTTCGAATAATACTGTGTAAATTTGGAAATTTCATAGACATGTTAATACTGTGTTAATCTTAGCATTGTATCTTATCATTGTTTGGTCTTCTGTCCTGGCTTTATCCTGTGTGCCAAATTTAAATAACTTCATTGATTTAACATTGTTGTTACCTTTAAATTATATTTTATACTTTATTGTTTTAGTTATAATTGAATTGATCCATTTGTTTCATTTTTTATGATTACGAAAGGTGTTACAGACAACTATACTTTATATACTTATTCTATACTTACTTTATATTATCCGTGCGGAATATCTATATATATGATAAGTATTTTTAAGAAAAAAGAACTTATATATATTCATAAAGATAAATTATACTATATCAAAGTATATCATATAACTTTAGTTTATATTATTTTGTGAACTTCATATTTGAAACTTTGGAACTAAGTGATTATTTACTTTCAGGACCAAGATGGGCCAGCTGGAACCTTGGAATATTTTTGTGTATTCGCTGTGCTGGTATACACAGAAAACTTGGGGTTCACATAAGCAAAGTCAAATCTGTCAATTTAGACACATGGACACCAGAACAAGTTGTGGTATGTATATTTATTATACTCAATGAAATAGCTGTATGGTTTCTTTTCTAGTGAAGTAACGTGGAGTATGTCTATCCTAATGATGTTCCTTTTTTTTAATATCTATCCTGTATTCCTATGATCATCCCCATTTCAAGTGTATATAATTAATTATTTGAACAAAAGGTCAGAATATTATCCTCCTTATCTATACAATGACTCAACCATATGTAAATTTCTATCACTATATATCTATTTCACTGGGTTTACACCCATCATTCCATTGAATGTATTGCATATTCTCTTGACTATATTAAAATAGTATTAATCATAGCATACCATTGCTACAAAGATAGTCATAAATAGAAAAATAACTGACATAGTGATGACGCCTAATTTCATGTATCAATCGAGCATAAAAGTTACAATACTTAGCCATTTTGTAATACAACAAATGATTAAAAATTCATATTTAAAGATTATGCAATTTGCTTTCTATTTTATTAGAGTCTGCAGCAAATGGGTAACTCTCGAGCAAGGGCAGTTTATGAAGCAAATTTGCCAGACCGCTTTCGCAGACCACAAACAGACTGTAGTCTTGAAAGTTTCATCCGAATGAAATACGAGCACAAGAAGTACATTGCACGAGAATGGGTGCCACCGCCTTTACCAAAAGTAAACTGGGACAAGGAGTTGGATGAAGAAGCAGAACGACAACGTAGACGTAAGAAGGAAGGTTCAAAATCATCTAGCGGACAGAGCGTTCTTCCTCCTGTTAAAAAACCAGAAGTGGTACCACAGCTGCCGAAACCACGAAGTTCCGTCAGTCCCAAACCTTCAAGAGCGAATAATTCCGCCACTTTGGATCTCCTTGGTCTCGGTGCGTTCCAGATCTTCCATCGCATCAGGCGATGTCCTTCACAACCGACAACATATTTCATAATAATAACATTAACTGTTCGCAATAGATGCTCCAGAAAGTCAAACGAGTGCAAACACTTCCGGTTCCGGTGACGATATCTTTTCCTCGTTTCTATCCGCACCACCAGCTTCCACTTCTCCAGCAGCGAACGGCGCAGCGAACGGCATAACAAATACTACCAGCACGGCAGGCAAAACAGAAGAGGAAAGTTTCTTTAATCAGCCAGCGCCCACACCTCAGGAGAAGAGTAAGATGACAAAAGACAGTATTCTAGCGCTGTACGGAACGCCCAGTCAGCAGCAGCAAGTATTCGGAGTTCCTGGTACGTTTTATTTAAAGAAAATACTGTGCAACTAAATTTCCATCGAAAATACTAAAAAAGATATCTTGGTTTTTCAGGTGGGATGTATACGCAACAAAGTACGCCCCAACAGTTTACGCAGCAATTGCCAAGCATGGCAGCCTTTGGTCAGCAAAACTGTTTCCCAAGCCAATCAAATTCCATTAACCAACTGAATCACCCTCTCCAGACGCAAATGGGAATGCCAGTTGCAACACAAATCCCAGTAAATCCTGGACAAATCGGTGTAAATCATGGTCAGTTGGGCGCCATGCCAGCTAATCCGCTAGGAAACAATATAGGCATGCCTCAAATCAATCAAATAAACGGACTGCCAAATGCCAGTCTGGGAATGCCAAGTCAATTGGTAAGTAAAGTCCCTCGTATAATAATAAGTCGATAATCAATACTGCTTTGATAATCCCATGTGGATTAAAATATAATTTCGCGCAACCAGCAGACTGTAACGAACGCTGGTCCACAAATGATTCAGCTGGGTCAGAGTAACGTAGGTAGTAACAATGGATGGAGCGGTATGTTAACTGCTCAGAATCTTCAACCAGCGCCCGGCAGCAATCCTTTCTTCAACTTAGCAATTCAACAGCAGCAGCAGCAGCAGCAGCAAAATACTGCTTTTGCATCGCAGGTAACAAACTCGTGTACCTTAATCGTATAAATAATTCCCTAACACTTAACAATTTCCTACCAGATAATTTCCATGAAAATTTAACCCGACACACTATATATATTCATAATTCCACGTACGGTCCTCCTTACATTGTTTTCTTACAGCTGCCGCAACACATGTCCCAATTATCACTGGGTGGAATGGCCGGCTTCACGAGTACACCAGGAAAGTCGACTTCCACCGCACTTCCTGGACAGACTCTGTCGACCAACCTGTGGCAGTAACAATTTCTTCGGACTTAGTTATTTAATCGACCGGTCCGTTCGATGTTGCACACTAGTTTCGACAGTTGTATCTCGACATTGACCTATATTATAAGGTTTACGTGAGAGAGCACGAAGAGAGAAACGGCACGTCGCGCAAATCGAAAAAAAAAAACCAGGAATTGCAACTGCTACGATAATATTCGTAACATACGATACGCGTATGCTCTTGCGCCGTCTTGAAACCCGAAGGGTTGTGCCGTCGTTATGGCACGTTGTTTCCCACTTTAGAGGCTCTATTTACGTTCTGATATTGTTGTTGAAAGAAGAAAAGAAGCAAAAGAAATGATACGTTTCGATATAATAAAATTACGAACTTCCAATTCGCACGAGTGAGAACTTCAGTTCGGTCTTACAAGATTTCCCTGTACTTGGAGTTGTTGTACGTGCAAAATGGTACGTCATCACTTATTCAAAATGGTTAAATAATATATCCTAAATCGCGCAGTATTGCCGATTAATCATGCGAGGTCTATGATGTACGTTTAAGAAGCACATAATATTACTCGACGATTGCGATGTACAAAAAAATGAATTGTCAGTCGACGGATAGAATACAGGAATTCGTAACAAGACATTTATTTGAATATTTGTTCTAAAAATTATGAATATAAGAACTATGGTTACTTTTAACTGCAATTAATATCATGTTGCTCATTCGGTATATTACGTATGTCATACTGATAACTGGCGAGAAAAGATATGTATTTGTCTCTCGACAATTAACATGTCTCCCTCATAACCTGTTAACGAAAACAGAAGTCCTGTTGTCTGAAAAAGAATATTCCTGTATATCATACGGCTCTGAAACGAATACTGCATTAAAATGTATACGCACCGATGTAAATCCGTACAATGCAATTTATCGTATTTCACATATATACAGTGTATCATGAAAAACCAAAAGGGAAATAAGAGAACGAAAAGATTCAGTTACAAAATGATGAACCTGTATTAAAAGTTTTTACTGAATTGTCATAAATTCTCAGACTTCATCGTCTCGTATGATCGTATCCTCTACAGTCGGTCAGCAGTAGAACGTCTGCACTTTTTAAAATTTATACGGAAGACGACGCAGGTTACAAGAAAAATTCGGAAGTTTGTATAAATTCGCATCTATTGTAGCAGATTTGCGTATAATTAGAAGAAAGGAGTAATGGTCGAACCAAAAGGAAGACTAAGAGGAATTAATAAAGTGATTGCAGTGAATGAGTATACCGTCCGTCGACTAAAAAGAGTAAAAACAAAATGTAAATCATCGTGAAGATCCGCCTTTATCGAGGAGACACGCGAGGATCGTCCAAATTGAGACTTGTAAACGGCTGCGCTTGAAAAGTAAAGGACTACTTTACAATTTGACAATAATTTGTCCACAATCGTCATCTCCCATTATCGAATTTTTCTACCGGGATGACCTATTAATCCCAATCTCCTTAATAAAAATTACAAACACAAGAAATAAGTTTCGGACGATAGGCGGATAATCGATAATATGGATACGATGATCCGCGATTTGAGGTACCTGTATCACCTGTCAGCATCATTATTATTGCTACAGGTCGTTCCATATGGAATGTTATAACACTTCTTATCCTGGTCTCTCTTACTTACTTTATTACGTACGAGAGAAGAAAATTATATGTATAGCGTCTCGGTGCGTCTTGTCCTCCATCTTGTCACACGTTTGACAAGGAGATTCTAGCATATGGCTCCTATCCAATAATGGAATCTTAGAAAGCGTGTATTATAATGTAACGACTCGATAGGCCTGCGTTTACGTTATTCTACGTCTAACCTTAACGCATAACGCACGATTGTAAAGATACAGATTGTTTTGTGCGAAACGCGAGCGAATGTAATAAATGATTGCGACAGTGAGAAAATTCCGTGTGCTTTATGTAAAATTAGAGTTTCAAAACAGGAACAACGTGCGTTGTGACACTGTTAAATTTTCGAATTTTTCTTCTTTCTCTTTTTTTTTTTCGCTCTCTTGTCGTAGAAAATAACTAACAAGCGATACAATCAAGGCGCGGACCATAGACTACGAGAATATAATTTTATTGTAATAGTTAGTGATCTTTGCACGTACACGAACCACCGATACTTAAAGAACCGTCTTAAGACACAACGTGCGATTACTGATTCTGCGTACTTTACTTTTCTTCTTTTTTTATATTTATGAAATTTAATACCTAAGTCCCTCCTAGGATATTGTCGTCAAGAGCAACCAAAAAGTTCTTAAAAATTTATATAAATTGTAGGATAATTCGAGTTTACCTAATGGTATTATTTCACACGGTACTGCTTCTCTCGCCTTCTTTCCCTTATGTGAAGTCAAAGACTTATGTTTCTCAGAGGCCTCGTCTTTCTTTTTACGTTGACACGTTATCAGCATCGTGCGTTCTCTAGGTACTATATTGTAACTCGGCAGTGGTGCAGACTGACTGAGCTATTATTATACACTTTATTTTATAATGTGAAACAATTGACGACGGTGCACGCGTCTTCGGGACTGTCATTGCGATTGCTCATCATTAAGAATGCACTATGTGTTGTTATATGTATGACACGGTACAAGGGCTTTGGCAATATCATTATTGCAATAATCATCCCGGTTTATAGTAATAAACTTATGCACCGTGAAAGAGCGCCACCTGCGATTAGTATTAAATTAGTGATTTATAGAATTATTGATGCTATTAATTATTATTGTACCGTTTATTGTTAGCATCTCTATTGGCATTGTCATCACGATTTCTTTTGAAATTTATTATTCCTACGTTTGGGAATATTTCCTGGTAATGTTTGGCGAACGCTTTTTCTGTACAAACATCAGAATTAACCTTCGAATTTTGAGGGGAAGTAATCTATTTCTTCAACATTCTTTAGTATAATATGACGTTTGGGTGTAACATCGATTGTTTCATACCCGCGATCATGACCAATGTGCAAGCGTTATTGCGTAAAGAATACAGACAATTACGATTTTTATGTATTTTGGAGCGATTCGAATCGAGTCTGCAGCAGTCTTGTTATATATATAAAGAGAGAGAGAGAGAGAGAGAGAGAGAGAGAGAGAGAGAGAGAGAGAAATATTCTTTTTTTAAGAATGTGGAATCTTGTCGGCTTCCCCTATCTTGACGCTCTCAAGGTATGCATCTAGTGATTGGTGTCAGCTCCAAAATATATAATGCCTATCGCGCGATGAATATTTGTACAACTGCGTTTGTATAAGAGTATGAGTGTGTAGACCGAAGATGCGAGAAAATTATAAAATATATATTAAACTAATCTGTACGATATCAGAGTATTTAGAATTGAAATACACCGTCTACCTCTTATTACGTATCGAAGAACCATTCTCGGTGAATCAAAAACTGTATAATGTATTTACGCCTTTTAATGGGCGCATTTTCATATCATTAATATGGTATACAGATGATTTTCATTAATAACGCTATTGGACTTAGATTAATGTTATTCATAAATAGGTTAACTGTTTGAATGGAGTTACTGAAAAATTTATTTTGTCCACAGTAATTATATTAATGGTATTAAATAGATATACGGATGAATAATCTAAAGTTTTGTTCTCAACGTAATTGGTGGGTAACTAAGTTGGCAAGAATGTACTATTTAACTTACCATTCAAATAATGGATACTCCATTGACTGACTGTGCGTCATTTGTTGGGACCAATGGGAACGCACGCCGGAAATCGCCATCTTTACCATTTTAGACTGTGGCTGACTAGCACGTCGTGGACACTCTTTCGCTTCCTGAAAGCTTCCTTTTGCTGTTACATCGAAGCCTGTTCGAAGCCACGTGAAAAGTCATGGACAAACCTGTCGTCCTAGCTCGTGTAATCAAGGTTCTGGGCCGCACTGGGTCACAGGGACAATGTACACAAGTCAAAGTCGAGTTCCTGGGTGAGCAAAATCGACAAATCATCAGAAACGTCAAGGGTCCAGTCCGGGAAGGCGACCTCCTAACCCTCCTCGAGTCTGAGCGCGAAGCAAGAAGACTACGGTAGACCAGCATTTACATTTTCCACAAGACAACCAAAATCGGTCACCAGCAGCGGGGATCTAGGACTTCCTGGAATATCAAGACGACCTGAACCATGAGTAAAGGACCACGAGGATAATGACTAGCTTCAACATGAATCTGTTCTGTACACAAGATTCCTCACTACCGCAATAAATCCTTGCTGGTAACCACAAAGAATCTGTTTTATTATTTTCACTTATATTTTCCATATATACAAATGTTTTATTTAAGTTTATACTTGTTTAAACATATTGGACTTGGTATCGTAGTACCAGCTTCTTCATCAGCAGAATGCACAATAAGAATGCGAACTTACTGCTGTAAGATCGAGACTTACAAATTTACTTGGTATGTATATATTTACATTTCAGTGATTTATGTGCTTATTTTGTTTAAAAATTTATATGTTAGCAATTGAAATGATATTTAAATTAAAAAATGGTGATAACTTCACTGTGAGAATATGTAAGCCTTAGCAATGGAATAACTGAAACAATTAAATTAGGTTATGCTTAATTGAAAGAGTATATACATATTACAATAAGTGTTACAAAGAAAAGTAACTGGATTTGTAGAAAAGCATAGTAATTTATTTACATATTTTTGTTTAGAATCTCATTCAAATATAAAAATGTAGTATGCAAAATGCCCAGTGGTATAATAATGGTGCATTACACAAATACTTTTGTAGTATGGCAGGAAACTTAAAGCAATGTTTATCTAATCTTGAACAAGTTGTAACACTGTCAATTTCTTCGTAACCTTAAAGGCAAACTGATACAAGTAAGTATTGCATCTTGCTGAGTTATATCCTTCGACGCTTGGGAGGTGGAGTATCTCGAGGACTTGATGAAGCCTTTGATGTGTTATCTATACTTTGTCTTGTTGGCCGTTTTGGACCTCTCTTCGGTCCCTCGCGACTGGAGTCAGAATCCTTACGTTCTTTTTTTGCTGTCACTTAAACATAGTCGATAAAGTTATAGAACAAATTTTAGAATAGTAGATCTAAAAAACTTTAAAAATACCTAGATCCTCTGTGTCATCCTTCGATTTTGGTCGTCCTTTTGAAGATTTATGTTCTTTTTTCATGTCCTTTGTTTCACGAAGTTTCTCCTTTTTAACCTCTGTGTCTTTGATAAATTTTTTAATATCCTCTTTCTTTTTCTCAATTTCTTTACCTCCTTTCGAGTCTCTTGGTTGTACATCTTTTTTAACAGTATCTTTTCCATCTTTATCTTTTTTTATTTCTTTATGTTTCTCCTTTGAATCTTTTATTTTAATCTCTGATTCATCTTTCTTTCGAGATTTCATTAGCATGGAGAACTCCGATTCAGGAAGACTAAAGTCAATTTCGTTACTAGGAAAAGGCAGATCCTCTGTGTCATCCTAATAAAAATAATGCACATATAAATATATTTATGTCATTAATGACTAAATTATTAACTTACCAAAGCCATTAGATCGTACATAGATTCCAAATGATCCCAAATAATCTTTAGGGACACGTCTTTATGAATAGCTGCACGAAACTTTTCCCAAATGCAAACCATGTGAAAGTACTTGTTGACTCCTGTAAGGATCAAAAATGAAGTAGGTTTCGCCAGCTTATCAATCTTACCTTCTAATCCCTTTTTTCGGAATATTTTAATAGCTTTACCTTCAAAAGTATACATAATACGTCTCATAAATTCTTACCAACAGGCTTATGGCCGTTCATAGCAAAGAAAAGCTGTATTTCATTCTCCACGTTCCATTCAATCTCCTCAACTGATTCTGATTGTTTCTCTTTAACAGCCATCGCGTGCCAATAAAAATCTTAAAAATCCAATAACGTAACTGTTTTCCAGTGTCAATACAAACAACAACACAATTGAACGTACACTCTGATTTCAGAAAATCCTAGCAAACTGATCCTTTTTTACGATGTCGCGTCGATCGCTACGATCCTCCTGCCATCTCTACGACACGCGCATAAGTAACAAAACAGATCATTTAGCGATTATGGAAAAGGTAGACCAGTTCGATAAGTAACATTCTCTGTACATAGTCCTATTTATATAAACAAATCCATAGCTCCAAAAGTTTCTACAGTTATTATCTATATTTCTAAGTGGATAAGCTTTGCAAAAAATTTAAGTACAATATAGACTGACAGATACAATTGAATTCCAGTATTAAAAATGATAATAAAAGTTTGTGTAAAAGTGTATCAATTAATTTATCAGTGATGTCATTATACTTTGAAAAGTAGCCACAGCGCCACCGCATTAAATAACTTAAGAAAATGGCAGTATGTAAAAGCATACAAGAAATACATGATTGCCAGAGCGCTATATGCATAATATTACGTTACGGTGTTATCGTACGGTTTACCTTCAAAGGATATCCGCGTTGCATAATAGTGCTTTCAGGGCCTCATTGCAATGACACAGGGTCACACCACGATCGTGCATACGACAAGATAAGGTAAAATAAATAGTTTACCAGGATATAGCAATAAACAGACCAAAACATGTAGCGACTCGAATATCCAAGATGGCGATCGTAATACGGCCATACTAAATGAAATAATATACTGTAAAGAAGGTGAAGTTTTAATCCCTGTTAATACGATACTCGGTAGAGCAAGTGTCAAACGTATAAAACGGATGGATTCCAATAAATCATACTCTACGAGAAATACCTTTTGTCATCATTAAAGAAAAATAGCTTCGCTCCTTTTCACATTGCATCTTCGATTTCAGCCACTCAGCTTCAACTTCGTACACTTCCCACTTAATACAATTGATTCTAACATAGATAGCTCTCCGGCTGGAACGAATCGTAGTTGGGTCTCTTCTTTTTCTGTTCGCGGAGGAACGGGAAAACCGTTTGAAATCGACTCTGAACCAAGTGAACAGAACAGACGCAGCCCGCTACCTGGATCTTTCCAAGTCAGCCAACTCCAGGAAGCGGAGTCGAACCTCTCAACGTCATGGGGTGAACAACCCTCTGAACTGCTTCCTTATAAAATCATTTGCACTGGAGTCAAACTAATTTTTATAGATTTCTAGATATACAGTTATTATCGATGTTATCCCAGCCGATAAATGATGAAGATAATTTTGCTAAAAAAGATACTGGTTAACGGATCGAACCAATTACATTAGAGAGTTTTGAGAGGCAGACATGTATACATACGTGCACATGCATACTAGAGAATGGATACGGGATGACTTTTCAATCCAATGAAAGCAGGTCAAGCATACATAGACGAAGTACGAGGAACATTCTTTTAATTAGAAATTCCAGGTCCATAGGGACAGGGTTATTCTTATAAAGCTCGCGGCCCTTAATCGTAAACGGCAGAGGTGATCGGCGGTGACAGGGTATGTACGAATGTTATTTGTACATATATATATATATAAATAATAGATACATATACAAAATGTATATATGTTGGGTGTGAGTATATATGTGTGTATATATATATATATACACAAAAAGTTAATCCGATCGAACAGAATGGACGAAACCGGCTCTCCAGGTTTTCGTGCAGCTAAAAAACGACGGGGTGTCGAATCCGGAAAAGATCTCCAAGCTACGACCGGACGAACTCAATCTATTAAGGCTGGTTTACACCACTCGCTGAATTCTTCCGCTGCTGCACGACATTCGTGACGATTGAGTAAAGCATAGGAAAATTCAGAGTTCGTCGCTTTCGAAAATTGCTATTTTCGCAATTCCCTATAGGCATGCGTTAGCGAGACTTTCCAAAGTTATATTTGTCCAATTTTCCAAACTGACTTACCATAGGAAAGCCTCTAATGAGATCGTTAAGAACCGTACAGTGCAGGTATGTTTGAAAGTAAATATGTACACGAAATATCCAATACCTTCAACAGATCCTGATTGCTTGTAATTTTTTTTTTTTAATTTTAACACCGTAATCGATGTTCATTAGCGTTCCGTTAATTACAAATCAATTTATTCATAACGTACGTGTGACCATTGGCTGATGTAACGGCACCATATCATCCATCCGACTTGCGTCATTAACTCATCCTATCTACGTTACATTCCCTAGTGACAATAGAAGCCATTAAGTGGACAAAGTCGACCACGAAATTCATGTTATTAAGACGCCATCGGACGAAGTCGTTCACGCATCTCTGAGTGCATCTACGGTTTCCTTCCTCGTCCAAGAGTCCTTGATGGCAATTACCGTAACAGCTCGTTAGTATACGTACAGTGACTTTGCTTAATTAAGACGAGAACGAGGAGTCCGAGGACTACGCAGATCGGCTTTACGATCAGCGCAACGGTATTCAACGGCGACGAAAGACCACGCGTTCTTGAAAGTGATACTTTCGATTCTTCAAGCTCGTCAAAATAGAATGGAACGGCCATAGACAAAACACAGGGATAATAAATAGTTATAACGTGCACAAGGTACGTGCATGCGTATGCACGAGTCGTCCGACGTATTGGCTAAGTTAGGTTAGGACGCGTGAATGGCGTCGGAAACATTACGTGCATTTAATAAATGACATGGACTATATACGTAAGTAGAGGAGTCGCGGGTAATTCCTCTATAAACCTGGCCTTACCACCCAGAGAAGAAGTCTTCGTTGGGAAAGGAGGATAAGAAGGAGAGAGCGCTCGAGGTAGATGGTAAGATAGGTTAGACCGCGTACCGGCCAGAGACTGGCAAGGCGGGTAAGGTAAGATAAGGGCGGCAAGGTAAGGTAAGGTAAGTTGGGAAGAAAATATAAAGAGGGGACTGACTACATGGAGTCAACGTTCCGAGCGGGTCAGCGACCACTATCTCTTGTACGCTTCGGGCCGCTCGTTTCGCTGTCTTCCACTCTCCTTCTTCCTCTATCTCTCTCTTTCTCTCTCACACGCGCACACACACTCTGTCGCTACTCTCTTCCTTCTTTCTCTTGCACGTTATTTTCTATCAGCTCACGTCCCTCTTGCACACCTACTTCACGGATCCAAACCTACCTACTCACCTACCTACCTTCCCACCTTCCTCTGTCTTCCCACCTTAACCACTTTACCACCTTCCTTGACGGCCTTACCCTGCCCGCCTGGCTGCCTCCTGCCTGCTTACTTCTCTTCACCAGGTTGGCTGCGTACCTCGACTCCTTCTACTGGACGTATACCTTACCTCCACCATGTGGCGATGCTCCCGTGGAAATCGCGGAACCATCGTTTCCGAAATGTCCGGGCTCGCGGGACCGTGGCGATGCCCGGAACCCATGACGATCTCGACTCCTTGGATTTCAGGATTTTTCCACCTGGATTATCTGGTCTGGTACCGTGGACTCGGTGTCTTTTATAAGGATACGGATAAACGTTTAATAACTTCATTTTTATTGGGTAACTATTGATAACGATTTCACGAAAGACCGATTATTCGTCATAAATCATTGACGAAGAGAACCGTAAGGACGATTCAGCATCTAAGGAATTCTGTTGTCAAGGACCGTCAAGGACCATCCACAAGGACACCAAGGACTATGGGAACCTTTATGCCATTTAACGGGTACGCGACAAGGCCACCCCATTGTCTATGGTTCTGATGAGGTCGCTCACGGTTGGGCAATAATAGCAAAATCGCAACGCACGATTATGTGCTATACTCTGGTTATTAAAAATTATTTTATTATCCTGTAACGTCATCGTGTTCTATTGTAAGTTTTCGACTACAGAATAAATATTATTACGCGTATCCTAGATGCAGGAATAACCTACCCGCATCCATTGAAGAAAATAATAACCCAGGAAGGGCTCGGACAGTCTTTTGCGCAATCCCTCGGAATTCACCTTCTTCTACGACCTCTTCGTAGCGCATGGACGGACAGACCGACAGACGGGACCGGCTTACGTAATGCCCCAGCGAACCAGCCACTTCCAAACCGGATATTCGAGTCTCGACTTCGCTCCGCCGCTACCCGGATTCGGCTGGCGACCCGTGTTGCCCGGAAGAAAATCTTTGGAAAAATTTTCAGACGTCTTCGTCGAGTAGGTGACGCTCGGTCGAATTCACCGTTAGGATCAAATAAATCTATAGGGTATCAATTTACACCTGGCTTCGAGTTTCTTATTATACCTTGTATTTATGTGTATAGTACGTATACGTAAGATCACCCATGCCATATCGCCGTACCACGGCTATGCTATGGGAAAAGTGCGTCAGAAAAGTCGTGAGATCTGCTCAGTGAGTCAGCCAAGTGTCTTGCATGTACATATGCGTGTATGTATAGTACGTGGTCAAAATCCTGAAAGGCCAAGCCGAAACGTCCTTTCGTACACGTCGGCATTTTATTCACGCCGGAGCGGGCAGAGTTTCATGGGAAAAAGTCGTGGGCCCCGAAACCTGGTCCGGGTAATGGAGAAATAATCTAATGGAAGTTTAATGGTGAACGTTAAATGGTGGGAGAAGGTATAGGCCTAGGAGTTTATATAAAAGCGGTCGAAGATGTAATATTAAAATTTATCCCACTTGAACGTTGCCGTCATCAAGAGGCAGAGGTGTTACTCGAATTTGCATTGACGAGTGTGTTACGAAACTTCTTAGGCCGTACTTGGGACTGATCTTCGCACCCGAAGAGGACGCTTGGGAAATAATAAGAAATTCTAATTGGACTTGTTAGGATTCTATTATTTTTGTTTGCCACAGTGTATACGCTTTATTACTTTATGCATGCCATGCACTCTGCCGCTTTCAGTGAGATGACAGGTGTTAAAGTACTTACTTCTTTTGTGCCTTTTTTTTCCCCCTCTTTTTATTTCAAGTCCTTTTCCTCTCCCTTTCTTATTTTCTCTTCGTTTTCTCTGCTTCTTCTGCCCTTTTCCTTCGCGTAGGCAATTCCTAGGTACGGATCTGCCGGTCAACTGCGAAAGAGACAGGAAACTACGGGAAGACGATGTACCGGTGTAGGAATTGCGAAAGGGAAAACGGGAAGAGCAAGAATCAAAATGGCGAACCTGTGCAAATGTAGATTATACGGAGGTATTTTTTTTTTTAATAATTCTTACATGCCATTTGCGAATAGCAATTATTTAGTAAGTTGCGTGTACTGTTGTTAATGATTTCAGTGGGATGTGTTATTATTGGGAAAAAGATGCAGCATGAAATACTCTGATCAATGAGAAACTATAAACGTCACGGGTGTCGCGTGAAACTGTGTTAATTATGGATGTGAAAATATCATGACTTCCGTTTCGTTAACGATATTTTTTTTTTTCGAGAAAAAAATTTTTTAACTCCAACTTTGTACCGTTTTTTCGTTTTATTAACGAGATCCTTACGTCGACAATTGCGTTTCAACGTGTTCATATCCTTCGCGCGGTTTTATCCTTGTGCCAGATTTCTCCTGCGTCACAGATTAATTATCTGCGTTTGAATTGTTCGGTCGTAAGAAGCAAAGACTGAGTCAAGCTATTGAACCTGACTTTTTTGGGGGAGGGACGAAAATTTACAAAATCGCCTGTAACCGGTTATTTATTGCTGTTACACGGACGAGGGATTTTCTGTAGGGTGGAAAACAGGTGGATCGTCCCTAGGACAGGTGCAAACAACCCTACCGTGTCGTTAAGGCTCATCCGGTAACTTTTACCATCCCCGAAAGAAAAGGCTGGTCAGAAATACTTTGTGCGAACCCCGGGTAAAATAAAGGAGGGCTTAAAAGAAAAGAAATTAATTATGTCAAATTTGGATAAAAAAATTGTACAAATATAAACGAATGAAAAATTGGTCTATTCGTTATATATAAATATAAAAATAATTTTTTTCAGGATAAAAATAACGAGAGCTTCTCTTTTTCTAATAGCTGCCGATACTCTTAGATAATTTAAACAAAAAATTTGTTCTACCCTTATCTAAATTCTGACTCGATATTATGATTTTTAGGTAAATCCCAATTTACGTGGGTTCCATCAATTAATAATTACCCACGATACGCAATCGACAAGAAGCTGCAGACTCACGTTAAAGTCAGTTCGCAGCCATTGGACAACAGCGCGAGCAGCCATGATTGCTGCCAAAACAAAAGGACGAAAGTGCCGCGTTCTTAGATTTCGTCACGGCAGCGACTGGACCAGCATTACCCCACCCGAGATTGCCTTACGTAACTTGTGCCTCGATATTTTTCTTTTTTAAAAATCCTTTTTGTACCGCAACTCGAATACCACAGGAGCATCGAATTCTTTCCAGTATAAAATTCGAGGTACACTAACCGTCCGTACGAAATAGATCGAGCCCAAGAAGAAAGATTCAAAACCGACCGTCAAGAAAAAGCATCAAGAACGATTAAAAAATCTGTACAAAAAATTATGAAAAAAAAAAGAAAAAAAAAATGATCGATACCTTACGTGAACTGGTAAGACTCCGTTTCACAAGATCCAGGATAACTGTTCCCAATGCATTCCTGCGTAATGCCGTCGTTTGAGCACCTGTCGCAGCAAGGAAGCTGCTGGTAGACCAAGAAGTAGAAGGCGACGGTATCCAGTAGAAACGAGTATGTCTCGAATCCATATGCCGTGAAGTAGCATGGCTATGCTGAAGTATCTCGCATAGAGATGTCATCCAGGTGGAGGGGAACCGATGATCATAATACAGCAATATCGACCACCACTTCAGCGAGTATGTTAATGGTTGCTATGATGATTATAAAAAATAGAATTTTGCGACATCCTTGAAGACTCGCCTTTTCGCGAGGACATACGGTACTTATATGAGTGGCGGTCGGGCAAGGAACGTGTACGGGACTTCCTAGACGGACACGTGAAGAAGCATGAAAAGTTGATAGACGTCGGTGAAGTCTTGCGACAAATATATATATATATATATATATATATGTATAGATATATAGAGCGCGGAAGCCAGAGGGGAGGGAAGAAGGAAAGGCAGTGCGAAACTCGAGATCAAAATCCCTTTGAGCATAGAGTCTTGGCTTATCGTTTCAATGGTACTGAGAGATATAGTGAAGAAGGCCCTTTAATTCCACTACTTATGAAATAGGATAAACTGACCAGTGAGTGAACGAGGTTCCGTCAATGAAAATGTTAGCTTATTATAATTAAAAAGGAATCATGGATTGTTAAAATAATTACTCAGCTTAAGAAAAATATCGGTCGTTAAGAACGATCCTACGGGTTTGCGTAAAGCTGGAAAAAATTTTTATAGTACGTAATATGCATTTAGCAAGCGCAATACTAAATGAACAGCTTCGTCGGGTCAGTAATGATTAGGTAGGATACGTGTCTTAAGGCATCTTTGAGGTTAAGTATTGAGCTTCATTGGTAAAGATAAAGTTAATTTTTATTTATACTGAGCAAACTTTTTCAATGTCGTGAAAATATGCTGTGAGTAATTTTGTTTATTTACTGG
>JARQSV010000390.1:110482-152147 GCA_030142285.1 Calameuta idolon
TCAGTATCTATTAATATCGTTATAAGTCACAGCCTAAGTCTAAGACTGATAGTGAGTAAATGTACTTCGATTGTCAAAAAAAGTATAAAATTTGAATTATCATTCTAAAAAACTTCATGTTCGTGCCGTGTTAAATCATAATGATAATATGAATGATAATAATTAAAAATATATATTAATCTTTAATTTCAATAATAAAACTACGATTCTATATCTTTATTCTTTAGCAAGAACAACAAGATACGACAAATAGAGGCACCTGTATGATTAAGAACAACGTTCGGCAAGGCTGTGTGTCTTATGAATGACGGTGATATGCGCTAAATCAAATAAAGGCCAAAAAAATGCAACATCAATCGTCAATGTTGATTACCTGTTGTATCTTCGTCTTTATTAGCTTCATTCGTTACACTAAAAAAGATAAATATTACCTCATTTAAGCTCGACCAAAATGTACGGTAGGTACGGTTCAATTTTACATCATGGCATGATGAAAAAGAATTTATATTGATACGTCATATCCGACGCTGAAAACTATTCTGACGATATTGTTACTTTACGGTTCTAGCGTATACACGACGGTTTACTTAGTCGTCCATTTACTGGTCGGTGTACCCTACACGTTGGTCGAGACAGTCGGGCAGATGCTGAGCGCACGCGGAAACGTTCGGTCGGCCTTAATGCTCACAAATTTATTCGGCGAAGTCCCCTCTCCTCGTTATTGCCGGAGAGCGAAAAATAAACAAGCAAATCGCTCCACGCATCTCGCATAGCCTTAACTGTACCTGCCAGCCAATGGCCGGCGGGAATAGCGTCCTACCACAGCACCACCGTGCCGTAAACAAACCATCGCTCGTGCCACGCCGAAAACTCAATACCCCAAAAATTGACTCACATGATCGACCTAGCTCGACCGCAAATAGGTACAGAGCCGACCAATGATCATAGGTAGTTTCGCGGCCGTCTAATAAAAGAAAAAAAAACCAGCTTAGAACCTGAAAGAAATCGGTCAGAAGTTTCGCGCTGGCCCACAGCCCCTTCTCCTGTCGCGATCCTAGTCCGTTACAGACTGAGTTCCAATGCACTTGTCTCCCTCTAGCCGTTACGGCCTGCCAGCACTGACCAATCAGCGCCCGGCAGGCAACAGGTGACCGACCAATAGAATGACGCGGACGCGTCCATCGCTCCTCCAAGTACTTTTACGCAACAAAGCTCTTCGCTTCGAAGAGACTCCCAGTATGACTTCTGTCCTACCGTTCCCTTACTTCGCAATGAGCGATCACCGTGTATTGTTTATGAACGATAAAGGAGTACCCAAAGCGGGAAGAGTTTTCAGTATTTAATGAACGGGACGCACGTGATTAAGGCTAACGAGAAGCGAATGCGTTACTCTTGTGATACATGGGATCCTTCATGCCGCCTTTTATTACATTGTTATGGCATAAGTGGAGTTTTGGAAATTAATGGGGGACCGTAGATCAATCTACGTGTCTTACGGGATCCAGAAGCTCGCCGATTCCATCGTCGTATTTGAAGTACCGTTTGAACATGGGAAGAGCGATTTATTTTCTATACACGCAGTTCTCTATTGTAGACGTTACAAGGTCATGAACGGTTCGAAGATTGTTCGTCGAACGTGTTTCCTGATCTGTCACGTATTTCTCGTGGTTACAACAAAACGTAAACACGTCGCTGACGCAATGCACGAATATCTGGAAAAATTTTGGAAAAACCAAACTCACCATATGGCTAACGGAAATTATTTGTAACGTTGGCTGTCTTATCTATTTTCATATACGATAGTTTTCTTGGAATTGCGAAACATTGGAATCCATTTTTTTTTTCATTTCTTCAATAAATTCAAGCTCAAACCTGTCAACGTGACTGTCGTGGGAATATACTTTAAAAGATCGCACGTATCCTTAAATGTTGTCAAAATGTGACGCAGAAAGTGGCCACCTGGCGTCGTGTTGCAAAATGACAGGCCTAAAGAAATATACTACTGTACCAAAATTATATTCACTGTAGCTCGGGATGCTTAGAATAAGAAAATCATTGACGCAAAAGAACGTGGAGAAAAGTCAGTTGCGAAACGCTCCGTAGTAACGACACGTTTCAATAAACAATCAGGATATAAGCGACACTGTATAATTTTTTTCTATGCTGAAATGCATACAATATATATATATACATATATTACATATAGGTACAGTATACCGTAAATATTACAGTAATATATTATTTATGCATAAGATAAATGACAAAGTTACAACGTTACTTGCGAATTGTCATTACTGCAGAACATTGAGATAAGTTATCGTTATTTATTTTTTTGTTTCTATAGTCAAGGTGGAAGAATGAAGAAAGGTATCAATGAAAAAGAAGATTCGTATAAAATAAGTAATAACGGTATACATATACGTATATGCATAGTTATGTTTTGGACTATCAAGTGACACGTGAATAAATCGAATAAGAAATTCAAATTAAACGGAGTTCCTTACGTACGTACGTACAGCGAGTATCAGAGGACAGCCGCAACGATGACGTCGACGAGTGTCAGCGGAGTGGATAGTCTGCGCACCTGGACAACGAAGTGCTTTGGCCCACCTTTCCCTTCGGCTTACCTGGCTCGCATTTTCACTGCGGGCCCGCGGCAGAAGCCGAGCCGAATTCGCGTCGCGCTCACATATCGCCCTGTGAAAACTCGTCACTCCGCGGTTTCTCGTCCCTTTAAAAGTTCGCGATTTCACGAGGATCGCGAGGACAAGGACTCCAACAGTGTTGTGCGTGTCGCGACGGTACACACGGCGCATTTACAAGACAGATCTTCAGGTTAGATCCGAGCGACGCGCAGCCGCCAGGTGAGCAACCGACAGTGCGTGACGGGAATCATGCCAGAACTTTTCACGTGAAAAGGAAGACAAGAAAGAGATAAATATATTAAATAATACTTGGACAAGTTTGTCTCTTCGTACCGGTGCTGAAAATTCCTACGTTTCTCGAAGAGCAGTTTCTGGATTAGGTTATCTCGTGTGCGTGCGCGTTCGGTCTAAAGGTATTTCTTACCTCAGTGATTATAACGGGGATATCCCCTCTGCACGTCGTGAAACCCGGCCGAGTCTCCATAACCTCAAAATTCTCTAGTCACGAGGGACCGACGAGAGACATGTCGCTGTAAGAATTGTGTTGTGGTGCCGACAGGGATATACACGTCAATCAGGAATTGCGGTGAGTGACGGTGACCTGGTGCGTGATACTGTTGTGGCGATACTTACATCTCCGAGAATCAAGAGGGTTAAGGCTTCCAAAGTCGTCCGGGTTTTCGGACGCGCTATACACGAGCCCCCCCGGAAGCGCGGATGATGACCGGACGGGGACCCACTCATTTAGTCGCCCTGTACGTGGCGACGGCAGGACTACAGGGTGATTCTCTTGGTTCCGATGAGGAGGAAATCACCCTTCTCGTTTACGTGCTCGTCGATGCGCTCCAGAACAAGGTAACAGTCACGATAACGACAAAATCGTATAACGCATTAGGCACAAACCCTAAATAGATTTTACCATTGAATTAAGCCGCAAGAGGAGACATCGGTTTGTGAGCTGCGTTTACACTGTAATAGAATTACCGTTTCGTAAGTCTCGGTCAGGTAGTTGTTCGTTTCCTGTATGCATGACCCCCGTGCATGTTTCCCATGAAGCGACTGCACTGAATCCCATGTTGTCAGGTCTGGATAAATTATGTTCGTGACTAAAGTATTTAAGTCGCTTTGTAAATTCTCTAAGGTATCGTGAACTTTTTATAAATAATTCTTGATCAGTACTTGTGTTCGGTGTTTATTATTAAACATTATGTTGATTCACTTGGTATTATTAACTATCTGTCGTTCGCTTATGGTATTAAGGTTAAAGTCTGCGTTGTATCGGATATGCGACCTCTTCGCTCGATTTCTTAGAACAAAGGTGTTGTTTACAATGAACTTCTTTGCTCGTCTTGGCTATGAACATAATTGGTGTTTTCTTTCTTTTTTTTTTTTTTCGTTATATTTCCGCATTGATCTTTATAAATTATTGTACAGTAATTCTTATACCTCTTGCAGTCACATCATTGTGATAAAAGTGGCAAGACCTTAGTGAAAGTCGCTTGAAAATGGTTTGATAATAAATGAAATTGTGTACACTCGTATAAAAATAGCTTTGCAGGCCTGTAGAAATTGACGTAGGAAAATTCAATGACTGACGAGCATAGATACAAACGTACGTAGATGGTAAATGTTCATAATCCACATAGACACGTTGCTGCTGTACGATTAAAATAAATTAATTCGTGGCAGCGTAACCTTCCTGTGATAATCAAAACACTATTATAATTCAAAAATAGGCACATATGGGAGTACGCGAGCGGAAGTAGGAGTTCCTTAAAAGGAGATAATACAGGATTATCTGTTGATAATGGTAACTCCTATAGGATTATTCGTGCCGACAGAGTGAATCGCAGCTCGTGTGAGTCGTTAATTAAATGTCTTCCAATTAAAGAATTGCCAAGTCAGTAGACGATTGCGTAGAACGATCATTGAGAATGGCGTTAAGCTCGAGGAATGGATAAAAAGTCCGTATATATATATATAAAAATAATAATAATAATAAATTGGAGATAAGAAAATTATTGTGGTTTCTTGTTTATCGAACCAATTATTATTCGCAGTGCCAAGTTTATTGACATCCTAAATAAGTATCGATCTCTCTTTAAACGTCATTGACATATAATTATGCGAATTTGATTGGGACACCTCGTAGCATTGAGTTTGCGCGTGATTATTTCGTGCGAATATAGGCGACCATTTTAGCGAACCTGTTCCTCTTAGGGAAGCCCCAGTCCTGAAAAATTTAGCGAGAGCATGCGGTGCATGTAGCGACATAAAAATTAACGAGCCTGTTTACCACGGATAACTAGTGAACTTTTATAACAACGCACGTAAGCGAATGCCGTTTTAAAATAAGGACTGGTTAAGAAATTCAGCTTCGATTCCCGGAGTGGCAGCAAGGTATACGGATATATATATACCCCGTGTGTCGTGAAATTGCGACATGTCCAAAAAAGAAATTCTTTGGTCATTTTCAACGCTAAGGAAAAGATTGCTTGCGGGGAGGGCATTACGTATTCTTTAAATGGTCGCCGCGTGTCAAGGGCATTTAAATGCACGTAACTAATACGTATGCTTTACCTGTGACTTCTTAGTAACGGCGACCTACGACCCGATTCTCCTTTACTTACCTCCACCCCATTCACCTTCAGCTGTCTCGAGCAGAAAAATTCATTGTCTTGCGCCCGACGCCGTACGAATTTACAATTTATGAGATCACTACGTCTTTGCATCTAATGAAATCCACGTATTTGTCCACTGTCCCTGCCGCAATCGTTTAACCTAACCTCAAATTTTGCATCGCTCGACTGGTATCGTCCGCCGAAATTACCATGATTAACACCTTGACCTTTTTCAATACATTCACTAGTCCACCAAGTTCCACGGACATGCTAACGGTTCGTTTCTTATGCAACGCGAACTCGTTTACTCGTTGCAATTTGTATTCAACCGACTGCACGCATTCTACGTTGTATGGTATCTCCTTTTTAATTTCCCTTCCACGTAGGCAATAATCTCGTTCTACGATTTTACTAGGACATATTTATTCCACTTGAGACGGGGTGGGTTATGACGATACTCGATTCTTGGAAGTCATTTATGTTTATGATAATTCAATTGTTTTTTTTTTTTAATATAGATATTTTTACTTTATCCGCCTCCAACGCGGTTTTCACGTACTCCGCTCACTCCTGCTGTACTTTGTCACTCGCGAAACTTCCTCTGTGTCGCTCCTTTTTTATTTTCCCCTCAACTTACCCTTTGTCCTTCTCGAGCACGACAATGTCGCCCGTTAACGAGCGCGATGCTGAAACGCGCGAACTCGTATCTCAACAGGTAAATAAGTGGCCGAACTGAAAGGCCAATGATAATGCGATATGCAGACCTCGTGCATATTCATAATTGGAAAAGCTCAAGCCCAGTTAGCCACATGCACGCCGCGCTAAATGCAACACCGTATAACGCACTTATGTGCATACATAGCTAGAATCACGCTTAACTCCCGTCTATTCGTTATATTTATGTATGACAATATATCACATACAGTACACTTAACAGGTCTATATACGTATTTATAACCGTGTCTAGTTTCACGGCGCGAGATCGAGATTCCATCAATTTATAATTAGGGCGAGAGGTAGGCCGATCTCGATGTAAAACGTGCTTCTTAGAGTTACCATTATTATTATTTTTTTTTCTTTAATATGGTACAACCGATTTAACTCGCGTGGCAGCAGACGGCGAAGTGGAAAAATCGTAAGCTTGCTTATCGGCTTGTTCAACGTGATATCAGTTATCAGTGCATGCATGACGACAGGGGATGACCGGCATGACGATTCTGATTTTACGAGTCCAGGTTATCGCACAATTAATCGACCGGCGTCCGGTACTACTTACATCGGCGATCGTGTTGTGCGGATACGCCTTTAGATTCTTCGAGCACATTTCGAGATACACCGTTCCTCGCTAATCGTAGCCTAAACAGTTCGAAGTCCTATTCATTATCTACTCGCTAAACATTGTCGAGCAGTCTGTCGTTAGACAACTCAGTGGTCACGTGAATCACGGAATGGCTTTCCTGCGCGAGCTTTTCATTTCCGTTGGAGATATATATTTTGAGATGTCGACAAACGGATGTTTGCGACGTTTCCACGACGCAGCTGTTTTCGAAAATCATTGAAATATATTTATTGGTACCTCTTACTTGTCCAATTTTTTTGTTTTCTTTCCTGGGATTATCCAATCGATGAGCATATTACGTCAGAGCGTGGTTGCTTATGCAGTTTTTCTTTTTGCTGACGTTCGTGGAAGTAATTTCGTCAAAGATCAATGAGCGGGAGAGAGAGAGAACGACAGAGATGGTCGAAGGATGTACATACGCGATCGTTAGGCAATTCGCACTTTAGAGTTCAACGCCAAAGGCGACGCTATATTAATTTATGAATACTTTTCTACGCGCCAATAATAAGCCGATGTACGTAATTCCGTCGGACCGAACTACCTTGATCCGTTAACCTCACGTAGTTGTACCTGCTTATTACATTTCTTGCACGCCATGGCTTGGGGACACATTTAAACGCGTACGGTCGCGCCTGCGTGTTTACCTCAAGGCACGTTTACAATATTCTCATAAAGACACTGTTCATAACGTTACGCGGCGATAGGTAAATCGAGATTGCACGACGAACCGACTTAACCCCACGAACTGCCGCCAATACTGAAATAACCTAGCGTCGACTACACGTCGTCTGCTGTAACTTTGTGTCGCTGGAAAATAGACGAGCGTCGGCTGGTACGACGGAAGATGGCGGTGGCGCCACGTTTCTTCTTACATCGTGAGTCTATAGTCTTCTCGCGTTTTAGACAATTTTTAAACTCGAATAAGCGAGTCACCATCTAGTAAAAACATGATGATTTGTCAACGTCACAGGGCAGTCGCCATTGGCGATGGTCGGGAGTATCATGCATGCGGGTCACAGGTGAAACCACGTTATAACGTATACTACCGATATCCTTTGAAAACGAGTATCTCGATCGAAAATACTTGCCTGTACGATTCCGTGAACGCCTTTGACTTGCGTGGGTGCGCCTTTATCCTCTGATCATTGTATACAATGCGGGTTAGGGAACATTGATATACATATATTCCGTTAAGTACACGCTACACTTACATTCACATGCATAGGATTTGCGCATTACATCGAGGGACCTTCTCCCAGGTTAAACTCAGGTCAGAGGGCTCATTTAATCGTTACGTTTATTATGGGTTATATTAGGGTTATTTCAAAATGAATATATCGCCCAGACAAAAGTGTATACCTCATCGCCGTACTTTAGGGTTAATCGTTGTTGCAGGCATTCCGGTAATCTGCACTTTAGTACCTGAGACTAATTCGGGTTGTATATATATATATACTTTTCTTTCTTAGCGTAATCGTGACTTCGGTAAGCTTGGTTACATGCTTATTGGGTATTTTCCTAGTGATATTATTTTGGGTACAAAAAATTCTACGAAATTAATGTGTCAGGACATGATTGCTCCTGGTTACACTTTTTCTAGTAGATTTTCTTCTCTTCTGTAGACTCTTCGTTTCTTCGCGGTAAAGTCGTTACGACAGCATTGTGCGTGCGCCAAATTGCGCAGTAGACTGCCCAATCGTATTTCTGAGTGCGCAGGTACAAGTCGTTCTGGGAAGTCTCTTCCGTAAAATATACCAGCAGGACGCGAGAATCAAGCGTGTTTCCGTGGACGATTTTGTAACTCGGTACGAATGGTAAAAATTTTTTCTTTGGATCCTTACGTAGGGATTTGCGCAGCGGTCACGAAGATTCGAATATTTTGCATTGGCATCGTCAGTGCCATTTCCTGGATTGCATCACGCTATCATACGACGTTATTGCGATTTTACGTAAACGCGTTCTACCTGAGACTACTGTACTACTTACATACATATACATGAAGGCGAAAGTAACGTAGACAATTGATTTATTAGGGATAGATGCATACCTTAACGATTTCATATCGTAATTAGTAATGCTTTGAGTATGGTTTTATATTGCGCAATGACGCTATTAGTCGAATGTGAAATTTCGTGAGTCTATCGCGACCGCGTTCTTTCTTCGCCGTTCTTTTCTTTCTTCTTTTTTTTTTTTTTACATCCCGTAGTCTTCGACGAGACGCTTCTCTCGGACGAGAAGCTCACAAGTCATGGCCGTCCACTGAATAGTAGATGAGTACATTATTTACCAAGGTTCCTTCTCATGCCGCGACGACCCGCCGTTTCGATAGTTACGTGCGAGAACTCGAAAACTGAAGAAGTCTAAACTCTGCCGGGATAGCATAAGAGCTCGTGCGTTCTGTGTCAAGGGCTATTTTTTTTAACCTATTTTTTTCTATGAATTTATCTCCGTCCCCGTCGCGTTTCTTATGTTTTTTTTTCTTCTATGTTTCCTCTCTGTCGTCTACGTCAATTTATGGGAATATATAGAAATTTCCGGGCACGACAGACAATTTTGACGAAATTTCTGAAAACTTTGCTAATTGAATATGTAATTATTAATACGTAAGAAATTCAGATGAAAAACGAAATTTTAATTAATAAATGATTTCGAATGGCACAGAGGCGCGCCTGTTGACTTACTTCACTTCATACTCGTTTGTGTACACCGAAGCAGTCGGGGACTGAAACCGTTCACAATGCATTTACGGAAGAACAGTTAGGTTAGGTTATGTAAATTGAGACAAATGATGGATGCATTTTGATCGAACGAATTCTATTTAATGGTTGCGTTGAGTGCAGTGGGCGTTCCGTGATTTTCATAGCGAATGGTTTGACTTTTTAACTAATAACCGGTGCGCCTATAAATATGCATCTTGTGCAACGTGAACGGGTAGAGCAAGGTGCAAAATGCATAATTGCAGGAGCAATCGGCCAACAGTGGTTCTCACGCTCTGTATTATTTCCAGGTGATGGGGTACCAACAGTACATCGTGAGACCGATGGTGATGGACGGCGGCGCCGCCGGCGGTACCGGAAGTGAAAATCCGGTGGTGCCCGGAAGTAGCGGAGTCATTAGCGAAGCGGCACTCGTGCACGCTCCAGCCCTGACCGAACAGACCCTTCGGGAACACGGGATCCCGTTGCATCAAGCGATTCAGCAGGTATAAACGCATTTGCCAAATAATTCGTAAATTTTAATTATTATTGTTTCTGTTGCTTACCAAAAAGAAAATCTAAAATCTTATAATCAGTCTACTAAATATTAGTACATTACCCAGGGTGTCCGCCAGAGGGTTAATAGTAATTTCATAATTTTCCCTAAAAAAAAAAAATGTATTTTGATCCTCTCATTTAATTTTACCAGATAAATGTCTATTTTTCTTTTTAGATATTTTCAGTTTTTCTCGTTAAGCGCATTCCAAAATGTTAATGGTACTTTAATGACATTAATTTGTTATTGGAGTGGGTACGACAGCGTTAAAAAAAAATACCTTTCTCGCCATAATTCTCACGATCAATCTCGATTTCTTCATTAATAATCGCTGCGTTAATTATGATTATTCTACGTGGGAAGATCAATAAGATAGCATTCGCGATTCCATTTACTAAACTGACTATGGGCGGCATACGCGAGTGCACATCCTTAAGACGCACTTTCACGGAAATTCTCGTGGCTTTCTTGGAAAAATTATACTTGACAATTTGACGGGTAAAGAGATAAGACGATCTGTTGCAGCTGGGTGATCCTGGTTCGTGTCGAAAGTGCATTCCGAGATTCAACGGTGTTCGCTGTTTTATCTCCTGACTATCAGACTGCAGATGAGGGATTACCTGTTACTGTAAATAGATAAGAAAATATAAAAGAAAAATCAAAACAAAAGAAAAGTAAAAAAAAAACCTAACGTAAACGTTGGGTAGATAATTTGCGGTACGTTCTGGCCACGAAATTTGTCTCTTCGTTTATCTCCCGTATCTGTCACGACTATTCGTGGAATCGATTTGGGCGAAAGAAAAATTGCAATAGACTGATTGCGCGAGATCATTAAATTCTCTGGTGTCAGATGTACGCCGTTCGCGCAATGACGCGGTTCAAAGCGGCGCTCGACCGATTGCGACAGGCTCGTCTAGACGCGGAGAAATGTTTTCGAAATCGAGTGTACCGATGTATTATTATAATAATTTTCTCTTTGCGAGAACCTTGTGATATCTCAAGCTCCTTCCATGATTCGCTCCTATACATACAGTTTGCGTATGTGCGCGCGCGCGCGTGCATAAATAATATTTCGATATTAATACTAAATTGATACCGGCATAATATTATTCCTACGCCAGTATCAATTGAGACGTCGCAAGGATTATTTTATTTCACGATGATCAATCGCGATAACTCGTTCCTCCCTTTTTTTACTTCTATTATATATTCCTTCCTTTTGACGCTTCGTTTTGTCACTTTTCTTTTTGTCCCGTCGGTGATTAATATGCGTCGCATCGCTCACTCGTAGCCGGCACGTGTTAAAATCCTTCCGAGGATCAACATCGTTGTGAAAATGCGACTTTTTCGTTATTTGCCATTTCACTTTCATGCGGGCCGGCCCTAAAAGGTGCATGACACTCGGAAAACAGTGCGCGACAGAGGAGAGTCCAATAGGGGCTTAATCGTATGTTAATCAAAATAGGGTAAATATAACCCGTTAAGTTACATTTACTTATTGAATACATTACACTGCGTGATTGTATATTAGGGATATGAAAATTATTAAATCATTTTAAGCTAATATCTATTTATTATTTTTCATGTACAGTTTGAGTCGTGGTGGTCATCCCTTACCTGCGTGGCAGCCGGAAGTACGCCACGATTTATCGTCGATGGGCAGGCGCCATTGAGACAGTGTCTTCATCCGGAAGCTTGCAACAAAGACATTGAACTTCCACTTCATTATACCCTCTTTCATGACTTGCGCAAGGAATTCGCCACCTGCTACTCGTCGCAGGACGAACTCTCGACGACTGGAATTCAGGAAATGATTCAATGTATCCTTTACTAATTTCATTAATTGTCCACGGTGTGCTCCGTACCTTTAAATAAGTCCAGTACCTCGTGCCATGCGATTCGGTCTACCGCAGCTGTTGTGAGAGCACCTTAAGTTCGAAATAGTTTTCTAAATTTCCGCAGCACCTCTGCACGACAGCCGTCGTGTTCTGTTATGAGATACGTACGGGTCAGCGATGTCAGTGTTTCTCAAGCTAATTACAATTGCAAAGTCGTCCCAAGAGACCTCGCTTCTTTACTGTCCAATGATTATGCGATATTTTGCTGTCCGTCGAATGACTCGAGGCACAACGCTTCTTCGTCATTACGTACTGAAATTTTTAATTTTACGAAATCGTTCGTTTCGTCAATAATGGAATCTTCGATAGCCACCACTAGTTTTCCATAAAATTTTTCCATATAAAAGTAACGTCCTAAATGTATTTTAAAACTCGTATAAATTGTCTCGCAAAAATATGTATTGCATTGCTCTAGCTATGTATGTAAAAAGTCGCGGAAAAGTATATCGAGTGCACGTAGTAAACGTGATGAAAACGACCTCACGATTTCCTTGAGCAAGGCCACGGCGTATTCGATAATCGGACGTTTTAACGCAGTCTTACGTAAAGCGAGAAATCAAGTTTTAGTTTACATACGCTGCAACCTACGACCCTGCGCCTTCCTTTTTCCCTTCGAGTAATAAAGATCGCACGGCCGTAAAAATTCACTGCAGGTAATGTTAACTGTGGCGAAGTAGCTGGCGGGCCTCGTATGGTCACTGCTTGTGCGCATGCGTTACCAACAGGGCGCGTGCGCGACACTGCTGAAAACCCAAACTGTTCGCGCAGTACGGTTCGTACCGTCCTCACGTACATACCTATACATTCTGTAGTAGTTTAATACACAAGCATTCGTCGTGCCGGGTAACACCATAGGGCCCATACCTCTGGCAGTATAGTAGTTTAAGCGCGTTGAACGGTTGACATGCCGTCGATAGGTTGTGCCGACTTGCCAGCATCTGTTCACCCACGCACAGCGAATTCGATACGGGAAATATTGAAAAAGTCAGTGTACTACGTTGTTGATGGAGCTGTAACGAACAATCGCTTAATGATAAACTGAAAACCAGTGAAGATTGCGAAAACGAAGCGGCAAAGGTCTCTTTGAACAGGGTGCAGCAAAGACATACGAGGTACGTTTACGTAGGGATTATGTTAATGTATATATACAAGCTACGTAGAAAGAGGGTAGCTAAGGAGCTTCTTTATCTTGAGTATAACCGAACAGCTCCTTTTTCTGTCTTCAGTCCCTCAGAGGACGTTCGATATCTTCTAGAAATTATTGGGCTCTTTTTTTGTGAGCATATTGCCCAGGGTTTTTGGAGCACTAACTGTAGCATATTCTAACGTAGTACGTATAGGCCTACTGGCGTTGTCTTCCCGTCTGGAACTTACGAAATTTGATTCTAAATAATTCCTTTCTTCATAGACTTAAGGCGTAACGTGTAACGAGCTCATGTAATTTCGATGCGATACAGTTTAAATATCGTCGGTGACGTAGCTTCCAGCGATTACCAATGTATACTCGTTCCATAAAATTTATTGTCCTACAGGACAATGAGTCGACGCTTACAATCATCCAACTCCTGTTATGTTTTTCTATGCGAAACCGTTGGAAAATCCCATGATTTGTATTGGCTATAAAGGATAGAAGCCTAGTGGGAAGCAAACACGTGTCCAAACCAAACATAAAGTCTAGTTGGATGTCCACTTAAGCGTAACTGTCGAACAGGCGTCCATTGTTTTAATCCAAGCTCCAAGCTGTGCTGTCGCACAGTTGTGCATACTTTACTCATACCTGGAGTTATTAATCGAAAGCACCTGTAGCAGGTGATTAGCAATCAATATCAACGTCTATTTCGACGGTGGCAAATGATAAAGGTACAAACATTTATATCGATTGGAAAACCGAGAGATCGCGACAGGCGTCGTATTACACGCGTCGGACGTTTCGTAAATCGTATTGCATGTACGTAACAGCGGACTAGTTTTTAATTCGTTCGGTGCTCGCGAGCTTAAGTCGGATTATTGCTTATTGACTGTTACGTTTAATGATTTAACCTTTTTGAAAATTAATAAAAAAGCCAGTGACGTGCTATGGGGCACAAATATATTGTATCATCGTACAGAGTGGTGGAGGTCTACCGAAAGTAAAATGTAAATCTATAAAAATTTGTAGGATTGGTCATTTCCGTGGGTATGAGAATGGCGATTGGACGGTTCTTATCAACGTCTACGGATTAAAGGTCACCCCCGTGAAGATATTGGTAACGACCGTCGGGTACCAAACGATACGCAGTTCTCCTCAATCTCTTGCCACTTTAGAATCGTTGAATTTTTTGGCTCACAACTCTGACCGCCTGTCCTTCCTGTGTCTACCGCTTTCTGACCTCGTGTCCGGTCTTCGGGACCCTCGAGGCACGAAGGACAACTTCCGGTGAGTCCCAAAATAGATTTCGGAGGTGTCAGAAATCATACGCTGCGATATATAATCCTTGAAGGAACGAAGTACGGGTACTTAATTTCTCACCTTGATATGCCCTTAAACTATTTTCCTGGGATTCTGTGAATTCCTTCGTATCCGTTATCAGTACCAAGATCCCCGGAGAGGAGGTCATCTTGGTTGTCTTCAGGCATACATGGAAAATTTTCCTCTCGAAAATTTCCGACTTAATGTACGTTTCTCGACGCGTATGTATAAGTCTCACGACTCCGTATCGGTGTGTAATATTTAAATCGCGTGCGCTATAAAGGGTCCGTATTGATCATTCTTGATAATCGTTGCCCTAATGGACCCCGGAAGGAGAACGATTCGTAATGCGCGATAAGTCTTGCTTATTATTCATTACCCGGCGTCATTACTCTCGGAATTTGTCTTCCGCAGCATAATACAGAGCGGTAGGCGCATGCGCGTGACTCACGTTTTTCAAAATGTCTCCGTTCCCTTTGTCCGGTCTTGAACAACACTGGGAAACAGTCTGGGCGCTTACAATTAGTCGAAGTGTCTCCGTGATACCAAATGCGAATGACTCGAACGATTCCGTTGATTCGTTCATTGCATGGTGCACCGTTGCACGTTACCTTTGACTGTTCCGGCAACAATCCTTGTCCTTGACCTTCTCCGATCGGTGGTGCTTGGTACTCGCTTGCTCTAGCTGATAATAATGCTTCGCGCATTGGGCCGGCCTTACGTACGGAGCACACCCGTACACTTACTGGAATAACGTTCTTGTAGACGTTAATTGCGCAATAGGAATTGTCGATCATGGCACTTACCGTGAAACATTAAAGAACCCTTGACTTTTGAGAATCAGACTTTGGTCTCGCGCCTGATACGGACAACGAGTATCACGTGAAGGAAATCCAGGATATGGTGAACATCGTTCAGAGGATGATCAAGGATGGTAAGATTGGAAGATTCGATTTTTTTTTTATTTAAACCACGCTCAACCGTCCCGCTCGATGGATATTAATTTGCATGCTGGAGAATCGGGATGCCTGATGGATATTTTGAAAATTACTACGCGGTCGCATGCAATAGATGGAAAAGGAAAACAGATAAATGGAAATACCGTGTCTAAAATTTTTTTTTTCTCTCTTGTTATCCGTATTTTAAGAACCCGACGAAACGGCCTTAATGGTTTATCTGTTGTTTTCTTGTAGGCAGATAGGATCGCTGCTACTCAAGCACGTGGTTTTTTATATTCATTCGCGTGCAGCCGACATTTTTCTTTCACGAACTTTCTGCAGTGTTGCTGTAGCGTAGATAACAACGAGGATCATACGTGTGTACGCGGCTTTAATGCTCCTACACGTTCCCGATAACCGAAAGGATCACAGCTCACGTGGTCGAGTCTTGTTTCATCCTTGAAAACCGTGCGGTTGCTCTACTGTGACAATGAGGAGACGAAAATACATAATCGCATGGATACAGTAAATATTGGCAATAACATCGCGCGGATACGATGCTCTCGAGAAGTGTGCTATGATACGATAAACACACACGATTTTTACGTTGACTCTGTTTTACGCTCACGTTAATTTTTTTTTGTTTTTTTTCCCCGATAAAAAATACATAAAGTCCCGACCTCGTTGCGTATGGTTGAACTTTCAAGCTGTTCGTTAATCGGAACATCCTTTATTCATTCTCCTTTTTCTTTTTATTGCGAAGCCACTCGTAGAAGCGTTTTTCTTTTACTGTTCGCTGTTGCAAGGATTTACGTGCGACTATGCTTTTGTCAATGCTCGTGCATAATGGCCATCACGTGCGTCTCGGATACGGATAAAAAATAATGGCCGAACGTTTTGCCGTTTCTATTAGAGGCGCGACAAACTTTGCTCGTTATGGAGAACCAGCCAATAGCTTACCGTTCACGTAGCGACGTGCTCATACATACTTCATTGCGGTAGCGTTCACGGATCTTGATTACACGTGTTTATCGATTTACGAATATATGGATCGAACCGTACAATAAAAGCACCAAGTGCAGTTCTTATCACAGCGACTCTCAACTTGTGCGCTTATCGACGGTCTCGATCCCGATTAGGAGCGTAGCTTTTTGAATTTACTCTTGTGCATACTTTATTAACTCCAGTCTGTTAACCAGAGATAATGGAGCATGATGTTATCTTTGGAACGGTTTCGCATTGCGCTCCTCTCGGCGGTATTCGCGAGCTTACTTACGATAATCTTGCATTCCTAGAACGAAAAATATTAATTTTATCGTAATATTTCGATCATTCGTACTTAACGTGCGATTTGATTTTTCGGTTATTGCCGCCATTTAACATGTTCCCTGCCGCGTGGGGCGCATGCGCCACACTTTGAACTTTTCGTTTAAGCCGTTTGATGTTCTCGCGCGTAAATATAACATTTTCATAAAACTTTTTATAAGACTACGATTTCATGTCTAAATATCATGCATATATACAGTGCAGTTACTATCCTCGGGTCGTCCATGCCAAACACGACGATCAGTTTTTTTTTCTCAATATTATTCTATTTGAAACTTCATATATTAATATTGAATAATATCAAGAATATTAGAGATAAAGAATTTTATTTAAATTTAATTCAAGCCCTTCTTTGTCCTTTCTTTGACTTAAATTATGCAACTAAGAAAAATGATTTGTTAAAACAAGATTTTTTGTTTTGCCCTTTAGTGGATCTTAAACGTTACTTCTTTTTCTTGATAATGTTTTTGTAGTCTTATAAATATTATAACGTCTTGACACTGTTGACTGTTGACCCACGCAGCCTGAACGAAAAGTGAAGTTTTTCAACGACTCTTGTAGTCTCCGCTCATGAAAAAGTTTAGTTTTCTCATTGTACGATAAAACAGGTATCTGCAAGAACGATGGAAAGGTATGTCATGTCGTCTGCACGAAAAAGACGAAATTACGTCGCCCGCAAGAAAACGCCGAGGGGTAGAAAGTAGCCCTGCGTGTATGGTACGAGTGAGCAAATGGGCGAGCGATACGATCGTCAAAAATAAAAAATAAAAATTTAACCGATCGGAAACCATAACCAAGGTGCAATGATCGGTTCTCTGTATTTCTATATGGGTCACAAAGAATATTTTCTGTCGTTTGATATGGCCTTCTGTCCCGGAAAAAAGCAATGTAATACCACCGAGACACGCGTGTGGCGATTCTTTTTCTTTCAATAGACAGAAAGCCTCTCGCGTATAAGATATCGCTCGCTTCTCTCGAGCGACGAAATTCAATACTTCCAGCAATGAGACATTGATTTATACTACTCTTTTACGTCTAAAGTAAATCAGTCCTATTCTATGGTCCGATTACGACACAGTACGTGCATTCGTGCATAGCTGAATTTCTTTTGTCGAGCTGTCCATTTTTCTTTATTTTCTGTAGACGGTCGGGGTTAACGAAACCTTGCAACATTTTGTAATTCCACGAAGAATTTCGTTCTGTGGTGTCAGCTTAAATTGCCGAGCTATTTCGCTTACGGTGGATGTCGAGCTTTGCGATTTACCGTTGCGAGCTGCACTGCAGCAATAGAAATTGTTTGAGAAACGGGAGACAGGATGAGGGAATACTGTTACGTGGCAACGTTAGCACGGGGGACGCTCGACATTCGTGTATTTCCACGAGCAAATTTATTCAAGGAAGAATAGGACTAGTCGAGTCAGCATTGTAGACGAGCACGAGACTGTTGCTAATACTGTATATGGTATAAATAAATACTTAGATGAACTAGTGGCGGGAGTCGTGAATGAAGCCTAAAATACCCTGGCGCAACCTGTGAACGACGCTTTCACAACACTCGACTATTGTCAAACTTGTTTCGACTTTTTGAAAGATTTTCCTGTACTTCTACTTTTTGAATTTTTTTTTTTAATGCTTGTTCATTGTGTTTTGTCCTATAGTGCTGGACGTATAGTTTAATCTTACCCATGGCTCTCTTTTATACGAGACTCTTTTTAGTGGTTTCTGACAGTTTGTTCAGGTTATTTTACTTGTCAGTGCATTACAGAATAAAGTGTTCTTGTTGTATTTCAATATCTTATCGTTTTGTTCTTTTGTCTTTGTTCTAGGACACGTATTTCAGAATCCGGAAATTGTTAATCTTGTATTGGAACCTGGCATATGGTGAGTTCTGTATCTGCTTTTAATTTCTTAATATTAATCCGCTGACCAGTTGTTTCTATGGTCAGTAAAACAGATTGGGTTGAGTAGCTTATGTTTGTTATCTATAATAGTCAGATAAAAATGTTATAACTGTGCAATTGAGTTTTATGATTTTTATCTTGTTCGTGCTCTTATCAGAATGTCTGTAGCAATCTTATCTGGTATCTAATTATTTCTTAAATTAATCATTTTGCACCAGTGACGATTGCTACTGTTGTGCTCACAGTCATTAAATACCTTTATTCCACATTGTTTGATCGATAGAACTGAATGGTCTTATTATTTTAATCTTTTGTGACTTTCAGCTCAAAAGACGAAGAAGTGGACAATGATTGTGTAGTGAGAGCTCGAGGACTTCCTTGGCAATCCTCTGATCAGGACATAGCTAAGTTCTTTCGAGGATTGAATGTGGCCAAGTAAGTATGCGTAACTTTTGCAATATAAAATTTATCTAAAAGTTGACCATGCACTGAAAGTTTAATCCTTAGTTTTAATATTTATTGACATTTGTGCGCAAGCTACCTGGATCTTCAAGATTTATGGATACAGCACAGATGAGTTGCAGAGCATCGATCGCTCTGATGGGTGATCACTGCTTTTATGTGCGTTGTAAAATTGTGTTGCTTAATGAGACAATATCCATTATACCGACATAACTCGCGATACATTGTTCGCGTTTACGTACTGCCTGGAAACAGTAGTGTAAAAGTTCTTTTTGAGGTATACTCTTTGGTCCGAGCTCTGTTTTCGATAATGGTTATCATGGGTTATGGATGACTCTTTTTGTTGTGATGATGTAAACAGCAATTAGACGATAGAACTTATAAAAAGTCGCACGTAATAATCTAGGTGTCTGTTATATCATTTTATGATAATAAGATATTTTTTCTCAATTTTACAGAGGTGGCGTCGCACTTTGTTTAAGCCCAATGGGCAGGCGTAACGGCGAAGCTTTGGTGCGTTTCGTTAGCAAGGAACACAGAGACATGGCGCTCAAAAGGCACAAGCATCATATCGGCTCAAGGTACTTAGACCTCTTCAAAGCTACCGGTGAGGACTTTGTACAAGTAGCTGGTGGAACAAGCGGAGAAGCTCATGCATTTCTTTCGCGAGGAGCGCAGGTCATTGTCAGGATGAGGGGTCTACCCTATGACTGTGTCGCCAAGCAAGTGGTAAGTAAAATGACACTGACTTTAATAAATTCGCATTTTTGTCACCTGACAGTCTTATAACAAGAGGATTCGATACTTTCAGCTGGAATTCTTCCTAGCAGGAGAAAATTCGTGTCAGGTACTGGACGGCGAGGAAGGAGTACTGTTTGTAAAGAAACCAGACGGCAGGGCGACCGGAGATGCGTTTGTTCTATTTGCAAAGGAAGAGGACGCCTCCAAGGCATTAAGCAAACACCGTGATCTCATAGGCAGCAGATATATTGAACTATTTCGGAGTACGACCGCTGAAGTACAACAGGTATGACGTCTCAACATTGTAAACGGTTTCTCTTTTATTTTCAAGACGGGATAACTAAGGACATATCTGTGTTCGCAGGTCTTAAATAGGGCGCTGGATCCAAAACCTTACGAGGCTCCACCGCCACCACCTATAACAATACAGCCACTTCCTCTCTTGCCACAACATATAATAACTTCAGGCACCCGCAAGGATTGCGTTCGTTTACGTGGTCTTCCTTATGAGGCTCAAGTTGAGCACATTCTCGAGTTCCTGGGAGAGCACGCCAAGAACATTGTGTTCCAGGGCGTTCACATGGTCTACAATGCTCAGGTACGTAAAACTCATTTTTACCATTGACGTCTCTCTGTACATATTCTAGGAATATGCTGAGATTTCATTTGATTTCTAGGGTCAACCCTCAGGCGAAGCTTTCATCCAGATGGACAGCGAGAGTTCCGCGTACTCATGCGCCTCTCAGCGTCACCATCGGTATATGATCTTCGGCAAGAAGCAACGGTACATCGAGGTCTTTCAGTGCAGTGGCGAAGATATGAACCTGGTCTTAACAGGCGGGGTGGTACCACCACCGCCACCGCCTAAAGCTCTTCTGTCACCTGGTACGTTAACGACACAAACACCAGCCAGTCTAACTCATCCACCTCCCGCGGCACCAGTAGCGGTGCCAACACAACAGACACCGCTCTGGGACATACACGCTCTGGTCCAAGCTCAAGCTCAGGCTCAGGCCCAGGCCCAAGCCCAAGCCCAAGCCCAAGCCCAAGCCCAGGCACAGGCCATCAGACACCAGGACTTTTGGTTGATGGCCCTAGCATCAAATCCACCTCCAACTTCTTCACCAGGTTCCCCAAATTCCACCACAACCTCGAAGGCCTTAGCCTTGCCACCACCGCAAAATCATCATAATCAGTTGTCACACTATACCATGGCACCACCAACTGCCGCCGCTCTTCATGCTCAGTCGCATCATCCTTTTCTCTTCCTTAACGTACCTCCTCGTATACCCATCCTGAGGGCTCCGCCGCCCCACGGTTTACTACCACCTCTGGTACAGACCGGACCATTCAATCCGGCAGCCATAATGGGCCTTAAGAGGTCCTGGGAGAATGCCTTCCCCACGGAAGCTCCAGGCAGCGCACCGAAACGCGCTACTTGGCAGCCTCCCGCGGGATTCCACGCTTCAGCACAGGCTGCTGCTCCCGGTTTAGCCTATCCCGCTCAATTTTACCCACCGATGTAAGTCGAGTTTAGGGCAGCTCAACGAGTAATAGCGCGCAATAATTTTTCTTCGATTCTCCGCGTTTTCTTTTTCTCTTTTTTTTCTTTTTTCTTTTCTTTTTCTGCTACGTACGGTTCTCTCGTGATAATGCTAGATTGTATAGCAACACAAGAATAGTAGCAATCGGAGCAATAATAATCGGAGTAGCAGCTATAGGGCCCTAATTATTCTAAAGACTATATCGAACTCGATACGACCACATGTACTACGTACTCTCAAGAGTGCCTCTCAATTAATGATATTTTTGTCTAGGGTCGAACGATCGACAATAACTCGCCCTAATTTAGGAGATACATATTATACTATAGTATACAAGTATATTTTAAAACATGAGCAACATTCCATGCGACACGAAGACTTCGATACTTGAGGAGCGTATCGCTGTACGCTTGCCTCTCTCTTTTGATGACTTTTATATACATTTGCCAGCGCCGCGTGCGTCTGCCTTCACTATATTATACGAGCCTCCCGCCCAATTTGTGGCTCCCTATATTGTCTGGCGATAGAAAGTACTTAGGAAGCGATCAGTGGCCAAGCGAACGCATCGGATTCTAATCGCATTTAGCAGATCCCTCAAACGAAGGCACATCCCTGTACTAATTACTAGAGATTAGGAATTTATATTACATACCTTGTAACATAAATTAACAACGCTGTACGTTCATCCAGGACGAACGTGCAATCATGAATTTAGCTCATTAGTTCGCGATGCATTACACTGCAATTTGGACGTTATCAGGCTTTCGTTTTCACGTGTGAAATGGAAAAAAAAAATATTCTAAATCTAATAACAATCACGAGGAAAATCTCTGATTTAGCAAAAATTATCATTTCGAGACTTAACGTTCCCCTAGTGCCTTAAAGCAAAACAAAGAAAAAAAAAATGTTATACAAGAAATTAAGTAGATTCGAACAGAGCGTCATTAAAGCTTGTTCGTACAATTTCTACAATCATGTACATATATATATTTTTCTCTTCGACAGATGACCACCAATCGTTTATATATATATATTTTGATAGGTATATTTGTTATTAGACTTAAGCAATGGGAATCCATCCATTTATATATACCTAAATATATATATATATATACACACATATATATACAAACAGCGTACCTCATTTCGAGGCAGTGTTAGGACATTTTTTTTCCACGCGGCATGTATCTTTTTACAATTCGTCCGAATACACTTGAATTCTGATGTGTCTATGCATTTTGCTTAAGTATATAATACTTTATATCATTTCTTTTTTTTTTTCTTTCTTGTTAAATATTAATCGGCACCGATAAGACAGAACGCGACTGCGTGAAAACGTTCCCATCCTGTATGAGCATTCCTCGAATCACATTCCTCGAATCACATTCCTCCAAAAGTAAATGGGACCACTCACTCTACTTACACACGTACACGATTAGCAACTAGTATATGCATACATATAAAAAAAGAGATACCGAACTCGTGACGCGAAGGAATGTGATAATAAAAAAAAGAAAAGAATATTATTGTAACGAAAGATCTCACGTTATCATGCCAGTCCTTCGCGTCTCGAATTTCCAATAAAAAAAAAAAAACGTATATTAATCCAAGGGTTGATAGAGAGTCGAGTGTTCGCTGCGAGAAGAAAGTGAAAAGAAAAAGAAAAAGAATACATGAGGAACCAACGAAAGTCAATTATCAAAATTGATTGTCGATACGGTGCTTTATTTTTTTCTTTTGTTGAAAATTTAACAATCACATTTTTCATGACTTGTCAGGCAGCGAACGCTTCGCTTCCGCGAGACTTAACCTGGTGTCGGCAATTTACCCTTTCTTCTAGTTACCTTTCACGGTCTAATTAAGCAAATAAACCAAGAAACGTATACGTTGATACGATTAATAATGATAAAATTAGTGAAGGAAATAGACACTTACGAATAGTACTATTCGTGTCCCTCGTATCGTTTAATTAGTGTATCTCTTTGTCGTTACCAACCTCACATTCTACGCAACGCTTACCACGAGTCTTCTGGACCCTGGGTATCCAAGGAAATAGTAAGCTTGAGGCTGAGCTTATGGAAAGATTTGACCGAGGGTCATGTTCTTTAAATATTAAAAAAAAAAAAAGAATGAAAATACTCCCGCGTACGCTCATGGACATCTCTCAGCGATAACACGTTAAACATAACATGCATAGAAAAAGCGTGTTCATCATACGCGCATCGTAAAGTCATTTGTGTCTTTGATTTCATTTCATACGTGTTGTTCGTTCGTAACAAAAATGAAAAAGAAAAAAGAAAATAGAAAAATCTACAGCGTGGTTCACTAATGGCAATTTTCCCGTAATCTCATCCTCGGTCTGTCCTCGCAGCAGTGTTCTTCTCTTTTTTGTTTAATTCTTTAGGGGGTTTTTTTTTTTGTTTTCATTTGTACAGTATGGCAGTGCACTACCATAAGAATCATATCTTGCCAATGCTTTCTTGATAGGTTAATACACACTTATCTAATGGTTACACGTGTACCTGGCGTATGGTGTTTCCATATGGCCACCTTTAGGTCAGTATTTGGAAATGCCTATTTATGCATACAATCGGATGGTTAATTTTAATAGGCCGTTTGATTGTTGCACTGCTGCGTGGAGATACCATGGTAGAATGACTGGTTGCATGGAGTGGTCTATGGAGGGACTCGCATAATTTATTATTATTAAAGAATATATCATTTCATGATACAAGCATACACCACACGTATATACACTAATGGAACATTGCACACCTGACATTAACGACGCATGCAATTTATTATGGCCTATTCGAGATATTTTCATGTGTTTGTTGAAACTCGTTTGAACGTTGAAATTTCTCATTTGTAAAAATATCGTTTCGTTACCTTCGACGATTATTCCTCTTGGCAATATGTCGCTTAGTTCGTAATATTGCTCTAGTTAATTGAATATACACATATATATATATGTATATGTACACACACATGCATATACATATACAGCGTCTTCCAAAAGAGATTGGCAGCTTGGATGAAATTAATGTGGATCATTTTTCTCAAGGTCCTACCCCTGCGTTAACAATCGGAGGGGTATGCCTTTCGATTTATATCGATTGATATCGAGCCTGAAGTTAGTTTGATATAAAAGTCGATTGTCGGTAATAATTCTTTGTTAAAAATATTTGTCTGATTGATTTTGAAAGATTTCTTTAAAGTTCCAATACGCACCGAGGCGTTTTCTTCGCTTTAACGCAGTGTGCGTCTTTACGAATGAAAGTCGATCGTTATATTACGCAAGTGTTACCGAGAAATTCGTTTAATCGTTATTCACGTACGTTCCGACTGAAAAACACGTCACGGACGCACAACGAATACACCTTTCATCGTAGTGACACAAAATGAAACTGACACACGATACACGCACACATTGTTTTTTTTTTACCGCTGTATACTCTCTGTATATCGATTATTATATTAATATTCAATAATCATGTTTAATAAATGTACTCGTGTCTCGTGGATATCTTTGCGCTTGCCGGGTTTGGTGGACTTTTATCCTGATACCTCGCACGGTGGTCCGTACTTTTTTGCGACGATCCTTGATCCTTGCCCGATCAAGGATATTGTCACATAGGTGTTTTAGGTGTGTGCATGAAAGTTTGCGAAATGCAGGCAAGAAAAAAGACATTTAATTTACCGGACCTATTTGATTTATTGTAATCGGGAAATTCGACGTTTGGTTGCATGAAAGCGCGTACCTCTTTCTCTTGTTTTTTTTTTCCTTGTTCATGTGTAAAGACTGGGGAGGGTGTTTTTTTTTAATTGTTACTCTTATCTGTTATCTCGCAGTATTGTATTTTTTTTTGCCGATCGATTGTCTTTCTGTAACGGGTGGGTTATTGGGTGTAGCTGTTCTATGGAATTTTAAGGGACAATTATATAGATGTCAGCACAAAAAGTACGGTCATCGCTCCTGTTACGTTCTTCACAATATTTCACTGGGCTCGCAGGTATCTTTGGTGTGTACCGATCGAATTTAAAGATTATGTGTCGTAACTCTTGGTTCTTCTATTCTTCATATATATATATATATATTTTGTGTACTACTTGCTCTCATGTATCTTAACTATCTTTGTCTTTCTCCATATCTTTCTCCTTTCCAATCTGTACTATTTAATATGTCACTTTTCATCGCACACTCTTTCGATCTGTTTCTCACTTGCTATTTCTCTCTTATTATAATATCTACCTTCCATCTTCATTATCGTCAATGAAATATTTTCTTAGTTTTTAGCTTTGTGCGCTCCCTCTCTCCACTTTCTCTCTCTCTCCCTCTTATAATTCGAATCTCTCATTTATATAGAGAGACTGGCTTCTCGCAAGTGGCGTGTCACGCTTTTTCAATGAGTCCTGCCGAACGGGTGTTCATATTTACTTTATGTTGCCTGCTTCGAACGGTATCCGAAAATTCGCCATAGTCTGTCGTGATATTTGATCGAGAGATTAATTAAATTAATATTCGTATAATAATCCGTGGTCGGGGATATGGTGGATTTAGGTGGCCCGCTCCGTGACGTATGGGATTATATTCTATGGTGATCGACGTATCCACTTGGTCTTTTGTTTTAATAAGGACCACTCCGAGGAATTGGTTTAAAGTACACGGAACCATTTTATTCAAATATTTGAACCTTTGTTCGTTGGGTCTCTCTCTCTCTCTCTCCCTTCCTCTCTCTCTCTTTCTCTTTCTCTCTCTTTGTCTTTCCTTCTTTTTATTTAAATAATCGCAGTCATGATTCTCGTCCCAGAACAGCAGAGCATTGCGATACGCGCGAATATTCTTAAAAAAACGGCATCATTGAGTCGCAAATTAAAAGCAGATCGACAAAGTGGCCCAAGTGTCCTTTGAAAATTTTTCTTTCCCGTCGCGTGACGAATATTCGTATGTCCAGAGATGCCTGCCCCAGGTTGTATAAGTATCTCGATAATCAATAATCGTTCTGACGGCAGAATGCCTCGTGAAAACGAGGATGAGAGATAGAAAAAGAAAAAAGACAACACTATACGAATACACATTTATTGTGTTGATAGTGCGCAGAAAAGGAGTGTTCAGAGTGGTATGGGTCTATCGTAGAAAAAAAAAAAAAAAAAAAATTCCGAAAATAAGATGCATTCTTGATCGAATTCCCAGAGCTCGGCTATAATCGTATAATCGTATCTTTCTGTTACCGTGATAAGACTTGGAGAAAAAAAAAAGAAGAAACAATTTTTCGAATAACCGAACTTTTAAATTTCAAAAATGCTGAAACAAATTTCAAAATTATATTTATGGGCACAGCTTTAACATGCATATCGATTACCTGATATTTTTATCGGTGCTTTAGCTCCATTAGAAAAGCAAAGTTTTAACGGATTTCGAACGATAAGCAGAAAAAAACAAATATGATCATCTGTAACATAAAAATCCCTGCTTTTGCTCTAGTTCGTATTAATTGGTACGCTCTTGGGCTTCGATTATAATATTATTAGGATTATTATTATTTTTACTATTACTGTTAATATTATTATTATTACTATTATTATCATTTGTATCACTGCCAGTTAGTGTCGATGGCCTTGTGGTGTCTTATTTTTCTTACGGTGTATATCTGGGGCCTTTTGCTGCCTGGTGGAAGGAGACACTAATGCTCATTCTCCCTCTACGTGGGTCAGCACAGCACGTCCTCAGTCTCGTCATCGTATCACTGCACCATGAGATCTCGGCAGCTTCGAGCGTGATGGTGATGAGAGACAGGGGGTTGATTGAAGTAGCTCGAAAGGATGAGCAATATGAATGCATTGAAGTTAGCAGAGTACAGTACTACGTCATATATGTATATACACATATGTATACATATATGACGAGAAAAGAAAAAGGAATAGAAATAATGGATGATTGCGGGGACGATACGTTGACGAAACCTCGTTATGCTCTCATCGGCACAGTGGTACGAGTCTATATGGTGGCAAGGGTGGCTTTTCACAGGGAAAACACGCTGTTCCAGATATTATAATTACTCGGGGATACAAGGTGTGACGACCTCGCGACCCCCCTCTAAACTACACGGGACAAATTGTGATAATATATTTAAAAATTAAAAATACGCCTGAACTCTCTATTATATATTTTCTATCTCTTACAATTTATACATGTATAATCGGCTTATTGTGGATTTAGAAAGTGTGGAAATCTATGTATTTTTTTTTTTTTTAATAATTTTGGTGGATTCTATGGCAGAGGGAGCGGAATACACGTATGTGTATATTTAAAAATATATATATAAACGCAGTGGTACGGCGTATACATAATGTATTATGTTACAAATGGTGGTGCAGTGTCAATCACAGTATGGTAGCGGGACCACGTACATACTAACTTCTGTGCTTCAGGTAGGCCAAGTCCAATCATTATTCCTGATGTGGTTATCGGGTGTCAGAGATCTTTCCTCCTTTTTTTTTTTTTTTTTTTTTTTTTCTTACATTGGTCTTCTCGGTGCTCGAGGCTATGTCGAAATTTAATGTTTGCTGGATCCTTTTTTTATCCTGCTTTGAGATAGTGCCTCGAGGATCGGGTGGAACCAATCTGGTGGCGGGGTATGTTGCAACGAAATTTTTTTCAAAATTATCGTGTAGCGTCATTTTGCGAAATATAAATTTTTTTGTTTCTCTTTTTATTTGATTATTTTATTTGATACATTTGTTTTATTCTCGGAGCAATATTCCCCTCCTGCCGCGATGGCATAATAGTGTGTAGACGGTTTGTTGTAAATAGATAATCATTGGGGTCCATTGGTTGATTGGCTAATGGTGATACGTATGTATACAGACTAGCTTTTTCACATTCGCGTCTTGTAATTGCCAATTTTAACGCTAAAAGCCTCGTCAGTACATGACTGAGATATTACGTTTTTCCCTATTCTTGTTACTGGGAGGGAAATTTAAAGTGGCTTGTTCGTTTCATTTCTTTAATATACATCGTTAGGATCCTTATCCATGTTACCGGTTTATCCTTTGTCCGTCGAGAAATTATTTTTGACCTTTCTTTGAATAGTCTATTTTTTGCATCTTCACCACCCCAAGAATAATCTTCGATAAGCTTTAATTCGTTGCTCTTCACAGTACGACGTTCGATTTTGACAAGTTCTTCTTTTCCACTAGGAGGCACCATGATGCCACCACCTTTTGCACCTGGTGCTATGTTCCCACCGCCACAAGCGATGCTACCTCGAGGACCACCGCAATTTGCACCTGCTTATCCGCAAATCATCTACTGGCCATATCCGTCGCCGCCTGTTAGTCCCACGAATTACTACAATCCTGCGAACGTAGGTGGTATGGCTCCCATGCCTCAGCAAGCTCTAGTAAGTCCACAGGTCGTTAACGATTATCGATAACGCATCGAGGATCGATCTTATAGATCTTATTCGTTTATATATATTTTTTTTCATTTATCGTAGCTCACTCCACCGGAATGTCTGCAATTGGCGCCACCGGAACCCCGTATCGACGCACTGATTCCCAGACCAGATATGGACAAACGTGTACCTCTGCCACCCCTGCAAGCTCCCTGCAATCAGATCGTGGAACTCTTCATGGTGTAAAAGGGACGAAGCTTCTTCGGGTGGTGCAAAAAGCGAATAACGTATTGAAAAAGCTTCCTTGATGTTCGAGGATGCTGAAGTGACGATATTCATTTGTCGGATGGTAACGACGAGAGTAAAGTGGACCAAAGTATATGGAGAGGGTATGAAGTGGGTCGAAGTAGGGACGAAGAAGAAAAAAGAAAAAGGAATATACAAGGTGTGCACCGATCAATTCGATGAACGTAGACATGGAAAGCTTCTCTTTGCTTCTTTTTCGCGAACGCATCTTCACTTTTTTCTCTCTCTCTTTGTCTTATCGTTTCCCTCTTTCAATGTCATCCATCCTCGCGCCATTGACAGAAATTCTCGTAGCTTATTAACGTGTCGCTCGGCGATACACGTTCTTTCTAGTCTAGAGATAGCCAAATTGTCGAAGCCTGATAATACGCGGGCCGTTTTATAACGTTCTCCTTGCGCGGGTTAATGGGGAACGTCCTTGTGAATTGTTAATGATGAAGATGGCGCGCAGGGTTACCAAAATTCAAGCTGCAGTACCGAAACGCCCTTTTTTGTTACTGTTTACATTTTTTCTATAAGATTGCTTCAGATTGATACACCACACGAAGTTCTGTCTAATTCAATTCTATGATAGAACTAATTTTGGCTGGTGTGTTAGTTATGAATCATCCTATATAAAAATGGGAATTTCTATTGGTGTTGCATCTGTTATATGAGCTTCGAATACGATGAGCATAGTTTTGGAGAAGATTTGACGTGTTTTTATATTAATATTCTCCAGACATTGGATTTGTTTTATTATGATTTTATCTGAGAGAGAATGAGAGAGGGAGAGAGAGAGAGAACCTGTGAATACGTATTGCATGCATATGAGAATATGCATAAGAGAATAGTGAATGGACGTAGAAGTGCGTTAGAAGAATTAATGGAAATAGATAAACTTTGCAAAGCTTAAGCATTAATTACGAATACGTGTTCGTTATTGCAGATTCTTGTGCAATATATTTACATATACTGTGCATGCATATCTAATACAGTTTTTATCGTTGTTGTTTAATACGCGTGCTCAGAGGGTCGCGATATATTCTAAAAAGTCTTAAATATTTGACTTATTTAAATGAGCCCGATATATATCACGAGAAAGCTAATATATTCGGTTATTATTGTTTACCTTGTAAGGTTGTACTTTTTAAAGGCGTAAGTAGCGTTACTGCGATAATACTTCTTTTTCTTCGTTTATTATAAATCCTAATTTTACGTATCTTATAATACTTAATTACGGAACCATATAAAAGGGCCCACTGTCCTGCAGTTGCATAATAATACACACCTATGACCTACACGACATCTTACATACATATATACAAGCATATCTCGTAACAGCAAATATTACAAAAGTCTTCCGTACATTCCTGTTTTTATTTTGTCTCATTTAAGAATTTTCATTGTCTATTTATTAATCTAATGTATAAGCATGTCCTGCGTTTTATCCGACGACACCAGAGAGTCAACTTGCAACGAAGTTTTAATTGTATTTAAAGCGAAACTCATTCCACGGGTCGATAAAGTTTTTTTTTTTCTTTTAATTAACAGCAGTAATATTAAAATCGTCATTTTTGAGAATTCGTTTAACTAATCTCAAAATCTTTATTGATTGCACAAATACAATCTTTCTTGACGCATTTATCGAAGATACAATGTATTTATTCGCGAGGCGAAGTAATGTCCTGCGGTATTAGGCATGTAAATATTTCGATGCTATTGCCATTTCTTTTTGTTACTATTAATATTATTTTCTATCATTTTTCGCAATTCCTACTGAAGTGCAATTGAGACGATGCTGAGCCTAAGTTTTACTTTTAACACGGCGAGATGCACAGGCTCGAAGTGCAATCGTCGAAAATAACGTGATTCTGTAACTCTTACAATGTTACTATTTATATGTATATGTACACGTACAGTCTATTCACGAGCAAAATGTGAGGTCTGGGGGTCTCTTTTACTTTGAGACTGGTATCATGGTGACCCCTGTAAAATACATATTACTCATGGACTGACTACAAGAAATATAAATAATTCTCGAAATATGAACCGGCTGATTCGAGATAAGATCTTATCGCAAAAAGATGCAGGAAGTTAATTGTCATCCTAAGTGAAAATTATTGTATAACAAAAAGATATTTAAGATCTTAGAATATTCGATCACCCTGTATATAAGAAACGTATACAGAGATTGATTCATATTAAATTAATGGATTTCTCATTATACAATATTCATGTCATGGCTAATACTTGTTTCAAAAATTCATGATTTCGAAAATTCCTGATTTCAGGGTATATATATATTTTTTTTCTTCAAAATATCCAATGTTTATTGTGAATCGATCTGTACACACCTGCGATATATGTATACAGTTAGTTTTATAAGTGCAACCAGTTTGCCTCGCGAGACAAATGGAAAGTTGGAGGTGCATTTAAACAAAAAATGCAAAAACGATCGACTTTATCTTTTTATTTTATTTTATTTTTTTTTTCGTTTTTTTCCTTCGTATAGTCACAGCCGACAGGTGCAATAGGCCTTCGATGCAATCCGTGCAATAAGCGAATGTAAACCAGGCCGTCGCGACGTCGACGTCCTAGAACCGTATCGTAGTGAAACGATGCAGTGGAAACTCGACGCATTGAAATTACAATCGTTAACTGTCGCATCGAAGTAAACAAAGCGAAGCAGTGAATATTCATGAAAATAAACTTTAGTATCTACGTGATATTCAAGGAACGTTACGTAACCTTACATGGACTTTCCACGAGAGGACATGGACGTCGAGTACTCGATACCGATACCGTCCGCGGCCCGGTCAAAAAGCGTCAACCTATATTTATATTATATTAATATATAATATATTCCTTAGCGAATGTAGTTAGCTAAATGAAATAGCGATATTTTTTTTGCGAATTTATATTCGCGATTGTCGCACCTGCATAGTCGTTTTAATATATATATATAAATATATACATGTATATCAATATGTCAGAGGGCAGTTTCCAGGACATGCGGCACTCACAACGGCAAGCCGATGTATTTTTTTTTCTCTAAAAAAAAACTAAACCTTGGTACATATGACTTATAATCTAACCTAACGAAGCCATTTCTTAGCCCATCACGACTCCGAGTGTCTACCACAAAAATTTTTTTTTTGGAAAATTCGGTGTGAGTGGCGCCAAGTGGCCCTGGAAGTATACGTTGTATATAGATTTTTTCCAAGTCCAGGCTGAAATCCGCCAAATGTCCTCATAACTGCCAATACACCAGAAAAAAAGGTCCTGGAAGCCACCTCCCGATATATTTATATGTGTGTATTTGTAAAAGGACGAAAAAGAATTGATGAAGTATATGAAACTGTAAGAGGTATATAGATGTATAATGTATTCGTGAATCGCGAATTATGACAGGCTGCAATTAGACGGACACTAGAGAATTATTGTTATATGGAAAGTATAATAATTGACCTGCAGAGGGCTGGCGGATGTCTTACGATACTTGAGAAAGGATAATTCTTTAAGAATCATTAGAGGAATAAGTTTTATAGGTCGCTGAGTTCTTTCGATGAAAGTCTGAAATTCAAAACGACTTTTAACATCCTCTGGCCCTCTGAAGGCTAAAAAAGAAACTAAGCCTTGACCGAGACGAAAGCATATTGGAGCAATGACAAATTCTAATATATATATATATATATATAAATGATTAATATTATTATTATTATTCTGCGTTAATAACTGTTGTCAGTTTACAACTAGATTATTCCTATATCACGTTAATGTAACCGTTACTTTGATCATTGCTATAATTATTAATTCAGTCTAGTTATACAATATGTTTTTCTTTGTGATCGATTATCGATGCGTAGCGACTAGACGTCCGATTATCTACCAATTAATTTATGTCGTCATTAGACTGGTATTATACGTAGCGAAAAGGAAGGCGATAAGAATCCCGTGGATACCCATTGTCGTGGATTAAATGGAATTTTGGCGCGACGCTATGTGTAATACCTCCTTAAGGTCATCGCCCGCGCGGGCGCGAAACTATGTAGCAGTTAATAAATTTTTAAGGATTTTTCCGATTTTAGCGATAGATAGTAATATATACTATAAGCGATACGAATCGCGTGAGATTCACCCGCGTTATCACGAAAGTACGTCGCAGTACGTTTCGCGGATCAACGTTAAACTACAAACACGTATGGGGAATAATGTTGGTCCTTTTACTGGCCTAATCGTACGTATCCCGCGAGTTCGATACTTTTCGCCTTTTGAATTTCGCGCGACTTTCAGCACTTTCCCCTGGCTCCGCGATTGGCGACTGTCGCGGGCCTACGGTGCTCGAGTAAAAAAAAAAAGACGCCGACTTTATCTTCCTATTTTTCAACTTGTGTTCCAGTTGCTAATTGCGAACAACCATAATGCGGTCTCGTGGTGAATCTCCTTGTGATGCGAATATTTCTAATAGAACGGGTTATGCGAATGAATGATAATGCGTGTTAATTATTTTTTTTTCTTGTCGCTGCAATAGAAACATTAACGTGCCGAGATTTGAATTTGATGATTTGCTCGTCTTATATTAGTTTCTGCTTGGAAAGATTTTTTTTTTTTTTTTTGTTAAACGCCAAGGCTGCGTTTGAATACTATGAATTCCTGCATAACTTTTTCTTCTTGCGTTATAGATCGATCGATCCTAATTGATCGATATCGTGAGATGGATCGCAGCGGTGACTTAGCTTGGCGCGTGCACGTGCGTGTATGGTAGTTTATAATAGAAAATTGTAGATACCCCTGTGTAACGTAGACTTAATATGTAGTAGAGAGCACGAAGAGTGAAGAGAATTGTGTGATTGTAGCAGTGTGCGTATGTGTGACAGCTTAGGGAGAGTAAAAAAAAAAAAGAATTGCATCTTGACGATGCGCAAAAGAGGAAACAATTGTAATATCCTTTCGAGTTTTAATCCAAGATCAATGCTGATCTATCTCTCGTGAGTTTTATTATGTTGTTACAACTGCGTCTCGGCTGCGCGAAAAAGGTCCCCAAATCTATACATATAACTATAACGAAAAGTAATCTAATTCTAATATTTAATTATGTTATGCCAATATTAATATTAATATATTAAATATTGTTTTGAAAAGCGTTCACGTCTTATATTTTAAATATCTTTTCACAACAGACAAACTCCATGCTGTGTCGCGATTTGCCTTATTAATCAGAAAACCTGAAATGCCGATGTATCCGAAATACGATCCAATTGAACATGCATCGAACATATATTGGAGATATGCGTTGGCATAACAGAATAATTGTATTTTCGATGCATCCATTATGAGAATAACAATTCATGGAATTTCATTTCAGAGATGTGGCTGCATTTGGGTTTCTGACAATTGGCTGAAGTCGCTGTGGATTGGCATAAAATGAATGGGTGTTTGTGATCTTGTACGCAGCGCTGGAGTCAGCTGTGGATTAACGTTGAGATAACTGATCAGATTGAAGTAAATTCATGCTTAATTTTTATTCCCAAAATTTGTTTATACATATAGGTCACAAGGAAATGATTTAGGAGCAACGATTCCAAAGAAATCTATACAATAACGAATGATCATTTTCACTTTAATAATAGCATCAATTTACATGGGGAAATAATATCCAATACATTAGGTACAATTTTACACTCAAATCTATGAGCATACTTATGTATGTAATCTACTCGTTCATCATCGCTAAATTCCCATTTAGATTACTTACACGATAAACTTAAATCTAATAATAATCGGACAGGCGAAGGAAGAAACGGTGAACGGACGGAGAGGGGGAGGGGGGAGGGGGAGGGGGGAGGGGGAGGGGGAGGACAGTGCCTGCCGAAAATTCATCGGAATAGGAATCTCATTTTTTTTTTTTAAATGGAGATTCGCAGGGATTCAAAAAAGGAGAGCACAAGAAAGTAACTTTTTGTTCCATACTCGACAACCGCTACGTTCACATTAAGATGGAAACCGTTCAAAGTTAATCGCATTGAATAACGGTGTTGATAATAACTATTACGCGACGGATTTTAACATTGCATACAGTAACATCCAGTGACGGCCACGGATTTATGTAACAAAAGTGACAGCGAGGAATCTCACATGTATTATCCTTTTGAAATTGTCATTCTTTTTTAAGATAACTTTTATTGTTTCCGGGATCAGCCTCGAAAGCATGCTCCTCGCTATCTATTATATAATATTTCGTGTCCCAATGTAACAATAGCTTGAAATTGTGTAACCGTAAAAAAAGGCAGCTCACAGAACATTACAAATGTACGATGTGCTTCATTTCAAAAATATATTGCCTCTTTAAAATTTGTATATTTTCCTCTTGCTTTTTAACCTCTAAAGCATTTGCTTATGTCCCCACTAAGAATGATTATGATTACATTTCACTAAAATGAATTGATAAATGCAAATATTTAGTTTTCGCTTTTTTTTTTTGAGATATATCTTTTTAGACATTCAATGCATTTAACGTATATATATTTATAGTCGTTTAAAACAGTTTTCTCAGTGGCTTGAAAGATTTAAGATGATTTTTTTTTATTGCTGTTGATTATGCAAATTGTTCAGTTTAGTTGGTCATAAATGCTGTTCTGTAAGTAATAGTAGTAATAATAATGATAGTAGCAGTAGCAGTAGCAGTAGCAGTAGTAGTAGTTAGTCACAGTGAGAGTTAACATTCGTGGACCCAATATTTTTTTAAGTCATTTGCACCTTTCAAAAGTCAATGAAAGGTGTTTAGCGAGTCTGTGAAAAGTCGTTACACGTGTACGGATAGTTTAACATGTTATCAGGTTTTCTCGATAACTTTGTATCGATTACTTTTAGAATTCATATATAAAAAATCTTAATGTTCATTTCACGTTGTACACTGTATGCTATGTACTGTATGTAATTTTCGTACGGGCTTGTCGCATGATTAGACTCGATGGATCAAGAATGAACGACAAAATATACGTTCGTCAATGAATCTTTTCAATTATCCCAATTATCATTATACTTTATACTTGGTGAGATCCTCCATTCGTGGCGGCGTCGGACCTTTGATTCCGATCAAGTTCCTCGTCTATACTGCGAGTTTGCTCAGGTCGATTCGTATTACTTGGTAAAGCCTTGTCGTCGCCATTAATCAAAACAAAATTCAAGTCCAAACTTTTTGTGCCATTTGTCTGCGAGCCAGTCTTGTCAATGGATTCATTATGCGATATGGAATTTGTATACGTTTTGGAATTATCGATAGGTACATCATTTCCATTGTCTTTAGGTGCATCAGTCCCATTCTTTGTTTTAATATCAGTGTCATTCAAAGGATTGCTCTGATCGTTAATACTTACAGTACCAGGCACAATAGACCTACCGACGTCATTCGTACTGTTAACTTCCTTATCATTGGCAATTATATTCGGATCAGAAACACTGCTTTGTAAAGAAGCTGCAGGAGTTTTTATTCCATCAGTTTTAGGAACGAACGTGGTCCATTCATTGCTGTTTGCATCAAGATATTCAATAGAGTTCAGGAAATTTTTACCAGAAAAACCTCCGACTGCATAGAGCCTGTAACGTGTGAAACAGTTAAGGTTAAGAACAATCGAAAAGTGCTAGGAATCAAATTGAAATTTATTTTTTACCGATCCCCAACGACGGCAACAGCAACATTGGCACGAGGAGTCGCCATGCTTGGTCCGGGTACCCAAACCTGCTCCACAGGATCATATACCTCAGTGGTAGTAAGGCTGTGTGTACCGGAAGAACCACCCACGGCGTAAAGTTTTCCACGAAAAGCAGCTAATCCGCAGCCACGACGTGCCGTTATCAACGGTGGTCCAACGGTCCAGGTATTTGTGTCAGGTTCATAAATCTCGACGGAATTTAAACAGTTCCAGGCATCGCAACCACCCACAGCATAAACACGATCTTCATACGCGCAGACGCCTGCCTGATAGCGACCTGTTTTTAGAGATTCGATGCTGGACCATTCGCCTGTTTCCGGATCGAAGATATCGCACTGTTTGATACCAGCCTAGAAAAAAGAAGCGTTTTTCATCCTTACAATATTCATAGAAGAACAAGTCGGTAAATATTGAAATTAGGAGGCTTCTTTTTCTTTACCTGCCCGTTCCATCCGCCAATACAGTAAATATTCCTTCCTAGAGCACATACTCCAGAATTAGATCTGGCTAACGGTAAGTTAGCTATAGCAGACCATTTCCAACCAGCTTCAGGATTTAAGACTTCTACGGTATCAAGTTCAGTGGATCCGTTCGATCCTCCGATAGCGTAGACCTTTCCATTCACTACTGCGATACCGAATCTTCCCCTGGCTTCCCTCATAGCAGAGAGAACCTGCCAGGTATTCGTTTCCGGTAAATACTGATCAACTGACCTGAGGCATTCGACTCGATCGTAACCACCGCAAACAAGAAGTGTACCATTCAGATTGGCACAGCCAACGGCACACTTTCCAGCTCTCATTGTAGGCAGAGCGCAATACAATTCGGGTTCGGTTGTTAAAGTATTATTGGTTGTGGTGGCTTCACAGGTCGTTTGAGTCGACGGTGAAGAAGGAACATTTAATCTTAGCTGCACGGAGAGCGTGGCTAGTCTACCGTCTAATGTGACGATAGCTAGGAAAGTGTGCTCTGCAAATAATCATGAAGATAACAGATCTGAGGAAACATTGAAATCTAAATGCATTGCATTTCCTAAGTGTATGTGTTCGTATTTTCAAGTAGAGAACATATATAACAATTGATGATTATCAGCCGTATATTCTAGGATCCTCTTATAACTGATAAGAAAAGGTGTCTTATCTTACCACCAACTTTATTAGCGCCAATCATATTCCAATCAGGCTCAAGCTCCTGTTCAATACGTTCACCGATGTCTCTGGAGTAAATCAATACCCTTGGCTTTGCTGGTTGCATCGTTCCCTTCCTGCGTCCTTTATTCTGAGCCTGTGTCTTCAGGGACATCTTCTTGTAATCCTGTACGATATCTGTGTCGCTTACGTCACCGGACGGCAGATCTGTACAATCCTGTAGGCTATTGTCCAACGCCAGATAAAGCAGATAAGTCTTTTCCGTCAGATGATCGACAGTAAAATTGGATGAATCTGTGAGAGATCTTTTCACCCAATCAAGAACCAAGTGGCAAAGGCTGCTACCATTTACTAGTGACATTTCCTGAAGAGTCTGATGTAATACTTCAATCCTTATACATGGCAGTGACGATAAGGAAGGACTACTGCATACATCTTGAAACTAGAAAAAGATTGTTACAAAGTCCAAAATATTGAGTCTTAGTTATTATTATTATTTGGGAAAAAAATAAACAGTGACCAGGCATTAATTAGTAATGTATTCTTTACTTTTACTGGACAGACAAAACTCGATCTCATATCTTTATATAGTAACTAATTAAATTGTAAAGCTTTAGATGAGTATCATACATCATGATAAAATGGATAATAAAATTATCTTACTTTGATATATGCATGTCGTCAGACAAACACATGACTGATAATGAATTTTTTTTAAGTTCGACAGTTTCGTGAGGAATTAGCTATAAATATTATTTTTATTACACTCACATGATCTCTAATGTAAGCATCGACTTGTTTAACGAAGTTTTCGTTCTGCGTAATACCAGGTAATGCACGGACGTCAAGACAAGAGCCAGGAGTCAGGGAATCCAGGAGGTGAGCTGCGCATTGCGAGGCGACTCGTTCCATTCGTAAATGCCATGCTGCCAGGTAGACATTCTTGACTTGCGATGGTAATACTTCCAGTCTATAAGATTCGAAGAATTGAGTCAATTAAATAACAATCATTACCGGTAAACTTCAAAATCCGAAAAACGATACACTGCCGTATATTGCTGTAGAATTGATAAAGTAGATAAGGAGGACAAGGAAAATGTGTATCTATGTATATACAAAGTTAGAAAATCTATACATATAATGTTACTTTTATGTCTTGAATGACCATGGAGTGAACGCCTAACGAACAGATGACCTTCTAAAAGTTTCTAAAAACATTATCTGAGCAACTAAGTATGAAGGATAGGAGAAACTTAAGAAAAATAAAGCACAAAGCAATGTCATTTCCTTTAATTGTTTAGATAACGTTTCAGAAAACTTATGTGATTATATTGTACTTGCTGACATAATAAGCGGATAAAGTTCTCCAAAATTTTCCATCTTTCTATACATAAGATGAAAAAACACTTACCCATGGTATGCCACGAATAACGAATGTTGTATCTAATTACATGGTATAATCTTAAATCATTTAACAAGTGTATTGCAAAATTATTTCAACAGTATTACACACATAAGGATTATATAAGAATTTGGTGTTATGAACCAAGCAATGTTACTTACTTTGAGGTGTAGGCATAATCAACCAACTTCTGTAAAGCAGTCTTATCGAATCCTCCATTCAGTTTGTAAGTGACTCTCTGCTCATTGTTCCCAGGTCCATCCGCACTGAAGAGTTCGAACAAGTAAGGGGATGCAGCTGCCAGTACAGCTCTGTGCCCATGTACTTCTGTACTGCCAACCTGCAGAGGGCAATACACAGCCCTAGTGTGTCACCCAACCACAAATGGTAATGCCAAAACCAAGCCAAAAACACAATCGTGTTAACTTTGTTGGGCCCATATTACAAATGTCGCAATTCAGAGAAATTCACGATAATTAAATACCTATTCGATGACCGGCTTGTTCTTAGTAGTTGACTGTGAATATATGGATATTTTTTTGATTACGGAAGAGAATATTCAGTTTTTTTTTTATTGACATTTAATAGGCCCAATAATACTTGTTTAAGAGATTTTACTATAGAGCTAGAATATCTGTTTACGTATCATTCGTTAAAAAAAATTGCTGTGAAGAAGATCCATAGCAAACATCATGTAATGCTTATGAGCATTAGGTATGCCACTCAAATTACCTACAATTGCATCTGTGACATAGCTATCATTTTTATTTGACAATGTCAACTGTAATGAAATATATCCTGTACTTGATATTTTATACTCAATAGAATCTGGTTATCTAGTATAACTGTATCTGGTACAAACAGGATAGCAATCTAGCATACGATTCACATAATCATGTTGCATAAAAATTTATATCACTCAGCTATAGATATGTATATGAATCAATGTATTTGCTATCAGACTTTATCATATTTTGGTTTATGAACTTGAATCATATGACAAGAGTGTTGCAAACCATGCATATCGTCAATAAAATTAAACCATAAAAATTATAAGACTTCAATTAATGTGTATTTAACATATTCCATTACTGATATTGGATAATGATAATACTAATGTAAAGATAATTCCTTAATCCATTACTTGAGTAAAAAATATCATTCCTCACAATTGTTCAAAAGATCCACTTAACATTAATAACAATTACACAGGATACTTACGTGTAACACGACATCACAAAAATGTCTGTTCTTCCTCATCATGTTAAGAGCTGCAAGTGTAAGCTGTGGATGGTGATCGTCTTGTAGCTCCAGCACAGAGCTATTGATGCCTTCTGCATCTCCATTTGTTACAACCGATGAAACCATTTTGTCCTTTTTTACGATTCAAACTTGAAAAATATGAAAGTAACTGATTTTCTTCAAGATCTTGACAGGACCCTTTAAGCCTTAGTTAATTCTATTACAAAAAACACAAAAGCCACATGCTTACTAATTCAATTCACTTGTATATACAGGAAATAGATATTTAATAAAATAAAAAGATCTACTCGTGACTCGAAATCAAATTAAAACATAAATTATAATATTTTCAACGCACCACAGACAGTAGGAAAGTCCATATGCAATATGACCTCAATTTATGAAACGTAGAAAGCTGATTACTATCAATAACTGAGTTCCAATTATCGGAACAAGTAAACGACATACTCATAAACAAACGTGCTGATTAGTCACATACACAATATCCAACGTGATTCAAACTTAAAATTAATTATTCTTTCGATAAAGTAAAGTATGGTAGTAAAGCGACGTGAGACATTTTTTCAATTTTTTTAACACAACTTACCGTCACAGCTTATAATTTCATCAATAGCTAGATGAATTTCGGAGCACACAATTTCCGTATAGTAGCCAAGTCAAATGCGTACAGTGTGTCGTAAGTTATGTTTCACGAGGAGTGAAATAACCCGTATATTTAAATACGGATGCAAAAAGACTTAAAATTAGTTTAATTTCGTTAATTCCGGGAAAATTTTTCAAGCGAAAACATTAAGATTTATCTGGATGCTAGCAGAGTTTTAAGTTATTCAATTTTGCAAATATTCCATCTACGACTTCATACCCGGTACTGCGCATGTATAGAGACACTAAGTTACTACGAATTGGTTAAGTATTAATGCGGCGACGATACGCCATCCTCTGTTACGCGACTGTTCTGGTGTGTTCTGGATTCTACGAGGCTAGCTCAAATCATAGACTACTCATTGGAGATACGGCCACGGTCTTACATACAGCAGAGATGAGCAGGGAGCCGCACAACGCTACGGCTTTAGGTGATACCAAAAACATGGCGCTAAATCGTAGCGGCGATTTCAGGAGTAGGACTTCGTGATCATTGCCTCCGTCGATTATGCATGTTCCGTCGTAGCCGAGCTGAACGTGATCATGAACGTGTAGTTTGGCGGGCAGAGGTTCTCCGCAACTTATCGCTGATTCCCAGAGCAACCCTTAGAATCCTCCACAAGGGCATAAAGCCAGAAAGGAATAAGAAGAAGAAGAAAGAGAGAAAAAGAATTAAAAAATTAGTTGCACCGAAATA
>JARQSV010000390.1:157323-172688 GCA_030142285.1 Calameuta idolon
CAGTTCAAAATAATTTTTTAAACCAAATTCGTTCCCTTGTTATTTACTAGGATGCAAAGTGTCCTTACTTTATCAAAGATAGGAAGATGCTGTTAAATAAATGAAGAAACTTAAAGATGGCTGACGTAAGAAAGAAAGCGCGATCACCGGTCGACGAACTTTCCCGAATTGACATAAATTTACCAAAAGAAATAATTTATTTTATTTTTTATTCTTATATTTCTTTAAACTATATTTAAACCAATCTTTTTAGGGTCATTTAAGTAGCGAAGAATTATAAGTAAAAAAAAAAGGTCAAATAAAAACAGTCCGTCCAATTTGTCCATACATACACGTACCTATCGACCGTTTGATTTCTTGCGTCGTTTTGCGCTATTTCCGTATAATTGAGGGCTCTGCGACGAGGAAAACGCAAAAAAGCTACCCCAGGAGGTGTGTACATGCGTATGTCGACCCGACATGTAAAATTTACTGTATAAAAGGGAGAAAGCTATCATGCGTCATGTCGGGGTCGTTACTTAGCACGAAAATATGGGGTTGGAGTGCTTTTCTACGTAGACGTAAGGCAGTATGATTAGCTCCGTTTATTTTTTTTTTTTTACTTCCGCTCAAATTCTAACTATTTTATCTCTGTATCACGCGAAGATTCTTTCTATTACTTCTACTTACATTCTCTTCTATAGTCAAGTAATTTCGAACGGACTTAATATTTTCCGGTAAACATTATTCTCCTACGTAGATACAAGTGCATAACGTTGCTCTTCGAAAGCAAGTAATTCGCACCTTTCGTTCGTCCGATAAGTCTCGCAATAATCCACGGTTCCCACAATTCTTCAGCCAAATCGAACGACGATCAAAATATAAATAAAAGTGAAAGATACGAGAAAAAGGAAAGAAAAAAAAAGGACATTAATAAGAAAACTGAAGTCTGTGCAAGTGTCCATGATAGACATGCAGAAGTAACTGTTGATGAGAATACGAATCAGTCATATTTTCATAGCTTTTACCGTACCGATAACGTAAGCACAGTAACGATCTTTTACCCAAATTTCATTAAGCATAGAAAATTCAATTATGAATAAATGACAAAAAAATATTACAATGACGTAAGATGAAAAAAAAAAAAATTTATTAAAATTTATCAAACCAAAGTATATGGATTTACTTACGTGAAAGATGAAAAATTGCGTCACAGGCACTGATATGGGAGAGGAAGGCATTGCCAAGACCCTGACCTTCGGCTGCGCCTTTAACCAGACCAGCAATGTCGACGACATTGAGAAATCCAGGAACTTTACTAAAATCAGATATATCAAGGATGATCTCGAGATAAGTCAAGTCGCTGATGGTACAGTCTACTCCGAATGATACTGCTCCTGCAGAGATCAAAGGATGCCCAGATCCATGGGGGGTGACTATATATATATATATATATAGCGAAGGGAGAGACCGAATAAGAGAAACGTTACTGGAGGGTAGAATTCCGAGTGACAATGAGGTGTATTTAAATGCTAATGCCAGCCTCATTAAACAATTAGTCTTTGAAGAGAGGCGTCGGTAAAAGCAGAGGGGAGAGGAGGGGGTAGAGACAGTGAGAGAAAAGGGAGAAGAGAAGGGTGTGGGAGCGCATTAGCAGGCTTTCATCCTGGTTCCCGTAGGATCCAGTGACACGTGCCAGAAGCTACGCCGACGACGTCGCGAACGAGCGTCGACGTCGATATTATCTCTCGTGGGGTTCGGAGCCTCCAGTAAATTCGTCCCTTTGATCCATCAAATTATTCAATGCGAGCTTCACGCTTTGCATTTTCAATCTCGAACGATTAATGGCGACCTCGTCAATAGGCAATTTTATTATATCCGATGTATGTATCAGTATGATTGGATATCAGCGAAGGTATTGATACGTCAATATGACACGAGTACATTGTACATGTATATGTGTATATGTGTATACAGCCACCGTGAAATCGAGTGACGCACACTTACAATTAGTTTACGTCGTGGTTGAAGAAATTTAATCCGATACGTAGCGAAGTCGACGCTCGGCGTCGGTGTTTACCGGTACGTCGTCGCTACTTCAGCGCCGAATTCGTACTCGGTTTGATCTGCAATGCAGATCACGTACCTACCGGGACTACAGCGTTGCCCCTTTTTCGAGGGGAATAAAGCCGAAGACGTATGGAAATGTTCCTGGTTATTCCGAATCGTTTCCTCCGAGAGACGCTTTTATCGTACCCGTTACGCTTCGTGGAGTCGCTACCGTGGGTTTAGACATTTCTTTTTTTTTTCTTCTTTTATTTGTGACTTACCTAGCAGGCTTGAAGTACTCGCAGAGGTAGTCGAACCTGGCATCTGGTACGGGTACTCGACGTGCTTGAACAGAATGAGAGCAAGGTCAGACGTAAGAGTCGTGCGACACGTTGCAAGTGATTTGAGAATTGTTTGACATGGATTGAGGATCGCGTTAAAAATTGTGTATTATATTAAGGCGTATCCGCGTTATCATCTACGAGTTTGCAGATGGACCAGGTGTCAGCTTCCGGATCCAGTAAATGTTGGGTGGGCGAGGTGCGACGGAATCTGACGGAGCTGACTAATTTCGCTTTAATCGACGTTCTCGATAACGCCAAGTCGCTCGAGACTGTATCTCTTGCTGATAAAGGAGCAGCTGAGGCTGTGGGATTCTTCTTTTTCTTCATGCAATTCACAACGACGCTCGTTATCTCTCTTCTGGCTTCCATTCTTCTGAGGGCTTCCTCGTAGATACCGATCTCCTTCGCCGAGGACTTTGCTTTGCCGCAATGAATCTTTAGAAACGTGCCCAAGTATATAGCCGCTGTGGTCTCGCTGGTCATTCCTGGCAATTTTGGTCGTAGCGCAACGACGTCGTTCAAAGCGCGAACTATTGCCGTCGCGACGCTCTGTTCCAGGTAGCCAAAAGTCGGTAGCGACTTCAGTGAGACTGACGAGATTACACGTGGATAGTGAATGCAGTTAGAGGAGTAGCGTGAACTTTGCCGCATGAACTTGTTCCTGCATTCCACTGAACAGAACAGGTACAACGAGTTCTCGTAGAGAACAGCCAGGTCAACGTGACCTGGAATCAATTTGCGACCTGGTAGACCGTCTACGTAGCTCACTAAACAGAATCCTTCAGCCTTCAGTCGTCTTCTCCAACAAGGATGTTCTATGTTGATCCTTTCGTCAAGGACTTTGGGACGCTTCCTGGGCAACTTCACGCGACTACGTGGTGGAAGGTAACGCAGCGGCTCCTTGCGGAACAATTTCTTGTGTTCTGGACAGATCCAGTAGTAGAGTCCCCTGAAGGATACCATGCCCTGATGATCTGGAGGGGAGCCAGCAAAGTTGGTCGCGTTCTGTAAAGAGAGGCAAACTGGACAATAGGACTCGAAAGAACTTTGTCTCTCGCGAAATTCATACGGCGACACACACATGTACGTGAGACTGTGTACTTTATCCTTATTGATATTTCGAAAATATTGTTCTATTTTGAAAAATCTATATGCCACTTCCTTCTTAGCTCGAATCCATACGGACCATTTACTCTTGGTTGCATCAAGTTCCAAGAGATTTTGCGAAAACTTATTTAGCCAATCGCGATACTTTTTTGCATCCAAGGACCACTGCTCGTGTCGATGCGTTATGTAGCTGGATGAAAAATTGACAGGAAGTTTTCTCATATTTTTTGTATCTGCAATCGAACATTCCAAACAGAATTTTAGGTCCGCCCTGAGGTCTATAATGATTGTTGGTCCATGGGCTAGAATTGCCAATTCTTCGGCTTCTGATTGACTACTAGGAAATCCGTCGAGAATTAATCCCTGAGAGGCTGAACGTGGATCGATGGAATGTAGCTCCACGGACCTGGCTACAAGCTCATCCGTAGCTGTTTGACCGTCACGCAGACGAGACTCCGTTGAACGTGCGGATTCCGTCCAAGAGTATTTTTCCAGAAGATAACGTAGTGACTGCCCACGCGTTATCACTTGCATCCCATAAACGTCAGAGAAATGTGCAGCGAGGGTCGATTTTCCAGACTTTGGAGGTCCGATGATGGATATGCGGATGGGGATGACTGGCTTTGAGGAATCCACCTGGAGATACTTCAACGGATGTTCCAGGAAGTCTGTGACCGCGTCTGCACCACTTATGAAGTATACGTAGCGCCTGTGTAACACAGGGAATATCGATCCTTGAGATTCCATTTTTAAATATACCTGAAAAGGCATTTCCTTGCGGTACGATTGAACAGGGCAATTGCGTCCGAATGAGCTCAAAAAATAATAACCACATTCCAGGAGGCTTTCAGCGTCGTATGGGTTGACAAGTTGTGCTCGTTCGAACATAGAATAATTTCTAAATATATATGGATATAGAATTTTCAAAATTGATAAATACACTGTCCTCTTATCCAGTTCCCCATTCGCTTCTATCCATGGAACAGTTTCATTCTCCATTGCCATGCGGGATGCAAGTAACTTTTTATTCGAAGATTCGTAAGCTTTTTGGACATTTTCCGAAATTTTATTGAAAGCTTCGTCAGGACTTTCCCAATCATCGAACAGAACGGGTTCTGGATATTCACCTTTCCATAGTTCCTCGAGTTCTGTTCTATCCAAATTACTTTGATGCTCGTCAGCATCACCTAGATTATAATCTTCGGATTCTTCCGACAATAAGGTTAATAACGAAGTAGCTGATGGTGATTTAATCGATTCGTAGGAATGATAAATCTCTTCGATATTGTCGTCCTGTTTATAATCCTCATGAATATCCTCTTCGGTTTCCATCATATCCATTCGTTGAATATTCCACCTTACTCTTCTTCGCTCCTTCATCCTTTTCTTGATCCACTTTTCCTTTCGCGTATTATAACATAAAAGTTCCTCCTTGTACCTCAAGTTCTCTGCCACTGTTCTGGCATTCTGCTCAGTTTTCCAGGTCTCAAAGAGTCCTGGAACTAATCTTCTCCTGGCTGTGTTTTCGCTGCAACGCAGTTCTATTATTACTTCCGGTACCGCAAAATTCTCCAGAGCAGCATCCACGTCTTCTGCACAACTTGGAAATGATTCGAGCAGAGCATTAGACTCATTGTAAGGACTCTTAAAGAAATTTAATAAGCATTCGATTAAAATTTGCCTTGGAAGTACTTTACCTTCTTCAAAGTATTTTCTTATGAATGTCCTTATAACTTCCTTGTTCGTGCTGTAAGCATCGCTCTGAGAGTCCTCAGGTAGTTGCACAAATTCATTTAGATCCTTAAAGATCAATATATCTTCATAATAGGGGCTAATTATCGACGAACCACGATCCTTGGCATAGTTGATTAAACAGCCAAAGAAATCAATAAAGGTAAAGCCATAATCCTTGGAGAGCATCCTGGCCATGGTCGTTTTACCACATCCTGGAGGACCTACCAGACTTATGCGTAACGGTGGCAGTAGTAAAGAAGGTCTTTCAAGGGGTAAAAATTCAAAAGGATCTTTAAGGAAGTCCTGCAAAGCTTTTTCGCTCGACAAAAGGTATACCTTGTCCAGGAACAGAGTGTCCAAATCGTCCTTGCCTTTCCAAAGGATCCCATGGCGACGTAGTGCAACGGGACAGAAAGGACCTGTGTCCCCGAAAGGACGATTATCTTTTTTTGTTTTTTGTATTCCTGTATCAGCTTCACTTTCTTCTTCTTCTCCTTCTTCCTCTTCTAAAACGTTCATGGGATCGACATCCTGGTAAATTTCTTCACGATCCTCTTCAGTCATCCTTCGAGCTTGAGGAAGATAAATATCTTTTATCTGTTTTACCGTGTCGTCCAAAATATCAGTTTGGATCTGTAGATCGCAGATGATCGTTTCGATTTTTAAATCAGCCAGAACATCCTTAAGGATCGCCCAATTAATTCTAAACTGCTTAATATCTTCTATAAATTTTTCTAAACGTTCTAACCTTCTTTCATTCGTATCTTCGTTTTCAATAACATTTTCATACCGAATAAAATTCTGAAATTCATCTTCCTCCATGTCGTTACAGCGCCACTTCTCGATCAGATGATCGTAAGGATCATCCTCGAGAATGACAATGGATCTTTCTATCCTGATCCCAGCATCTTTGATTTTTATCCAAATTTCAGGATCTGTATACATGCCATTCAGGATCCAACGACTTTCGCAAACTAATTCGCCATTCATTAATTTATTAGGCAATTCACCGATGCTTTGTAATAAAAACTTAACGCGATCCTCTTCGCTCAGTTCGATAAGTTCGTCATATTTTTTTATTAAATCTTCCAAGATCTCCAAAAGCTCAGGATCGTCTTCGGTGACTTTTCTGATCGGTGGTTCATCGCCAAGCAGAATATCCGGTGTTAGTTCACCAAGTGCTTCCTGATCCTTATCTAGGACACGTTTACGAAAGCTCTTGTCACTTTCTAAAATTTGCACTTGGTATTCCTCAGCTTTTCTTTCAAGATCTAAGCGAACTTGATCCCCTGTAGAAACTCCTTCTTCAAGATCATTAAATTTTACAGCAAGATTCTGCAATTCTTCCTGCCACGCATTTAGTTCTTCGATTCTTGCTTTTTCTCTCTCCGCCCTTTGCCTCTCGAGTCTCGTTTCCAATTCTACGATCGCCTCGTTCATGTGATCTCTGATCATGGCAGTTAATCTGGATCTTCGAAGATCCTCCACAAGACCTTTCTCTATAGATCGTACATCGATAACAGTAGCATTAAGAATCTTTCCCAAATGATCACTAAGCTCATCGACACCAGAATGCTTGACACCCAAAATCGCAATTTTACAACTAGGTCGCGGATTAGGTGGTACCAGAAAGGGTCTAGGATTTTCTAGGAAGATTTTCTCAGCTTCCGGTGTGGACAAAAAGTATATTTCACTAAGAAAACACACCGCGTGTTTTGCTTTACCTTCCACGGTCTGTCCTTGAGCTAAAGCGACGGGACAGAAATATTTCCAGGCTGATAATTTCCATGCGCATTTCCACATAACGTTTCCTCTCTTAGACAAAATGCGAAACGATTCCTCCAGGGTCTTTCCTTCGAGATTCATAAATCTTCTGGGTGAATCTTCGCCAAATTGTTCCACGTCGAATTCTGACATTTTCTTTGGTAATATTGCACGGGTTAGCGGGAGCAACTTTAATTTTAAGCGAATAACGTCAAAAGCCTCTGTAACCGAGGAGCGTCCGTTAACACGAATTACATATTGAGGATCGTGTAATAGAATTCTTTTGTCGATAGAAGGTAAAGCATATTTTCGATAAACATCAGACTGTTTTCTAATATTTTCCCTAGAATTGCTCAAACGCTTCAGCCAATGCTTGTCGAAGTAAGATTCGATATCGATTGAATAAAATTCTGGATCAGTGACATTTGTATTTCTATGAAGTATATCTACCATATTACCAGAATACGGATTATACAGTAACTTTTCCCGTGTGCAAAATAAGTCATGCTCAGGACACATGGCATAAATAATTACCGTTGGTGCAACTGACCATACCGTAAATATACGCTCAATCTGATTGCTCAGATTTGACTGTAACTTATCCTCAGATTCACAACAAGTTTCTTTAGATTCTTTACTCGTAGACTCTTCGGTTTCGTCCCCAGACCTCCAACATGGATAAGATGAGTAATCCAAATTTTGATTAGCTATCAGTGGTAATCCCTGAAGAACATAACCTCTGTGTAAAACATCTTGACGTGCAGCTCTACTTTCCATAAGGTCCAAGATAATTTCAGCTCCCACTGATTTGCCCCTTCGAAGGATCTCTTCGAGCCAGCAACCCTTACTAGATTTTCTATCAATTTCCTCCTGAATTACAGTCTCCGGAGAGATGAGCAAGCAATGCCAGTAATCAGCAATCATCTTGGCAAGAGCAAAACCGTTTAGTCCTGGTTTATAAAATATCACAAAGCAAGTGGGTTTCGTTAGAAGATACTTTTTCCATGCAGCCACCTCGTAGTAGGGATCACGATCGGTGAAAGGATCTAAGGATTCCTGTGCAGGTCTTGTTCCATGGAATATTTCACATTTGCAGGGGTCACCGATAAACTGCTTGACCCTGATGAAAGGATTCGTGTCCTCGGCGAAGGAGTAGTAAAGATTTGCTCTGGGATACCAAGTCTCTGTAACGTCCGTTTCCACCTTATCTTTGACTCTTCCATTTTTCAAGTGTTCAAGTAAACTTCTTCGAGCGACGAGCGACGTGGTAGCTGGTCCAATTTTTCTTGCTGGTCCGGATCGTAATCGACTTTCGCACATTCTTCCCGAGAATTGAAAAATTCACAATCAGCAAGCCTCGTGCGTCCCTGTCGATTCCGACTGGTCATGGGAAACTGTGAAAGGTGAACGACGTCCAATGCCGCTGCGTTTCCTCAGCAGCCTCTATGGGATCGTGCGATGTGCAGAAAAAGCGAAGAGAATCACAGAAACAAAAGCCAAGCCATGCAAACGCAAGGTATTAATGGTGGATACTTATTTTCATTGGGGTCGATCGTGCAAAAGGGGAAGTTCTCAGCGGCTGCCTGACTCTTGGTGAGAACATTGAAGAACGTAGATTTCCCGACGTTGGGTATACCGACGATGCCGACCTTCAGATTGGTACCAACACGACCGATCAGGGGTTTCCGCTCGGGTTCCTCGACTTTCTTGGGTGGCATCCTGTAAGCATAAACGGCAGAGAATTGCCCATGAGAGATCACGATCTAGGCATCAAATTCTATGGGTACTATATTTCATGGCTAATAAAATAGAAAAAAAAGCCACGGTACAAAATAATATTCTCTTTGTAAAAATCTACCGTCTTTTATTGACTAATAAAAATTATTACTTTCAATTTATATTATATCATCAATTTTTCGCAATCGCATTTAACTATCTGTCATTTGACATAGTACAGTATTTATATACACGTGACAGTTGATTTAATTTCCTTCCTTCCTTTCCTTATGGCTGCCTCCTCCAATGAGGAGATGTGCCAGGGATTTAATTTCTAATACTCTATTTGGGAATACAGGCATAAATTCAGAGTATATAGAGGAGCATGTAGAATTGTAAAACCGCTCGCAGCGCCCTGAAGCACAATATGCTCGCGGTAACTAATTATATTAATGCGGACGGCATCAAGCGATTGCTGTGTTTACGCGAGATTGCCGCCGGTATAAACCGCGCGCGGTCCACGGTATCAAACGATGAAACGGACCGGGAACTAAGGGGACCCAAGTAAGAAACGAAGGAGGAATATGGCGGGTTGGGCCCGATTACTGGGCACAACCGACCGCGAATCACCGGCATCACGCCGAGAATCCGCAACCGCGCCCCAGGCCGCCAATCCGCCACCGTCCTCTGCGCGGTTCCTTCCCCCGGTTTCCTCGGTTAAACGTCGATTCGCAAACCTCCTCTCTTCTGCCAGCCTATTTTTGCTTCGCTTTCTTTCTATTTTTCCCTTACGTCCTTCGTAATCCTTTTCGCTTGCCCCTGGCCCTTCTTCCAATCGATATTTTTTACCTCCATCTTTTTACTTATCCACCACCGTAACTGTCTGTCGTTGTTTTTCCGCGATATCGAGGAAATTTGCAAATTACAATAATGGCCACCGATCCGCCTGAGACGCTTCACGGCCCTCGAGGTACGAACGATGCCCTTTTACTGCTTCTTGTTGTTATTTTTATTCTTCTCTTTTTCATCCTTTCAACTGATCCTCTATCTTTGCTGAGAAAAAGGTGCTTTTAGTACTCCATGCGAGAATCCTGGTCCAGCACATAAACGGATTATATAAATATCGCAAACGCATAATAAATATGATTATCAAGGATTTCAATGAGATACACGAAATAATTAATAAATCCTTTGTAATAATTAGGTAGCATTTTCTCACAACGAGAATGAAGAGCACATTGACGCAAAAGCACAACTTCACCAAAAATGATATGAATGTATTCGAGTTAAAGGGTTATGCATTATTGAAATTTCGAATCGATGCCGTTATTTGGTTTAAAAAAAAGATTTAAAGACTAATATTTCTCAGAATGATTATTTTCTTTAGTTTAAAATTTTTACAGCGATCGTACGATCGTGGCCTCACCTATACCTTAAGATTCACTTAAAGTTACGAATCGACGAAATTCCTAATAACGCTACAAAATATCTAAATCGGTTGAATAATTGTTCCCCTTAACTGTAGCCTATAATTCCCTATACGTAACTCCACTGGATAAATGTAGTGCACGTAGCATTTATAATTACATGGTTTAAAAGGGTTTCCGCAATGCTGACAGTGCTGCCGTCTGTTGGGTGACTCGCGAAACACCAACTAACCTGCCGCAGGCAGCCTAACCTCCAGGACTGTAACCTAACTTTCGCTCAATGAAATATCCAATATTACAAATATTTAACGTAGGTACGCCTTATCGAGGTCAATCCTCATTATCGTTTCCACAATCATTATCGATCTTGTAACGTTCATAAATAGAATTCTGACAGACCAAAAAATCCGCACGTCCCCACGTTCATGACTGAATTTACGTCCAGTATCACAGAACATTAACACCGTGTATACTCCTCGGTAACTAACAATAATATACGATACAAAATAATAGAAAGATATGAAAAAAATACCTGGTAGATAAATATGGAAGAGCCGGCACGTATTTATGTATATGCCGTGAAGGTCCGACGACAACGTGTCGCACGGTCGCACGACTACGGGGGATAAAAGAGAGCGGGTATATGGACGAGCCGTGACGTCACTGAAAACTGCATTACCATGCGACAGCAGCAGCGAGCTACATTATCGACCGCGAAAGAATGACTACGCGCACGTTACAAACCTAACGCTCAGGAACAGGAATTAAATGCTGAAAACAATTTGAACTTTCCTTTTAAGAGACAAGATCATACAGGAATTTCCGTTTGGAGTTACAAGGAATATTGTCAAGGAATTCTAGGACACGTATTGTGTCGGTATTAACTGACAAACGTCATATTGAAGAAAACATGATTAGAGATATGGTATCCTGGCCGTTTGCACGATCGTATCGGTACCGGTAATATGAACACGACGTAAATAGGTGGAACGGGGAACCAGTGTCGCGAGCATGTTAGACCGTATCGCTGATGGCTGTAGCTCGTGTAGGATGACAAGAGGTTATGTTTATGAAGCGTTGCTGGCGCGTCACAGCTACAAGTTATATCGTGGCGAGCTGTCGTTACAAGATACAGGATATAAGCGATACCTTCAATGGGTGTATGAATACGTTAAACCCTCGAGACTAATAACGAGAGACAGAGGAATCCAATGTGGCATCGAGAAAGACGTCGAACCGTTACACACGCGTTTCGAATACTCTAAAGGTGATTCGCTTAGCATTATACTATACAACAGTATACCAATTTCTGCGAATTCCATGTATGTATATCGTTCGTTAAGGATATACTTCCTGCGTGTACAAATAACGCAGTAAAAAGTGATGAAAAAAGTTAAATATTTTCAATTTAATAAAACGTCACAACGTTCGACGTGAAAGTGTCTCGTGGAAATTTCCTATACGTTTACCGTTTGAAAACTGAGATACATCGAAAAAAAATATTGCTATTTTAGCAAACGAAGTATATCCATATAATGCATTTTTGGCTATTTTCATTCCGTTTATGTCGAAAAATAGACGGTAAATAGATTTAAAATTTTGCACGCACAACCATCAAGCACATGTCAGGAACGTACAAATAAAGAATACAAAATCCGTATCCTGCACGAATAATCGAACAACACCGGTGAGTATAAAGTAAAATCATAAGTCGAAGATCTAGAAGGAAATAGAGGTTAGGATTCTATAAGATTAGTACAGTATAATATTATTCCATAGATAAACTGCGATTGTTATGATTGTCCAGTGCGATTTAATGCGTGGGAACGCGTTGGTGGTAAAGACAAATTATCGACCGAGAAAGGGCGAAGAAGCAGGCGTCTCCACTCATGATTCCAGGTATAGTATTAAAATTACCACGGAATGAAATAAAAGAATGTACGGTGTCTGCTAAGGTGGCGCCAGAGCAGGAGGGTGCGGCAACTCGCGACTCTCGTCCATACGTGTAAAACATACCACTTTGTCAAAAGATCCAGTGACTTTGATAAATAAATATTTTACGAGTACGCGAACAAGCACACGTGAGTATAGAGCGTAAAGCATATATCATAGCTTCCATCGGCTCTTCTCCCTTTCAAATTGAATAATCTCCACATATGTAAATACAGGGGTATATCCATAGCCATTGTGATGAACGGCGATCAAGCAAGTTAAAATAATAAGTAACAACGATAATGATACTATCGTTTCATTCGCGCTTCCATATTCACGTCCTTCCTCGACTCACTGGACACACATGACTTTTTCTACGGTTGGTCAATGCCCGTCGAACAGCGCGAGTCGTCCTTGTAGCGTGTGATTATTTCAATTATTTTATTACGTCCCGCACCAATCTAGGCCCCCATAATGCATATAATCAGAAGCCTATTATTCTATAGCAAGGAACCTCACATCCCATACGCAGGGCTCGCTCGTTTTAACGATATTGTAATTTGGGGACCGCAAACTCGCTTACGTCATCGACTCTACCGCCATCTTGTCAGCGGTACAAATTTTTGGCTATTTTTTTTTTTTATTATTTTTTTTTCTATTAATCCCAACCCCATCAACATCTCTGTTATTTACTGTACACAGGCTCCTTCGTCTTTTGCTCATCTTTATTATGTCGATCGACGATGTGGGACGACGCTGCTGGACGATACTTCGATTATAGGTATCTTCGACTAAATTAGATATCCCGCGAATTTACGTATTGTCTTACCGATTGGCTTCGTCCTTCCGCTTCGTCCCTGCAGTGCATCCTGGGACTTACGCTTGGCATCGACTTCACGATTCTCCTTATACGCATGAGGATCATCGACGAAGACAGTGGAAAGCTGCTCCGGGAACAGAAGGATACGAGTGAACCATGTAACTTTATTGCTCGTTCATCCTGCACGTATCGGACGAATAATTACATAGAAGCTACCAGCCGTAAAATTTTTATCGGCCTATGCGGATGGCTCAGTTGCCAGGCTGGTTGAGGAAACACTCAATAAAATGTGATACTGCCCATAAACTAGATATTATACTCTGGCATTAACTCTTTTCTCTCTCTCTCTCTCTCTCTCTAAAGATAAGACACCAGCACCCTAGTTGACCACACTGTATTAAATTCGCGACCACAACCTGGTGTCACTGTGAGTTATCGGCGGAGTAAATAAGTATAGACGATTAGAAAAAAAAAAAAATTATGAGAAAAAGAAATGACCTTGTTTCACGGAAACGATAGCAGGGTCATGATTCCGAAGACTCCTCGGAAAGGACATAAAGACAAAAGAAAGGTTAGTCTTGCGCTACACTGAAATTTCTTAGTCAAGATCCAAGTATCTCCCTGTTATCCTGGCAAGTGCTAAAATCCTTCTAACCTATTCAGATATCCATAAAACCAAGAGCCAGTGCCCTTGGTGCAGTCGTCTTCGGGCCGTCGTTGAAGAACCTTAAACAAACCTTCAGCCTCGTGATGGGAAGGAGGATAAGGTTGAGGAGATCAGCACGCGTTGAAGAATCGTTGCGGCAACGGATGAGCGTAATAACGACCTTATAATAAGTTTCTGGGCTACTCGGATCCTAGTAATGGTCCATCAGCTCCATTATCCGCTCATAAATCGTAATGCCGCTTTCTATGTTGCGCTCATTGTTGGACTTTTTACGAGGAATGAGATATCGCGCAAGAGAAATGTGCTCTTGGGCACTTTGTTGCGATGCTGGGGTCCATCCCTCGGTGCGGTCCTGACTCCATGGATGATCGAAGCTACTGACCGCTCATTGGCTGATCTTCAAAGTCATCTCTGCGATACCTAATGGAGATGGATATCGTGTGCCAGGATAATACCGGGAGTAACAGCTGAGATCCGAACCGCAAGCTCGTGAACCAAGAGAGTCCTTCTTAGGTTAAGTGAAAAGTAATAAAGGTGCACAAGTTTGTTCGTAAACGAGGCGCACGAGGGAGCGAACAGCGAACGCGCATGCGCGGACGTACCTACGCAGGTTGGACCCGTCGATTAGTGCCAATTGTTGCCAATCGGAGCAGCACGTGTCATTGACGCGAAATAGGTGGCTAAGTACGCGGGGTCTTTGCGTGCAACCTCAGTGGGTCTTTGTAACGAGAATTTTTTTTAATTCGCTAATTATTAACGTCACAGAGTATTCGCGCCCTTGCGAATCGCCCATAAGGCTCGGAGTCTCTTGAATTTGTACCTGGACGGTCGGTGGGGATTGTGATGATTTTCTGACGTATTACGTAAGATTAACGACCACCTTAAAAAAAAGAGGCTCGACTACGGTGTAGATTCTTTATTAGGTTAGGTTGGATGCCAGAGAAGCTAGACCAGGTCGTTAGTACCTACTTCCGTTTTGTCAGATCGAGGCACCGGTGCTAATTGGCCGACGACACGACCGTTTGTACTTTATAATCCAGAAATCCGGTGCCTAAAGACAGACATTAGTTTTGGACAGTGTTCATCGCACCCTTAACCATCATCCAGCCCCCTGCTGCCCCCTGGCGCCCCTGCTGGAAGGCTCGTAATGACCGCGAGATCGTTTGATAATGTCAAATTGCTTCCATCTCTGGCTTCTCACTAATTGGATACTCACGGTACCGATAGTGAAACTGCGCTATTCGCACCAGCGACAATGAATCGGATAGGAGCGATTACGAAATTTCAAAGAAAGCAGAAGTTAGCTGTTCCCTAGCGGGGAGACTCTTCTCCGTTGAGTGTCTTACCAGCAATGAGGCAGAAGGAGGCGAGACGGCAATTACGTTCGGTACCTACCGGCGGCGTCCTAGGTATTAGCATATGCGCCAGAATAAAGGAAAAAATTTAAGTAAAACGCAGCCCAACGGTGGTGGCGCTGCTGCTGCAACGCCGTGGCCGCAGCGAAGAAGAAAACCAATGCGTTCGTGCATCGCGTGGCTGAACGTGAACCAAGCGGGTGGCCACGCCCCCTTAGACAGCCGCCAGCCAACAATTAAGATTTGATCGGCAAAAATGGTCGAGGCAAAATGGCGTTGGCCACTGAATACGTAATGTTAAAAGGGGAGGTTAAGGATGATATCCCCGAATTTCAATGACGAATCGGTCCGCGCGGTACGGCAGGTATCTACCATTTGACTATGAATTATTTAGCCGTAATGTCGGTAACTAGCTATGGAAACAACAATCGGAATCCTTCCTTCCCTTGTAACGATGAAAGATTTATAGAC
>JARQSV010000390.1:177155-189948 GCA_030142285.1 Calameuta idolon
GCAAAAACATGTCTGACGATTGTTATCGTGTTTCTTTTTTTAAAACAAAACTTTTTGCAATTAGTGTATGAAATTTTGAATGGGTCGTCACGTCGGGTATTCGTAAACTATGGGCAGCCGTTAGTTTAATTTTAATAAAAAAAATTAATAAAATACGAAAGGTACATACTTCAACGTTGTATCTCCATTCGAAACGTTGATTAAAGACACGTATTCATTCGCACTGTATAATTAACAAACGTCTCAATCAACTAATTGATCATCGCTTACAATTAAGGGCAGACTGCAGCGTCTAAAAATTTAAAAGGTAACTCCTATATAAGTATACACGTAAGAGAAATATGCTGGAAGGCATCTTCTCGCAGTGCATCGACGAGTTTAAACGCACTAAATTACACAGTCCGCACAGTACGCGTGTATACGTACACGGGGATAACCTACAAACAGAGGTGACGCAGGCAAGTGGCTAAAGTCACGTCGAGGATTGTGACTCTCCAACGATACGAGAAACACGAGTATCGGACACACGTTATTTAGAATCGAGCACTTCAGAGAAAGGAAATTCGAACGTTCGCATGTCGATAGGATACGAAAGGAAATAAAGGAACGTTCCAGTATCTCTTATCCGACATCTTGAAACGTCGTTTCAGCTTGGGGCCGTTGCTTTACGACTAATGGACTTGCACCGGTAAATCACTGGACAGCGCCGGTCGGTAAGATTTACGATTGGTTTCCCGTGGATTTGCAGGCTGGATTTATCGCGACGCAGAGCGTCGGTAAAATCGTGGACAAGTGTCAAGACGCGAGCGAATGGGAGAATCGAAAATAAATTAAAGACCGTGGACCGAGTAGCGAGAAAGGAAAATACAGCGGGAGTGAGGTTCACTAGAAAATTAAGAAGATCAGTTGAAAATATAAAACACAGATGTCGGTACCTGGTTACCCGACTCGAGTGTCAGCCAATTGGAAGGCGCACTTCGGAACGGCATCAGGTATCTAGCGAATGGCCGTAACGGCGGAGCAAACCGCGAGGCCCCTCGTAAATCACCGTTAAACGTAAATGGCGTCGAGATTATATTTTCTTAACACCTCGTCAACGACGCTAGAATCTACTGTCCGTAAATCTCGTGCGGTGCCCTTGGCAAGTCGGCGTATCTGGACGTGCAACAGTAACATGTCCTGACCGTGTATCTTACGATCTAGTCTTGTCCTATCGTTTTCTCGTCAACGTATCTTTGTGCTGTAGGTATTTTTCCCCTTTATTTTCATTACACAGCTGCTCTATTTGATAAATTCTTTGCCGCGTGTCTTTCCTAACCTACGTCGATTCGCTAATTTTATACAGAGGTTATCTTTGCTGTCTTGGCGAGACGTTCTGACATTTTGGTTAGTTTCTATGGATTTCGCATGCTGCTCGAGGATAGATGGAAGGGCCTCTGAGCGAGCAGAAATAAAGAATTCAAAAACAGCGACAGAAGTAACTCGGTACGTGTATACATATATCTATAAAAGTATTTGCTGTTGAATGATAAATTTGTATAATACGATAATGAATATGACGATAAATATTTAGCGTCGCTGTATACCTATGTTTCTACAGGGAAGGTGAATAAAGTCTGACCGAAAAATAAATATTTCACGTAAGCGCCTACCGATTTCGTGGGCATCGAAGAAGTGAGGTTATACCGTAACGATCCATTTCTCGTGTCAGTAAAGTCACGGAGGTCGTGAACCTTCTAGAAGAAAAGACGAACAGTCATGCATCCTCCAGTAGTCTTGCGCAAGCTCGTGCTAACGTCGAGTATAGAATAAAAACAAAGTAAGAAAAAAAAAAAATAAAGAATGGAAGTCTCCTGAAGAAAGAAAGAGAGAGTAAGAGAATGAGACTCTGATAAATGAATGACGATTCAGTAACGATTTTAATCCATGAAGGAAGTGGCTAATTAAATTATTTCGTTCTTCGATGAATAGAAATCAAGAAGGGATCCATCCTCGCTCACGTCACCACCGCATCATCCGACTCGAGAGCCATTGTATCGGGCCCCGACTCCTTTGGGCCTCACCTCTTCAATTATACCGAGGTATTCCGAAGATGGCCGAAGTTCGCTTCTTGACTTTCTTCGTTCGTTTTTTAATCCTTTTTCTTTTACTTTACCCTGTTTCTCTAATTTTCTTTGTCTTTCTCTTCGCAGCTACTACCCATACCGAGTCCACTGGTCTATAGGCCGTTACAAGGAAAAACAGCCGCCCGTAAGCAGCTTTCCTCGCGACAAAAAGTACCAAGGCGGCAAGGCGGCTATTAATTCGAATTTAAACGGGTGCGCGACCGTGCTGACTGAGGGCAGAGGCCGTGAGAGGATGAGAAAGACATATCGGCCAGTAATGTCATAATTGAGCGTGCGATACGAGAGCCGAGGAGAAAAACGCCGTGAAATTACGGGGTGTCGAGTGTGGGCAAACCGCGACGTACTGCCGTCAGTATCGTCAAGTAATGAAGACCGTAGTCCCAATAAATACAAGTCCCCTATGGTTTGTCAATGAGAGGGTTCCTATTAATGCGTTATTAATGTCACCGAGAATTACAGTGTGTTTCTTTTACCTGCCGTGTGTATATATATATATATAACCAGTTTCAGATGAGAAAGAGAGGAAGGAAAGGAGAGAGAAAGAGCATCGATAAGAAGACGCTCTTTATATCCAGAGAAGTCCAGACGGTTATGAATAGACTGTGAATGGATGGATCTACTAAAGTAGAAAAAAGACCCAGAAAAACGGGGTGGACCTCAGAGATATTGCAAAGTATTACAGGTTTACCAAAAGTGTTTGTCGACTCCCATATACTGAGAATAATGACACGTTTGGGTTTTACTATAATTTTTTTTTTTAGAGGCATTAATGAGCCAAACGATCACTGCAGGATGACGTATGAGTGACACATACATATGTACGTCTATTTTATGAAGTGTATATACAGTTGCGTGTGTGTCTACTCACGTCATCACGGTCATTGATACCACTCGGAGCCTCCGAATCCGCTGTTCATCCTCGTATCTCATATACGAAAGTGGGACTACCGGGCGGCGTAGCGGATGCTGGGAGAACAAAGGAACGGCGCGACGAAGATTCGTACCTAAAGTGTTCGAAAGGATGAAGGTGAAGGTGAATTTTCGTATCTAAGATGGAGCCTCAAGCTGCCGCCGACGGCCGAGTGACTTTTGACTTTGCGGCTTCTGGCCATTAGTCGGATAAGATCTTGGACACAGACAAGTTCGTGGCCTCGGTCGGACCTTATCCTCTGCAACCTCCTCCTCGTCATCCTCGTAAAAGTTCATAAGAGTTAAGTCCCAATTTGTTCCCTTTTCTCTCAGCATTCCTCTTCCTCTCGTCGACGCGACCTCTCCGACCAGGGATTTGGTTCCTGCCGTTAACGTGATCGATGAGTCCCAAAATTGTTTGGTTAGAAACTCTGAGCTATTACGGTACACGTAGCAGCGAAGGACTTGGGTAAACCTGGACGAATTTGTACTGTGCGCGTATACCTGATTCGCACACGGAAGATTAATCGTAAGGGTATTATGGGCCTTATCCTATACCTAGTATGCCCATTAGGTAGATTTTCGGGTTAACGTTTATACTCCATATAACGCAAAAGGGTCCGGAGTCGCGAGGAGACTTAAATTTTCAAAGTAGACTCGCCGGAGAGAATCGTCTAATGAGTTGGAAGAGGTCTGGCGCCGGTGGGCCTTCGTCACGGGCCCATTTTCTTTAACTTCGTCTTTTTGTCCCTTCGCTACGTGGCTTCGTCTTCGTGGGCCTTAATACGCGGTCCTTACGGGTGGCTGTGCGATTAATCGATTTTTTGCTCGCTTTAGGTTCCAACCGGCGAAATACGAGGATTGAAATCGAAGGGAAAGAAATGGAAATAGGGGGCGACTGGCGACCCTCGATATGCTCAAATTCGATTCCCTGGTGAATTTCATCGAGAAATGGGACTCATCACCGACAGGATATTGGTCGGTTATACTGGACATTACACAATACAGTGAATCGTACGCGCAAAGTCAAAATCGTGAAGCAGGTCGACTCAAAGAAGACGAGGGTCTGACTGCGGCTTCATTGTCTACAGGTCCAGCCGACTCTATCATCCTTTTCGGCTTCTTCACCAATAAAGGATAGGATTAGTAATGGCTTTTAATTACTCCATAATGAGGCCGTGATTTAGCTGCCTCTGTCGGCGCCAACTTCACAGAATCCTCCTCCACGCTCTACACTTGTTTCAACATCCACGCGCGTTATCTGCGTCGGATCGAAAGGGCGCGTTTGCACCTCAGCGACGGATAATCGATTGACAACATTCTACAAAGAAGATACCGCAATGTGATTCGTATTATTTTAGGCCGCTCTTTTATTTCTTAATACTTTCGTAAATCAAAGGAATAACTTATTCCCTGTTGACACTCGTTCTTTCCAGAACGCTTATTAAGGACTTTGAGCAGCTCATTTAGCTCAGCGTCCAGCCCTTCTCGGAGGATCCCTCTGGACCCTCCTAGGGTGGCTGGATCAAGGGCTACGAATAAGAGCTCGAAGGGAGCCGCGGTGACTAATGCGTCTGTGTGGCTACCTGAAGAAGCGTCGCGCGGCTGAGGATCAAAGGATCTCTTGGCGCCGCCAGCCTGTTCTCCACCCTGATACTACCCTTGTACCTTTGGCACCTTTCATGCGTGGTATCTCGCCTTAAAAATCGCTATACACAAATATTGACAGTTCTGCCTAAGCAGCCCTCAAGATAAGATAAAGAATACAGGTAAAATTAATCGGTACTCATGTAGCGACAAAATCAGTATCGCCAGATGCCCAGTCACCGATTTATCAAGTGACTGATGACACAGTTATATAGATATTGTTAATACAATTTTAACAAAAATTTTTTTTTTTTCATATCAAGGCGAACTCTCACGTGAGCGGATTATCCGAACGAAGCGAAGGAGGCCTTTATGTAAAAATTAATTCATGCGACGTAATTCGATAAATTTGTACGCTATTGCGAAAAAGTATGTGCCCCGCGGTAAATTCCGCGTGTAAATTGAATGCAAATTACATATAAATTACAAGCCCGAAGCGGCCTGCACGGGGCGGCATGCAACTGCCACGCGGAGAGCGTTTTCCCCAGGGCGTTTTCTCTCTTCGGTCTCGCGTATCAATCGGCTAATTGCACTTTGAGCAATTATATCATTATTTAATTAATTGCTCCTAAGTAATTATCTGCCTCTCCATTCCTTGGCTTCTCCTCGCATTCTTACGGCACAGTTACTAATTACTAAGCCCGGCATATCCGGACTGCCTCCACAGTGTTTCTCTCCCACCACCCAACCCACGCTCTACCCATCCGTCCATCCAGCTATGCCTGCCAACCTACTATCGACCACCCACTACCTACCTGTACGGTTACCTACTTGCTGCTACGTACGTACCCGCATGTAATTCTATAGCGACGAGCAACAACTTTGTTCGACCATTCCAACTCGCAACTTTAGTAACTGTCCTGGCGATCGATCCATATACCTATATACATATATGGGAACTATAGGAACACGCCTTGCTGAATATATTTGCATACTGCAGGGCAGTGCGAATTTGCAGAATCGATGTGGTGAAAAAAACATCCAGTCGAGGCGAAGGATCGCGAATTTATTATCTTTGGGAAAAATTGAAATTTTATGATCGAGCAGATTGGATCGTTAAGGATCTACGAGCTCGTCGATCCTTTCCGCCCTGGTAAGTATGGTATCGCAAGCCGTAGATCCTGGTAACAGTACAGAGAGCAGGAAGAAGCAGGGAATATCAAATGAAGAAATGGGGAAAACCCAGTACAGGGAAGTTATATCGATGCGACTGTACACTGTCTTTCTACCCTGTCATTAGATAAGGGTTCGCGGGAATAAAACCTCAGAGTTATCCTGAAGAGTACATATACTTTGAACCTGCCGATTACCACCATGGAATTTCGTGATAACCCATGCCGTTTGAGCATTCCCATCGATCCGTGGCTAAAGTCGCGCCCAGTTTCCTGCCCCATAAGAAACACCTTGAGAATGGTGTTTCTCGTAGAATAAAAATACGGGATAAGGTATGTCGAGTCGTAAAAAAATTTTTCAAAAAAATCTCTATTCGTTATCGCGTAGTAAAAAATTTATTACTAAAAAAAAAAAGAAAATTCTTAACTTTCATCCCTTCTCAGATGATCCTCCGCGACGAAGCTCCTTAATGTCCGGTCGTAAAAGTATAGTATTTTTATTTGTCACGAGAGGGCGGATCGTCCTGCCACCTTCAACTATAAAGGACGAATAATTTGACTCCGACTGTACTAATGAGCCGTGTGTGTTTATGCACACTGGAAATCTGCTACCGGCATCCCTTTATTACGCGTCCCATTCGCTCCGAGGGTTAATTAGAATTTATTAAGAAGCTGCAACTGGGCTTTGATCATCCTTCCGAGGTATCTGGACCACCCTGATGCAATTTTTTATGGGATTTCTATGGGACGCTTGAATAACTGTACTGTGGAATTGCATTTTGGCACGGTGTCCTTGTGCGCTTTTTAACTTGAAGGTACGCCCTTACGCGTGCTCTTAGAATTTAGTATAGTGCGTGACGCGCTAGTTCAATTCTATGTGTATACACTGTACATGTATATTGGTACCCTGGTGTACGTACCTACTCGTGTGCCAGACGCACAAGAATTATCCCTGCAGGAGCGAGGGCGGGTCTATCCTGCCTCCTGTCAAAAGTCTCTACGAGACAAAAAGTCCCCGCGCACGTTTTGGTAATACGCGTCCGCCTTGCGTGGCTGGCAAAAATATGGCAACGGGATTTGCGCGCGCGACGCTCGCCTTGCGCCTTGTGCGACTAACGAAGGTTCGTTAAGGGTCCGCGATGGGCGACGCTGCTCGAGAGAGCGTCGGGGCGCCTAAGGACGGAGCCTAGGAACTCACTCGTTAGACTTCGGAGGCTGCACGTGCGTTCCATTTGCGATGTATGAAAATTGACACTCGCGTCTGATAGCTAAACTTGAGCCGCTAATGAAAATTAAAAAAGAAAAAAAAAACAAGTGCACCATTTAAGAAAAATATTTTTGAAGTATCAAATTTGAAAAAAAATTTTTTTTCCAAAATCGCTGTGACTCCGTACGAGTCTCTACGGTCTTCCACGAAGAATCGTAAAGAAGACCCGAAGGCTGCTTTGTTTTTTTTTATTCAGAAAGAAAAAGAAAAAATGTTCGCAAAACTCACCAAAGGGACCTGTTACGAATTTAATAACACATTAGGTCCGCCCTAATGAGTTAAGCAAACGGCAGCATACCGACAGTCGGCAACCACTGAGGTACGCGCGAGTCTTCACGAACAAAGGAAAACTTTTGGCTGGTCTCCGCTCCATCGATCCGCACTTGTATAAATGGTGCAAATTGTCAGGCTCATTACACCTATTAACCTGGGTTATTTGATCCAGCACCAAATTACAGGCACGTCCGTCCACTTAAGCCGTCTACGAAAGAAGCTTGTATATCGACTAGGTGCTACTTGGCCGACAATAGTGTCGGACAGGCATAAGAATTTTCGTATTCTTCCACGGTATAAATTGAAAAACCGCAAAAGCAACAGAGGTCGCAGCTGCTGGAGAAACGTGAACGTTGGAATTTACCAGCCCAAAAGGGACGTCAGACGTCATCTGGTCGATCCTGTACAACGCGTAGCTACTTTCACGCGACCTTAACGCATCTCATAGCCAAAGGAACCCAAAGCCCGTGTCGACGTGCAAAATAACCTTAAACGCATGATTTAATATAATTAACTGCATCAGCCTTGTCACGTGATCTCCCATCGGTACGGATCGCTACGATCACTTGGATCGTCTGCGATCGACCTAACCCAGGGTTTACCTGACAAGTATAACCAAAGGAACAGGAAACGGAACCAGTCCACGTTCTGGCGCGTGTTCAACGTTCAACGAAGAACGGCGACCCAACGTTCCGAAATTCTCTTTGCTATTTCATATCCTTGTAATCGGATCCTTGAACTTTTATATCTCGTGCCCCGCCGTCCATTCACGGCGGCGAACCAGCTGCTTCCGGTGGGCGTAGATTCTCGAAAACGGGTTCGCGATTCCTCCTCCTGGAAGGCGACGCCGTGGCAGGAGACCCCCTGGTCCAGGGGGTCCGCGTGGTTAACGATGAAACGGGACTGAAAAAAAGGAATATATATATATATATAAGTGCGTAAGGATCGTCCTGGATGGCAAAGGGTGCCGCGCCGCTATCTCAGGGGCGTAACCAGCGCCCCCCTGTCGCGGTGAGGCTGCAGGAGGTTCCGCGAACCTGGGTGCCCCTTCTATCGAATTATCCTCGCGGGAGGTATTCTCCCGTGGTGGTATGATTGCAGCGCTCGGGTTACCCTGTAGCACGTGCGCGGGGTGGACCCCATTATGGGATTTGCAAACTATTATTTTGTTGTTTGGATTAAATTCAATTTCGCGACGGCTGTCGTTTCACGACTATAGATATATACTACACTATATATATATATACATATATATATATAATAATAATAAACACGTAACCCTGAAACAGTAGATATTTTTCTACAGAGTATAATAACTATTATATAAAAAAAATTGTATTAACCACGTATAGATATGTATGGGGTGTTTGACATTTTTTAATTACAAGTGCCCAATAAATAATTGACGCTTTAATTGAATCTTACGATACATTTAATTTTCGTTCGTAAGTGACGTTAAGATTTAAAAGCCATCTAACGTATGTTTAATCGTAACGCGATAACGTGTCGTTAGCCGAAAATAATTAATTAAAATTAATTTCGTTGTTATCATTGAGAATTGTTGTGTAAATCGGTAGTTCCGGTCGTGAGGTAGAGTATATGTATATATATTGGGGTGGGAGGGAGGGAGGGGGGTGGGGGTAAAGATATTATAGAAATGGTAATTATTGTAATCACCGTCGGTGGGTGGACAGCTGGGAGGTCCAGGGACTCTTCGCCTCAGCATCCGTATCCAATATTGAATGCTACTAGAAAATAATAATCTCGAAAGGTCCCGTCATTTAATTTATATTATTATTAAATCTCCGTAAGGGAGATTACTACGCGCCATTCAAGGGACGACCTAGAAGAACAGCTCGTCCATTAATTGCGTCTAGCATGAAATCCCGTTGACATAGCCAGGTTAGCCCCTGTGGTCCTTAAGGTCTCCGTAATCCGTAGAAAAAGCGCCACCCGGCACCGCTCAATCTTGGCGACCTCGTTTGCCAGTGGTAACCATAAAGTCGTACGAGCGAAAGACGTGGACCATTCCGCAGCCTCCCTTCCCGTTTCCATGTGGAATATAAGCATAAGCTGCATTGGAAATTTATACGTAGGAATTTGAGTAAACCTGCGCGAATATCAGGCAAGCAATCGGGTTCGCAGGTATGGACACGCCCAATTCTGCCATTGGCTTAAAAAGGTACACGCCCCTTCACCTGCGCCTGAAGGCACGTGGCCTGCCGAGGGAGGGGATAAGTAGCTCGGGTGGGGGGATAATCTCATGTCGCGGAGGTAAAAGAACCACTGTACGTATATACAGACCCAAAAGAGTAGGGACTGTAGTAGCTCCCGACCTGGCGGGGATAAGACAGGTCGGTATGGAGGGGAGGGACGGGTCTGCGTAGGACGCCTGGAAAAAGTGAGTGGTTCGTCAATTCGACGTGTGACGTCACTGGAGTCAGGCTCCAGGTGAAGCAATTTGCAATTTATGTCGTATACGGGTACCGGAGGCTACCGCGACGCCGACGCCGCGACGCGTCCGTCCCTTGGGGATGGCCGGATATCGGCCAGGTACAGCAGGTACCGACGTACGTATAACGTGGACACGAAGTAAGCAGCAAGCAGCGGGTAGGGCTTCAATTTCTATGAAAATTCATGAGCGACCCCTATATGTATACCAAAGGGTTGATATCCATATTCGCAAAATGGCGGTCGTTAACGTTAAGCGAGTCGCATTATGCAGAACTGGTTGCGCGGAGAGCCACTATACAGCTACAGGCCACGTAAGTGCTACGAACTGCCGCTAGGGGCGAGGAGGCATTAGCTAAGGGTGCAATAATACAACCCGGAGGCATATATAAGCGGGGTGGCCGTATTTTATTGAACAAGGGAGAAAGCGGGAAGGACTCTGAAAAGGCATTCTCTTATTTCGCAACGTCCTCATTATCCTTTGGCATGCGACGATAATGTCCTTCGTGCGGTGCCCTCTGTCATTCGCAGCCCCCTTTTGGCATCGATTATCATTACGTCGATCCGAGCTGTAATTTAAAAGGTGTGATTAATCGTTCGTCGTCGCGTCGTACTTGACGCGCAACCCTTATTAGCGATCGCCTACACCATACATATATATATTCCTGCAGCGGGTTGCAATAACCAGCAGCCCCCCTCTACCTCTCTCTACCAACATAGAATAACCAATCAACCCCTATATTATATATATATATATATGTACACCCATATAGGGTACCACCCTATATACCTACATACAGTCGACAAGGCAACCTAGTTGCTCTCGGCTGAGCTCTCCAATGTCAATATTGGCTTCGCGAAAGAGATAACGCCGTTATTGGATGTCTCCCGTGGCTCTAGCCAAGTGAATTTAGAAGAGCCGGGTACGGACACGCGCGCACCACGGACGCGCACACAGACTCTCCCACGCCATCAAACTGTGCCATCTCGACCCCGAAACTGCCTCGATACTACCCCTCCCTCCATTGTGGCATGTTCACTCGAGCAAATGCACATCGCCGGTTCTTCCTATGCTGCGTACACACGTTCCCTGCCCGACTGGCTGTGCCACACTGCGTCGCTGAGCTTCCCCGCACGGCCGCTCTCCGAGCCCCCAGCCTCATCCTCTGCACAGCGGGATTTTAGGGGCTGCCTGTACCGCGTCTTATTTACATATCAAAGTGTCAGCCGAGCATCGGCATACGCATAGGCGCCTATCGAGTACCCAAAGCGCGCTTCGCCCTGACATAATGCACGAGGACTCGAATGGGACTTCCCGGTGCGCGTCTAATCCGTTTGATCCTTTACTTTGCCATTTTTACGCCATTCCTCGGAATAACACGGGGCCATGAATTTTCGGGCGTCAGGGTTAGGATTTTCAGTAGCGTAAATATTTGTCTGTCGCGTTGATATTATTCCGTCACGCCGACCTGTATATCGCGCGTACGATCGACTGAGTTCATTTTATTGTTATCAGTGCCAGATCTGCAAAGTGCAATTGCACGCGATGCACTTAAAATCGATCATGAACTTTACAGTGCACAGTATATATATATATATATATATATTTTATGAATTTCACCGTAACTTCGTCACTGGTCACCTTCGGCCGTGCAAAAGATCAGTAGCGATTAGCCGTGCTATTTTGTGTCTGTATGGGGTCTTTATGTCGCCCCATGGCTCTGGTATCCCGTTGACCTACCGTCATTCCCACGTCACGCCTGACACAATGGATCCCGTGTTACCTACACGTGCTGTTCTTTACGGGCTGACGCGTATCTTGCGATTTTGACGTTTCCGAAATAAAGAGGGCACTGAGTATACCTTTTTTCGGATAGGGGATCAACATTCTTCAAGTGGCCAATTCGACAGTCTCTCCTATACGTACGGATGTACGTACATATACTATAGTAAAATATCACTTGTAAGGCGCTTTAAAATTTTCGTACCTTAGATGCCCTTTGCTTTTTTTTTCTTTTCTTTTTTCTTGTCGTTATTAATATATACTCACACGCGCACGACAAGAGTCTTGGAAAAATTCTGACGAGGCACGTTGGCCGTCGCTGAGCTCGTACGTTAAAATTAATATTTTACGATGTTGGCGTCGCGGGAGGAGAAAAAAGAAAGGGGGGGGAGCTCTAAAGAAAACCAAGAGAAAATGAGAATACAGGAATCAGCGAGCCTCATTGGCCAAAGGCTTATGGATTCTCTCTCGCAAGAGCATCCTGGGACCTCCTCGTGCTCTTATTTCTCCGACGGTTAATTCGAATCATAAACAGTAATTTAAAGGAACAGGTGCAGCCTCTGCCGACCGTATAGATGCAAGATGCACTTTCGCAGGTATCTATACGTGTATATGTATATGTATATTAACGTGTATAACAAGCACAAAAGGACGTTACAAGCTTGCGCGGTTAACGAGACTCTCGTATCGGGAAGCCTTAGTCTGCTAAGGGCAGCCATTTAAGTGGATACTGTACGGTCGGTAAAGAAGGTTAGAAATGATTGGCGTCATTGCTGCTCTTTCTTATCGATAACTTTTACACGATAGAGTCTGCCTGTCTTGGTGGACAATATTTGGAAGTTACATTCAACCTTTCAAGTTTTATTGACAGTATCAACACTGTACCGTATATCTTGTTACGTGTATATAGGTATACTCTTAGCACGCTTTACTATGTCGATCTTACATCCCGCAGCTTCCGAGGGTCAAGGGAAAATTGCAGCCTTCGGTCCTGGACGATTCTAGCCTCGATCGAATAGAGAAAATGGCACGACGACTTAACGAGGCACGATCTTATGGTACCCAATGGCTCGCGTGCTCCTGTGATCATTTGCATATACGATTATAGATCTGCGATAAAGGATTTCAATTCCAGGAATTCTGATTGATCTTGGATAGGCGTAGGAACAAAAATTCAATAGGGTTGTACGTTTGTCGTAATAAATAATGCCGATTGGCTGTATCA
>JARQSV010000390.1:190048-223108 GCA_030142285.1 Calameuta idolon
GTATGCTTGTACTGAAATTATTGGTCGGTACTGGCGAATCTAATAAACAAGCGGTCGAGTAATTGCAACGTGTGTCATACGTGGGCCTATCCGGCGGAACGTCATAAATCTTAGTTATTTTCGTTAATTCCTAGCAACAATGTTTACCAGGACCGTTTCACGAGGCGTCCACGTTGCATTCGCGTATCGTGAATGTATACGGTGAGTTTTGAATTTTGAGAAGAAAAAAAAAAAGATTCACAATATTTCCGTCATTGGGTCGTTACTTATAGAGGCCTGGGTATATTAACGTGACGCGTAGGAAAAGAAGTTTTGTCAGGGAGACGCAATAACGTTGTCAACCGGGACAAGAAAGAAAGATAAAGAAAGAGCGGCAAAGATCAAAGGGCCCAAGAAGAGCGGCGCTCTTTCTCCTGGGCCTCGTCGGGCGCATCTACCCAGTGCCCCGACGCTCGGATTGGAACGTGACGCGGGCGAGGCGATTTATTTGCCATCGCCGCTCCTCATTTCGTTCGCGACGTGCCCGCGTCGGCCAGGATCGCGACGCGGAGTGTGGCTGCAGCGGGGACGGAGAAGTCGGCCGTTCAGGCAATACGGCTCCGGGTTCCTTCACGGCGGTTGCCGCGTGACCACTCGGGGAAATTCATTTTTCCTCGACCTCGGGATGCTGCGTCCTTTGCTCTCGGGTTGTCGTCGGGACAGATTTCGTGTTTTGCCCGCCTGTCCACGCGACGCCTTGCCACCGCCGTCGAGACGCGGACCGCCGGCGCCCTGTAATTCAGCTGATGAGGCCGCGCGACACTCTGCGTCCACGGCGAAAACATTTCCTCCCGAGTAATCCGCCAGGACCGAGAATAACGTTGATTGGTCTCCTGGCTCTTTTGCTCCTTTCTTTATCTTTCCTTGTCTCTTTAGACTTTCTTCTCTTTCTTTCGCTTCGCGCTTCTCTCTCGTGTACGTTTCTCCTCTTGCAAGGTACCTGGTATACTTATAGCTCGTCCTCTCGGGCACGAACTTTCAAATGCGGACGAGCCACACTCGACCGGTGCTGCCATCTCTCAGTCGGCAGTGGCTAAGTTGTGCTTCATCCGACGTCGCTCGCTTCTAGAACCTGGTACCCCTGGTGCCCCTGGTGCCCCTGACGCCCCTGGTGCCCCTGGTGCCCGTTACAGAAAGAAATTGCCTGGCTCGCGCGTCCTCGTAGGTGCAATTGCTTTGGGAATGTTAATCGCCGCCCGGGAAGACCCGACCCGGTGGTCCGCGAGGGCCAAATTACGTTTTCGGATAGCCACACCGAGTTGGCTGTGTAAGTATTAAGGTCGTGGGGCCCAACGTGATAGTCCCACTTTTGGGTCCTAAGATTTTCGATAGTTGGACAATTTCCTTTGAGTGTTGTAACGGTTTTACATTTGCCTGTACATACACGTATCCTTAGGCACACCTTAATACGCGTATACAAGGGTAGGTTATGTGGGACTGAGAAACTGAAAAATAGACAGAGAGAAATCGAAGAAGCAGGTATGAGGCCCAGGTTCGCGGTACACTTCAAAATCGTTTCGCCACGTTAACGAGGCTCGTTTTAACGGCGATTAACCCTCAGCCTGCCTTGACTGACCCCTGGGCCCGCTGTTTGCGGGCCCCTCGGAAATTGGTTCGTTGCTCTTGCCAATTTCCGCAGATTGCTTCTTGTCGAGCGGCGTTCACGTGTAGCCGCCGAATTACCGTCCCTCGTAACGAAAATTCGTGCGAATCGGTCCCAACAGGGTGATCTGTTTATTCTCATAAAAATCCTTCTAAGAGTCCGTCCCTTTTAAATACCGAATATCTCGTACACCCGGTATGCTTGAGTATCGCCGTTACGTACCACTCCGATACTTTCCACGACTTCCTTCCGGTATTATTTGGGACCGTCAAGTAGAGGCTATCCATAAAACCTACCCCCTTCACGTACCCTCGTCGCGTTGACCCTCTAACGACCCCCTGATCAACCCCTATAACACGTGAGCAATTTGTCAGAAAGTTTGAAAGCTCCCGATCAACAATGAGTCCCAGTATAGACGCGAAACGTGGCGCACGTGTATCCCAACAATGACGGATGCATCAAGGCTTTATAGTATCACTCTATAGTAGCCAGGGATCGAAATCGCGATAGACCGGAAACAGTCGGATGCTTTTAGGTTTGCACAGCTTCCGGTTTAACGGACCCAATTGAAGTGCATCGAAACAAGGACTCACCCATAAGAATTTTAACCAGCAACGATTGGAGTCTCAAGAAATGGAAAGCCGAGTATCGAGCAGGGCCAAAAGGTACTGATAGTTCGGATTTATTTTTTTAAGGGTGGCAATGGCCCTCGACTGTATCCAAGGATGAAAAGAGAATCGTGAGGGCTGGAAAGACAAACAGGGTGAACGGACCGCTAAGCAGGGAGGCCCCCCCCCTACTCCAGGCGTTTAGTTACAGTCCTTGGGAGGCTAGTAAAGGGGCCCTGGGGCAACCACTCCATTTTTACCTAGTATCGGAACGAATTTTATTTATCGAGCGAGAAAATCCCCAGGCTACCAAAGTCCCTAGGGTGGTCCTTGAACCCTTGGTATCGATAAATAATACCTGCAGTTATTATTAGAACCTAGAATGGACACGAGAAGGGAACTTTGTAGGAGCAAGGTATACATACAATATATTACATTCGTAGTAACATTAGCATAGTGTGTACGCACTATAGTGCACAGTATCGAATACACTATAGGTATGCTGTCCAGATCCATGCTAGAAATAATAATAATTTAAAAAAAAAACACACACACAACCTACCGTATTCCTATTTTCCCATGAATTGGATCCCCGTGGAGTATTCCTGAATGAAACGACCTATAGCCATTAGTTCTCTCTCTCTCTCTCTCTCCTTACGTAAAGTCCCTCTGGATGAATGGTCCTTTCTAGATCCTTAAGAGTCGTACAGGTTGCACCCTGGGGCAAAAAAAAAACCCCAGCCATTTAGTACAGGTTACCGCAAGACTGTTGATCCGTCGATATTTGATACTAATTGGACGGATCTCGAATTCACCTGTGTTCGGTGTCTTTTTTTTTTTCTTCCCCATCTCCAGAGTTCCTCACTCCTCGCATTGTCCATCTGTTCTTTCCATTGTTCCTTTTATTTCACAGCCAAGCCCAATTACGAGCCAGATCATCCCTTTGACAAAAATTTTAAAGAGACCCCCCAGCCCTGGTGACTTCCGGCACTGGAAAATTCGAACCGATCGCGCGAACGTCTTGTGTCTAATTCCTTGGGGTTGATTTAGCGCGGTTATTCTTCGGAACAGTTCGGAACGGTGACGTTCCCATCGGCGGCCGATTTTTACGTGGGATTCCGGGGGTCGAGCTTTTGTGCTCTCGTCACGGTCACCCTGCGCCCATCACGTGTCAACGTATCGATCACGGTCCCAATACCAACCTGGCAAAACTAGAAGCTACAAAAACAGTCTCTTATGTCGCTTCTATTGTCACGGCTTTTTAGCACCCATTCGCTTTGTTACTCCGATAAAGCTCAAAAGATTCAAACTAACCGTTTAGCCGTAAAATAGCGTCCAGGAGTCAACCGCGAGGACGACCTGAGTCCCGTTGTGATCCACCTGGTTGACCTTGACCTCGGGATCAAGAAGAAAGGTCATGACATCCGGGAGGTTAAGTCTTCGAAAAATGATTCTCGCCTCTGTCGCGGGGCTATAAATATCCGGATAACGAGGCGCCACCGTCTCACCGGGAACATCCTGTACTAACGACGCTGCCTGAGAATCCTTAAGCTCCGTTAAGTGGAGATACGAGCAGAGAGGTTACGCGGGATACGCATCCTGCGGAGTGCACAAGAAACGCGTTACCGATGATGAAGATGAGTAACGAACGGTAGGGGAGGTAAAGGGACTGGAGGGGTGGCAGAGTATAAAAGAGGGGAAAGAGACGAGCATCAGTCAAGAGGTAATTTTAATAACCCCTCGTTCGACTCCTTCTGCACTGTGACGGTTAACGCTTGTTAACGCGCAGAAGTTAACCCTTTGACTGACAACCGAAAATAAAATAAAAACAAAATGGCCGTCGATCGAACGTTAAGTGGATCGTGGTAGTCATTTGAAATTGAATTAAAAAAAAAATACCCCCCTGAAAATATTGGCTATTTACTTTTTTTTACACAAATCTACAGGGTGCTCCAGAATATTCGGATAAAATATGAAGACGATGAATCGCGTCTCGATGAAGTTAGCGAGGGTTAAGGGCACAAGGGATAATTTAGTGAAGACCGAAGAGCGATAGGAGAGGCTGGATGAAAAATGACAGGAAACTACGTAGAACGTCAAGTCACTCCCGAAGTCCTATATACGTATATACAAGCTTACTGCTCCGATATTTTTTACAAGTAGCAGTTAATTATATTCCGTCCAGATCGAATCGTCTGAACAATCTGCATACGCAGGTACCTGCACGTACAGTGTAGGACACGAATAATAAATGTTTTTCGAATTAATTATGCTAATTGTCCCACGAAGTCTCACAGACTCTCGTTACACGGGATTCATAGCGTCGCGTACATAATGTCTATACTACGTGCGCTCTAACTCCTTAACCTAAACGTATCACGTGGTACAACGGACGTCGACCGATCGTCTACGACTCCGGGTGAAGAATTTACGAAATTTTAATAAGCCTTATTCACACTTCCAGAAACAATTATTTGGGGTAGCTTCGTGCATTCCGGTCCGAGCATATATTAGGCGAAGTGCGGATATGCCATAAATACTCGGGCGAAGCAGTATATCTCTTTCGCGTTGGTACACGCCCAGAGCACATGCTGTCGGGATGCTGTAGCCGGTTCGCCACTGCGCCCTCAGCTTCTTCTTTTCTACGTCTTCCTTACCGCAGCCACCGGCAGTACTTGCCACTGTAGCCAATACCACGGTACTTGGCTACTTTAACGTACGTACCAGCCAACCCCCCTCCTCCCCCTCCGTCCTACCAACAAACGTAAAATTAAATCGGATCCTTGAAAATTCCTCGCGTTTGAGGGATCGTTGGATGGTTAGGAAGGTCTGACGATTGACCTTAAGGCAGTGTATCCAATGAAGAGAACGCCCAGCGCGAACGAAATTCCTAGTGACAGCCGTAAACGCGTATAGGATTTATAGGGAGCTCGTATGCACTAGACCCGCGTAATACTGAGACACGTGCGCGCATATACACAATACGGATGTACACACGTGAAGTACCGTAACTGCTCTAAATTGACATTGCAGCGATGTCAAACGGGTGTGAAAAGTTTGAAAACAGTTTAAAATATATTCTAAAGTCAATGAGAGAGATAATAAATGTGCACCGGGTATGTGTCTATAGACGTATACGTATATATAGATATACCGAACAGCAGTGCCATTCGTCATTCGCGTTTAAGCTAAATTCCTTAAAGGGCCATAAAGCGCAGATGGACCAGAAAGAAGCGCGGACTTCCTCCCGACGTCGTGCCCCATAAAACAAACTAACCGCCGACAGAAATCTGTTCATTGCTTTTACGCGGGGCGTTACGAGGCCAGACTTTATCGCCCCGCGAACTCGTAACTCCTGCCAAACAGTTTTACGCGCGTTACTACCCCCCCTTCTCCCTCCCTCGCCCGGTAGCCATCGCATTGTTCTATTTTCTTTATCTGCCGTTATCTTCATCTCATTTTGTACGTGTGGAGAAATCCATACTTTATTTATGTTATTTCGAGGTCTTACGCGTCCCTGCCGACTTCTATATACCCGGTGTATCGTAAAACAAGTTCATGTACACGCGACCGATTCTACGCTTTCATGCGAACTACCGCTAGGCTCGTCGATCGTTTGTCATCGTACCGTATTGTGGTCGCGCCTATATCCTCCCTGACTCACTCATTCTCTTTTGGTCTTGATCTCTCTCTCTCTCTCTCTCTCTTTCTCCCTTTAGATCTGTCTCTGTCTCTCTCTCTCTCCCTTTAGATCTCTTCGGGCTATGTTGTACATACCCAGCATCAATACCGAATCCTCTTTGAGTCCTTGCAACGGATCCGCTGCCGATCGACCCCTGCCATTTACAGGAATCCTTGATTTATGCATTCCTTTCTCGATGCGACAATGCAGGCCAGGTTGAAAGAAACCACTAAAATGTCCTCCGTGGGTTACGGATGGGAAACGGTCGAGCATCTGCCAATATTTGTCATCCATTATCGCTCGTGTTAAAAATCCTCGACTTTATACGAAAAGGCCGCCTCGGGATACGTGAGGTCAGTAGGAGGGATGCTGATGGTGAATTTTGCTATTGAATCCCGCAGGTAGGTGATACGTATGGATGTATAAGGGGTGACCGAAATGAAAGTACGTGTTTCGTACGAGAGGTAGGAAAGACGTCGGAGATCCTGTCAGCCTCCGGGAAGTTCATTTATCTTGGCGAATTTACATGAGAATACGTGTAAGGAGACTGCGGAAACCGGAAGACAAGAGCTCCGCTGCACGCATCCTATCTCGCTGTTGTTATTATCCCTTCAGGCATATGTGGGCCATGCATTCAAAAAAAGGACACTCTCAAACTCGTATCGACCTATCGAGCCTCCGGCACGTTTCTCCATCTGTTAGCCGCAGACTCTATGGCCGTACAGTTAAATACTCATTCCCGTAGGAGAAAACCAATGCGAACGATACGTGTCTTATGCCGTGTATTTTCTACAGGGTGTTTTTGTCGGTTGATACTTGGCGTCCCGACACGCGATATTAAAGGCAGCGCCGCTCTCCATTTACAGCCTCTTTCATTCGCGTGAGAGTCCCAGATGACCTCGTCTGAATTCCGGAAGCCACAGAAAAACGAAAAATTCGACGGGTTCTCAAATTCAATATTTCCTGTCGACGATATTACAAGTATCAAATAAAATTATCATTCGAAAAATTTCATCAAGCATTCGATGGTCTAACATTTGGCATGAATTTTTTTCGATATTAAAAAAAAACCATCGAGGCTCGATTTTCCGTAAAAAAAAAAAGAATTGCGGCAAACTTCACGCCAGTCCACTCAATTCGTGGCCAGGCTCTTTGCTTAGGGTTATTTATGCACGCGTGGCAGAATGAGAAATGTCTGGTGCCACCCTGACCCACCTGGAGGCGGAATCGCCCCCGCCCTGGCCGCCCCCAGGCGGACGGGGGCTGCGCACGTTCTTCCACGTCTACGACCATGTAACTGGATACCCCGTGCAACCCCTTTCACCATTGGACACCGTCCACAGGAGGACTCGCTTGCAAAATGAATTCAGCACGTCAGCCCACGGAGCCACCGGCACATACAAGTTGTAACCCAGAGTGGAAACGCGCATACCTAGAATGTACCGAGCAACCGGTTCAGACGTCGCGCTGTTACTTAGTTTTCCTCGGTCCCGGCGCATCCGGCACGTTGACGAACAATGCCTATAGACACGTAATGACCGGGGCGCCTCATTGTGTCTCGCTGCTCGCATGATCCCGTATGTCGTAGCTCGCGCTGGCAAGAGGAGAAGCAGGGTGGAAAAGGGGGTACCCGTTTCCACTCTTAGACGGGCACGTTGCAGAGAGAGGCGTGGTGCCCCTCTCACTCCCAGGTGCGTACCGTCCTGGGACAATGCCCCGTAGAAAGGACACCTCTGCCACGCCCTGATCCCCGTGCCCCAATATATATTCACCCGCGAGTGACACCCCTGCGCACCCCTTCATTCAGAATCCCCCTGGACCCTGTCTGAGGGCCCCTCGTTCGTACCCCCCAAAAACAGATATGGCCGGTACATCTACATACAGTCGCACCATAAAGTACAGGGGGACCATAAATTCGCAAAGGTAACGCAGTAAAAACGATCACCGACCAAATGGGAACGGATGCCGAGGCGTCGCGACGCCGCGAATCAGCCACATGTCGTAGGGTGTTTCGTGGTTTTGGTTCACCATATGACTCGCGGATGTGAAGAATCCAAAGAATAATTTACCTACGTAGTAAAAATTTATCGTACGTCCGTTGCGCGATGTGCTCCATCGATCGTGTTAACATTGCGGGACACGTGTGCGACCGCAAGTGGCACCCGGGGCCCGCGAGGAAGAGCATCACGAACCGAGTGACCCAATTCCAAAGTCTTCGTGGCTCAAGATAGATCCTTGTCGGATCTTGTACGGAGACAAGACGGTAAACCGGGTCCGTGGTGCTTCCTTGGCGCAATGCAGAAAATTTGGTATTCCGTCGTGCCTGCGGCGGGCATTGTGCGCGGAAGTCGGTTCAACTTTGGTGCCGCGTCTCTCTGTGCTTTATGCGCTATTATTTATCGTAGCCCCGTGGTGCGCCCCGTGGGAGAAGCTAAAGTTTACTCGTAAATCGTACCGGCGACAAGGCGATTCCATTTGGCTCGGAGATTTCTTAGCGTGGAAGAAAACGATGCGGTCCGAGCTCGAGAAACTTCTTAGGGCGAACGACGACGAGTGCGAGAGAGACGGAGAGAGGATATCTAGGAAGCGAAAAGAAACGAAGGGATGAGAGACTTGCGGAACTTATATATATATATATATGTATACATACGTATTGTCACGAGTACCATTCGTGAAACGTTCGCGGTTCGTTCACGACATCCGAAGCATTGTAGCGCAACGTGTCATTGTAGTAATGCAACGTAAGTACAAGCGTAACAATGCCGTATAGACGTTTAATTATCATAGAGTAATGTCTAATAACATACATTAGGAACGCGGGTCGCCATATGGGGACCCTTTGTCCGCCATAATAACAGTCGCGCACGGAAAGAGTTGTGCACGCGCATGCGTGGAGGACCTCCTCCTCCTCCTCCTCCTCCTTCCTCGTGGTTCTCCAGGATCGTTTTTATTTTTTCCTCTCCTCTTTGGAATATCTCTCTCTCTCTCTCTCTCTCATCTCCTCCACGTGAATCATACCGCGACTGCGTGCCACTGATTACCGTAATCAGTCGTTCCTGTTCCGGTATCGGTTCGCTAATTACAATCATCGATTTACAACGTCACTTCCTTGTTTTCCAGCGAAACGGAACGCGTGGTTCGTCCAGTACCGTGCGAAGGATCTGCCCTGTACATTTCACGGGAATTTCACATTGGACACGCTTCCGCGTACGTTTGGACGTTCCTCGCCCGTGGAATCGGCAGGAGGACCCAGGAGCTATTTGTCATCGGGATCGACCTGGTGGGTCTGTCGCGTGATAAAAGGATCTTTGGGAAATAAAGGATGGCCATTGGCTATACGTATACAAGGTAGAGGACTCTTGTATACTTGTGACAATTGGACGCTCCAGTGGGATGGTTTCTCTTTGTCGCTTTATTTGACTACAGGTTTTTGGGACTCGACTGAGTCAACTGAATGGGGATTTCGTGAATGGGAATGTTTTCCGATACTCGTGCTTACGTGCTCGGTCGGTAAATAACGTTGCGTTTACAAGGAGCTACTTGGCCCGGTCGGTAACTGAGAAAAAGTCAATATTTAAGGAGTCATCTGGACGGATTCCTCACGCTTTTGAACCTACTGCTACTTTTATGGGATAGCTTAGACCCTAAGTCCCTGTATGTTTAACGCAAAGCTTTGCTCCATTTGGGGGTTATGAAACTAGCCTAAGCAACGAGTCCCACAGGACTAGTTGAATGATCTGGTATCGCCATGGGACTCTGGATAGGCACACCCCAGCCTGGCCGCAAAACACAGTAATTTGTCGGGTGCGCATTGACGGGGGTGTGTGGTACTACTGTAGTCATTGCCACGAGGGAGCCATTCGACATTATTTACCGGGATCGATGGGCGTGTGATTTTTCGTATTTTACCCAAAAGTTCCAAAAATATATGCCTGCATACGGGAACACGTATTAAATGTTTTTGAAAAATTTTTCGATATTCCCCATACTGGTATATATGATTTATAACTTTAGGTATAAGGTTAACATTGTGAAATTTTGGAAAATTCTTTAATTTCAAAGTTACGCAATTATTCGTTCGAGCTGCGATTCCTTCTGTTATTCGACCGAGGACAAACGGCTGGCACAGAGACAGTACGTGACGTGTCCTGTAGGTAGAGTCAGAAATCACGTGGACTCGTAACTAAATTGTCCCGACGTGTCCAGCGAGTCGCGAAACGTCCTGTCGAAAACAAAAACGCGTTCGCAATTCCTCGCAGCGTTAAGGCTGCCAGCAGGTGAGGTTAGGACAAACGCGAAACTCCTTTTAATTGCTAAACAAAAAGGTCTCGCGTCCAAAGCCACACCTTGCGGTATTGTCCCATCCTTTGCCGGGCCTTTTACTCACGCTCGCGCGATTCCGTTCAGAGGCGTTATTTCTATCGGCGAGGGAGCAATTTGCGTTCGTAAATAAAGGTAGAGAGGAAGGGAGAGAGAGAGAGAGAGAGAGCGAACGGAACGAGATCAAGAAGGAAAGAGAAGAGAGAGAGCGTGAAAAAAATATCCACACGTAAAAATCGTTGGCCCAACAAACCGGCACGGGGCTTCGAAGCTTCGCAGCTTCTCCGTCGTTCGCGCCACTGATCACATTGATTCTCAATTAACGTCTAGATTGACGAACAATCGCGATATAATTGCTTGTGTACCAACAATGCTTGACAATGGATATCTGTATATACATATATATGTGTACACGTAAAATGCGACGGCAGCGCGAGCTACCCCCAGAAACTTGACAGGGGGGCGTGTTCCCATTGCAGAAATTCGTCTTTGGTTCTTTCACGCGAAAATGCCAGATGTTTCGCATGTGGCGATGCCGGCGTGTTTGTCGTTTGTACCATGCGTTTTCTCTTCTTTTTTTTCCCCCCCTTCCCTTTTTTCTATTCCTTCCTACTTGTCCAGCGACCCGTTATACTTTCGATCGACAACCGCACAGACAGTTTCCAATGGAAGTTTTTCGATAGGAGTTCGAAAAATTTTTTGCAATAATTTTTCAAAAAAAAAAAACCTTACGTCACTTCACGAACCTAATATTCACCAACTTAACGCGACGTCAAGTTTCAACGATCGACATTAAGTGGCAAGAAATTACGAAGAATTCTTCAAAAATCGCGATTCTAACGTTAAATGACATTTTATTATTTCTAAACTTTCCGAGTGTCGATCACGGTACTTTTTTTTTTTTCAGCGATAAAATCCCTATCCACGAACTTCAGAGCGAATCGACTCTGATTCCTCGTGTCTCTGTGTACCTTTAACCCAGCTTATTATACACGTCTCCTCATTATGCAGGCATCTATTAGGATCGATCAGTCTTGCCGTGGGCGTATGGCGTCTGACACCCCGTGGAGGAGGTCCTCGAGGTTGACACGACGACGTGGCCTGGGAAGGGTGACGCTACGAGATGGAACACAACGCCATAGATATTCAATAACGACGATCGTTAAGTTTCCCAGGGGGGTGGGGTGGGGGGGGCGTCGGATTGGCCCTCTGTGATATTCGACGCCAGACACGTGCTCGGAGGATCACGGACTAACGCGAAGAATGCGTAATGTGCGTAATGCCCGGTTTGAGATGCCTGAACTGCGCCCGTTTGGTCCATAGGATGAAAGGAGAGGAAACGGGAGATGCTGGGAGCAGAAGAGGAGGTCGGAAGAGGACTGGATTATTAGCTCGACAGGAACTCTTTCGACGCCGTCTTACAAGCTGAGGTGTCTAGGGATTTTTCAACCCTGGTTAAAAAAAAAAAAATTTTTTTTTTATTCGACGCAGCATCCCGTCACCCTGGTACTATCGGATTTCACCGTGACATCGGATCATCCACAGCGTGTCAACCCCCTAACTAGCTACATTACACGCGTGTTCGCGCACCGGCAGGATACTTGATATATTCACGTGATACTCTCAGCCTCCTTGTGGTCCATATCTAGAAACCGACGGCTCCCTGGATTTGATGCTTAAAGTATTTTGAATTTTATTACGAAAAAGTTTTATCGTTACTGTCGAAATTTTTGAAATTTTTTTTTTTAAGAGCCGAAAAATCGATATCTCAATTTTATTATTATTCACGCACGAGCAAGAGATAGGAGGAAGATTCCAGGAAGGAAATATTTCATCAAGATATATAATTAGCACGATTCAAAAGTGAAGTCTTCGTCATCTCCTACCTTGTTATTCCATTCAATTAAACTTCTTCTTCCCGTTCGGTCAAATCAGCCTGACTATTCTCTGAAGATTTTCGAGAATCCACTTCGTTACCCTCAATAATACAATGACTGTGTATTAATAAAAAAATAAATAATAAAAAATATTACAAACCAATAAAACACTTGAATGATAGAAAAAAATTTTTTTTAATCAATTTCAACCGATAAATCGATAACTAATATTTACCCATATATATGTATACTATATATACGTAATCCAAAGTCTTTAAAATATTCTCACATTGTTAACCTCGAAGAAAATGAATTACGTAGATGACATGAAATTGTCAAAGATTTTTTATTCGTCACGTTACCACTTTGGTACGTAGCGTAGTCATAGTGCACATATACCGGGTGAGCATTCTAAAGAAATCTGGATAAAAATACGTGCAAGAAGGTATTAGTCATGTTGCGATGGCCCGTGGTTAAAGGGAACGTTGGTGTTAACTAGATCGCCAGGAAGCAGAGCCGCTAAATCACACGAGAGACACCACGTGACAGATGTACGGTAACGTGTATGTATACATATATATATATATACACCCATTGGGACATATGCAAGAGGCAGTAGGAACAGACCATACGAAGAAAAAGCGCTGATGACACGTGAGAATGATTTCTCAGGCGCGATACGTTATTCCAGTCAACTCGTAGCGTTTAGACGTATCAATTAACCAAAGGAACTCGAGAGAGATCCTGAACTAATTTCCATGCATTCCGAGAGTTCCTAGTCCATGTTCCGTAAAATTATCGGTCGCGCATGCGCAGTTTCCTCGTTCCCATTCCTCGGGTTCGACAGATCCGAGGTAGTTTTCTATGCTCGCCGATAGTTTCTTTAGGGTCTTTGTCTTTTTTCTTTATTATTTTTTTTTATATCTCCCTCTACCTCACGCAGACTCTTCCTTACTCTTTATTACACGCGAGGCGATTTCGTAAACGTCATCCTTGACGTTCGATCGTGTTGACTTTTACGAAGTCATCGTTGGAGGATATTATGTGCCTGATGGGTTCTGCGGCTCCGGGCTCTTCGGTCGAAGGTTTAAGCGAGTTTTCCTTCGAAGATGCTCGCGTGGGGGGAACGTCGACGATAAATCGACGTCTGGCGACAGGCGTCGGTACTACGGCGAAATATGACGTGGGGACGTTAACACGTCGCGGGACTCGGGCCGAGGACGTCAAAACTGGTTAAAATTAATTCTGAAGTCTAGCGACGTGATTTGTCACTGTTTGGCTCTTTTACCGATGTATTTTTTAATGTGAACCTCCGTGCTCATCTTTTTCTAATAATTGGTACGATATATAGTCTCCTTTGATCTTTCTTCGTCATGGGTTATCTTGTGTCGTACTTTGTCGAGGTCTCGGAGTACGACTGGTATTAAATTAAAATTTTAATCTTTCTCGGTGCGCAGAAATTTTTTCTTTACGATATTTCGTCACCCTTCATCCGGGTCATTATAATTAATGCAGTCCAATTACAATCGGCGGCTCGCTTAACGATCCTACTGGGTAAGCCCGGCTCGAGACTCAATTAGGGTAAACTCCGATAACGAGGTTATTGTGGCTAAGGTCGATTGGTCGACGGTGAAATATGCGCTGGCGTCATTCAGGACGCCGTCGACACCCTCCCCGAGTCTCGTATCGACCAACCAGATACTTTGATGACCTTTAACAACGAGCAATTAACGCAAATCGCCAGTAATGGGATCACAGCGTCAGGTTACGTAGAGACATGACCGGTGTCCGAACGGTGTTGTCTGACCCTTATGGCAATTTTGTGCATGTTTATGTGACACCAGAAAGTGGGGTCAGTGTAGAATAATTGTTGGGGTTAAAAAAAAAAAAAAATTTTTTCCAATTAATTTATTTTTAATGTATTTTTTTAATTACGATACATATCATATTTTAATAGGCCTCGTTGAGCGATTGAAAAAAAATTTCAAAATTTCTCTCCACAGACGGGCGCGGCTAATTCGAGGATAATTTACGCGAGTCTCTCATTCTAGAAACTCTCGACTCGAGTGCGCACTCGAGTCCTCTCTCGGCAGAAGCTGCCTAATATCTAGGCAGTTGGCCTGGAGGAGTCACGAGGGCCCCGTCCCGAACAGGCCCCAGTGCAACCTCAGAAGGAGCCGACTTGGTTACTCGTGGAGGTCCTTCCCCAGAGGGCGGCGCTTTGGTAACTGGACGCGTGCCGCTTTCCATGTACGTTCACGTCACTCTTCGATGTACACATGTGTGTTATAGGAACGCGTACGCCTACGCATGTTACGAATAGGACGTGTGGGTGCTGCTAACCATATGCCTACCGGCTTGTTAGGGTCTTTTGTCATGACGATAGGTCTCGCGACCAGACCTGCCACTCTGTGCCAAGATTGAAAGCCAAGAGAATCCATGAGAAGATCCTTGAGATTCTCACGAGCGATTAACCCAGTGTTTGAAGAATAAGCATCTTTTGTAGGCAGCTAAAAGTCAAAAATCAATGACAAAATTGAAGCGTCGACTCAGAATAATGATATTCGGTGAGACGCAGCTCGTGACGTACATACATAATATTCCTGGACGAAGATAAAAAAAATCGATCACAGCATCCCAATGGACCATTAAAATTATTACACCCGATTCAAACGTCATATTATCAATTGGCCATAACAAACAGCCGAAAGGATCCTTCGGCGAGGTAGATAAGTACAGTGAGTTGGTCCCGGCTTAAGGGACGAGAACGTTAAGGGTAGTCGAAATCGACGATAGGCAAATCTAGAGGGTGAGCATTTGCGAACAGTGGCTGGTACGGCAGTTTAGGGGTTGCAAATTGAATAACAAACGTTTCACCCTCCTTGGTTAAATCACCGAGAAGCCACCCTGTGACGGTTCTACTGCCGTATGCGGGATCGAGAGTCCTGACATTAACCGCACCCCCCTGCACGAATTGGCTCGACTCTTGGGAACGACCCCTGCAAACCACCCCGTCCTGTTCCGTCCTATCCCGACCCAGTCCCATCCCCGAAGACCCTTGCTTTGCATAACGTTCTTATTTCGTAATCTCAGGCATATCGACCCGTTTCACGGTACCAGGGCAATTCCCTGAAATTATTTGTTCCCGTAGAAGGCACAAGAGGTAGGTGCCGCTGCCTGTCGGTAGCTCCCTGCGTATTAAAAACGCGTAGCAATGCACCGCCTGGAAGTTGGGCACGTATGTACGTCGTACCGACAGCTACGTATACGAAAGCTGGCGCATTGGCTCTGGAAAGGCTATGGGTTATCGAATGTCGGGGGGGATAAAAAAAGGGACGATGACGAGCCGAGTCATTCCCGCTAATAATGCGGAGCACTCGATTATCTTGGTGCGTCCTGGTGAACCTCAAAGTCAGCCCAACTGAGTCGAGGATGACTCGGCAGACGCCGTATTAAAATTATATTTGTCCCACCGAATTCATCCTCGAAGGCAAATTAAAGTAATCAGTTTTTAACGAAACGGCATGCGCTGCCCGTGCCAATACGGACGGTTGATCGGACGCCTGCTAATAAATCGTAGCGATCGGTGTTGATTTTATAGTGATTTTCAGAAATAACGACCGTTTTATGCTTGTACTTATTTATAGGCATTTTTCATTAGAATTCTTAATAAGGCAGCCTCCGAAGACTTTTTCTTGGTTACGGGGTACGATGATGGGCTGGGTCCTTCTCTTTGAGCTTGCACTGCTTCCTGCTTCTGGCTGCCGGTTACTGCTGGTGGCTGATCGTTGCGCTGGTAGGGAAAACGGGGGTTGATGTTATGACGGGACATTTCATGGCTCGGAGAATCCGGAACCTAACGGCCCGTACGATATTGCTGGCGCATTGGTACCCGACCCTTGGCTTTTTGCCTTTATTACCCTTGCGAATATATACCTATATATACTCTTGGTTGGGTATGCGCTTTTTTTTTTTTTAGAAAGTCAAATCGTGGGAGAACGTGGAGGAGATAAAGGGCGAGCTGTAAGTGCTTTTTTACTGGGAAACGAAAGAAAAAAAAATGTTTTTTTTTTAAGGGACTGAGTGAAAGTAGGGATAAGACTCGAGAGGGAAAGTACAGTGACGCTTGTGACGTATAAGAGCGAGATTGGCAGGTTTACTCACAAAAGCATAGTTTATTTTTCCTCAGGATCTCTCTTTAAACTGAATTCATAATATTTATAATAATACTATAATAATAATTAATAATTAATTAATTGTTCGTAATAAGTAAATATTTTCATTAATAATTATTCGCAATAATAGCAGTAGTAAGATACTAGCTGTTAAAAGGGGGGAAAACCGGGCATGATATGGGAAAGAGGGGGGCCTCACCGTTACTTCTTCGGCGATGAACTTTTTTTTTTTTTCGTCGAGTGTCATGGGCCCTTTTTTTTTATTTCGAGCTAAGCATTTTCGTTACTACTTACAATCCTCTGCATCGGTTTCATATTAATACACACACCGCGACTACGTACATCTTCACGGAGGATTATCAGGTTCGCGATAAGATGGGCCCCGAAATTGAATCGCTGTGCAATCATTACGTACGAGGAAATCGCAATGCTAAATCCCGAGGTGTGCCGACAGCTCAGGTACGGCAGTCCAGATTTGGCCCCGTGGGATCCTAGAGGATAATTTAAGGGGACTTGGGTGCTCGATACTGGTGTATGGTACAGCCGTGTGTGTGCGTGGGTGTGTGTCCTCTCGGTGATTTTTATACAATATTATATCGCATTAAATATAATATCATCTCTCGCGCACTATGTATAATATTTACACATAAGATCGGTAGTGAGTCAGAGTGGTGGGATCCAATGTCCTCGGTGATCAAAGCGCTTCCGGCGACTTGGACTTGGGAGTTAGGGTCTGCGGGAGGGGAGGACTTTGAGGCTCACGAGCCTACATACTATGTACAGGTGACGGGGACGAGGGTGACGGTGTCTGTGCATTTCCCGGTGTACCAGGATTCTGGGTAACCGTATAAGAGTTCTGAGCCTGGTGATGGTGCTGAGATTGTTGCTGTTGTTGGTGAAGATGATGCTGCTGCTGCTGCTGCTGGTGATGGTGGTGGTGCTGCTGCTGCTGCTGCTGCTGCTGGTGATGCTGATGCTGATGGGGGTGGTGATGGAGCTGCTGGTGATGGTGATGGTGATGATGGGATTGCTGGTGTGTCATAAGACCGGAAGTGGTGGAACCACTTCCGTTAGCACCGCCACCCCCATGATGCTGTATCAAGTTCAAGTTGAGTGGGTAGGAAAGTGTGGGAGAGCCCAGAGCCGTGGTGCCGTTATTACAGGAGGTGCTTGTGGTACTGGTAGTGGCGGTGGCGTCGATGGTCGTCGAGGCGGCGGCAGCGGCTGCGACGGCGGCGGCTGCTGCTGCGGCCGCGGCGACCACGGCCGCCGCTGCTGCGGCTCCGGGTCCCACTGGACTCAGTGCATACTCATCCCTGCGTGAGGATGATGGTGCGCCGGGACGGAGGTTGCGTGATGATGAGGATGGTGCATTAGAGGAGGGAGATGTGGGTGATGGGGATGGTGTGAGGGCGTCAGGGGCGGAGGAGTCATCTGCATCGGGGTCATGGGAGTTGCCGGGGGTTGACTGTTCTGGGAGGGATTGCCCGTGTTGTTGGTGTTGGTGGAGGTGTTGTTGGTGGTGTTGGTGTTGTTGTTGTTGGGATTGTGATTGTTGGGATTGTGGCTGGTGTTGGTGGTGGTGCTGTTGTTGGTGCTGGAGTCGTGGGTTGTTTGTGATTGAGGTTGATGATGATGATGGTGATGGTGGTGGTGGTTGTGATGGTTGTGAAGGTGATGGTGTGGGGTTGGCTGTGGCGCCTGAGGATGAGGTGGAAGTGAGGCTGCCGCCGTTGCCGCCGCCGCCGCCGCCGAGGACGAGCTGGAAGTGGGACTCTGCTGGCTCGCGTTGTCCTCGCTGTCGGAGCAGGACTCGGCCGAGGAGCTCGCTGCTCCCTTGCCTTTGCTGCCTGTGCTGGTGGTGCTGCTGCTGCTGCTGTGCGTCTTGACGTGCTTCGCGAGATGGTCGCTGCGCATGAACCGCTTGTTGCAGACCGGGCAGGCGAATCTCTTTTCGCCGGTGTGGGTTCGAAGGTGCCGCTGCAACTCATCCGAACGTGTGAACCGCTTGCCACAGAAAAGCCAGTTGCAAACAAACGGTCGCTCACCAGTGTGCCACCGCAAGTGGGCCTTCAGATGAGACGTCTTCCCGTACACCTTGCCGCAGCCGGGTATATGGCAGCTGTGGATGTTCTTCTTCCTGAGATGGACTCCCGCGGGACCCAATCTCTCGGCCTCTTGGCAATTCGGGCAGTCGCAGGTCGCCCTGCCCGTGTATCGTCTCTGTGACCTGGGCGAGGGCGCCTGGCCCGCGACGACACCGCCGACGGCGCCCCCGGCCTGGGGGCTGCCAGCTCCGCCGCCAGCGGAGCTGGCGTGATGATGGAGCCCGAAACCGGGCGGCCCACCGGGCAACATAGACTTGTACGTGTCTTGGAGGAGATTGTGCCCGGCAGTCGTCGAGGTTAGCAGGTGGTTACCAGCGAGAGCGAGACTCGTGGAATAATCGGCGGCGGCGGCGGAGTAGTTCGCCATTTGAGCAGCGTGAACACCGACGCCGACGGTACCGCTCACGTCGAGCCATCCTCCCGCCGTGGCGGCACCGTGAACGTCCCACCAGCCATCGCTGGCCTTGATGCCGCCGTGCGCGGCTCCTGGCATCGCATTGAAAGGCCACGACTCGTATGGATGTCTCCCATATACAGAACCAAGACTAGCTGCGCCCTCGACCTTCCCAAGAATACTGCTCTGATGTGGATGATGGGGATCACCAGCTGGTTGAGCACTAGCCGTCCCGGGAAAGTACAGATCGCTACCGTACTGCGGCGCTGTAGAGGCACACGACGTTACCGGTGCCCTGGCGTAGCCGCCTCCGGTACTTCCGGCGCTGCTAGTCGCCGTCGGTCTTTGCGTCACTCCCGTCGTCGTGCAACCGCCGCCGCCGCCGCCGCCGCTCCCTGTACTGTGCTGGGGTGAGCTGCCGCTGCTCTGGGGGCTCTTCTTCCAAGGATGAAAACCCTTGCCCACGGCAGCGTCGGCCAGCGGCGGTGGACTCTTGCTGCTCAGCTTGTTGCATTGCGCGGCCAACATGGCCAGTGGCGTGCCTCTTAGACCAGGATGATCCTGAAACATTGAAGATGAAAGTGGTGCCATTAGAGACACAGTCGTATGCCATATTACGCTTTTTCTTCGCATTCGCCTCAAAGCTACAAGATAAACGTTACATTAACTTAGGAACGACTCCATGCCGTCACACGTATGATACTCTTAATAGCGCTGCACTTGTAGTGGTGGTAATGGGGGTTGATGGTAGCGGTTCAAGGTCCCCAGACGTAATGAGGCCCGGGGCGAATCGAGCGAGCTCATCAGGGGCAGTTTCATGCAAATCATGCTCGGGGGACTCCGGACTCTCTGTCAGCGGCTACCGAAAGGCAGGCGCCTCGGGAGGCTGGAAGGGTCCAGAGAGGGCCGACGAGCCGATTCGGACGGAAAGGTAAAGCAAAGGGTCCGCGGAAGCAGCAGGAAATTAAAGTCTGGCGGCCCGCGGCCATTAGCAGCCGGCGCCATCGAGGCGACACGCCCCCACTGAGGTCGTCCTGCAACCTGCTCCAACACCCGAGGACCTCGGAGACTCGTCCAGCGCCACTTCGAAGATAACCCGACAAAGAACCGAGTACGAGAAGTCCAGTCGTCGCTTACACGTGAAAATATGAATAGCAACGAGCAAACCTAACCTAACCTCCGCTGACACCCTCCCCCAGCCTAGTGCCTATTGGGTCATACCTAAAACAAGCTAACACCCCGAAGAACGGAAGCAAAGCGGGAAAGCGAAAGCCACCCCGGTGTACCAAGCGTGGGTGCGTCAGGGGGTCGAAAGGCAACGAGAGGGAGCGTATTTCTCCGGTGTACGAGCCACGCCCTCTTCAAGCTCGCCGGTTGCAGGTTATACCTAGGCTAGGTATTGATCCGCTCGAACAATAGGACGAACCCTCCGGAGACAGGGACATCTCTTCCAATTAGCTCCTCGAAAGCTTATAGACTCGAACCAGCCACCTAAAGCCCGGTACACACACACGTACCTAGATAGCCTCTCTGTATGCGCTAAACAACGTGACTCCAGCCGATGCGATTCGACCATCTCTAATGAGATTATAGATGTGAGAGTAGGACGGGGATATAGACTGAAGCCATGAACGAGCAATAGAGATAGAAGAGCGGATAGTCTATAATTATTTCGCACTCAAGGAAAATCACTCGTTACCGCGGCACGAGTGAAGGCGCCTTTAAGTCGCCGATCGCATTCCCCTTAACAACCTATAGGCTTCTTTACCTACTGCCAGAACCACAACCCTCAATTATCCCGACCCCTAGACTTCTCGATGGGCTGCGCGTACCCACCCTTGTACGCTGATCTTTCGCGCGACCATACATCATCATCGTCATTGACCAAGAAGCCGATAATCAGACATCGACTTTGAGCCACAGAAACTGAACGAAAATCGAACGTGAATGAAATACCGTGAAAATTGTACCCTTGGAAAATTTATCCCCGACCCAGTCCCGATTTTGGGCCTTGCGTTTAACGGAGTAACTTCGAGGATCACTCGGTAGCCGAAGTGGTCCAGTTCTACACTTTACTCTCGTGTCGGCACGCTTGAAAGGAGTCACCGTATAGTGTTGGGAATATGGGCACGGGTTCGATCCTTTGTTTTAGCCGCGTGACGTCACGCCCATCCAGACCCAGCTAGGACTAATAACAGGCAGGGTTATGTGCCACGCATAAATTATAATTCTGACTAAGGCCCCGGAGGTCCGATGGAGTCCTTTTCCAAGAATTTTCAAGTCCCGAAAGACACTTTCTTAGCCCGCCGATATTAAATAGTCCAGGGTCCTGAAGTCGTCGTCGTCGACCTCGTCGTCAGGTTGTTGATAGGCCAAAAGCTTTTGTGTACATTTACGAGCGTTCGGCCAAGCGTGACAGCTGCCAGGAAGGGAGGGGGGGGGGGGGTTGTACGTGGTGGTTTTTCGTAAGGACAGTTGACAGCCACTGACAGACTGACGAACGAATGGACAGGGAGGGTGCGAAAGGCGTTCTGGTAAACGGAAGGGGTACCAACCACCGCCACAACCACCACCTTGTGGCGAACCGCAGCTGACGACTGTGTCAAATGGCGGCGAAATACGTCACGCACATTGACGCTACATATATATATCTTTCAAGGCATCCACTTCATCCTTTAATTATTTACACGGCAAAGCTGGCTACCCTGTATCAACATACCGATTCGATTAAATTTCTTAGGATGGCACTAATGCGACTTTCGCGAGACACTGTCAACTCGCGACAGATTGATAGCGCTTACGATTGAGCAGTTGGCAATTATTTTCTGCTTCCGAGTAAAAAAACCCCTATTGGAGTGACCAGTGTGCAGCGTCGCACCTGCCGTTTAAGAGACTTTACCAAATATTCTACAGCTGGCCCTCGAGGGATGCTTCCTTGCGGAATGGCATATCGCGTGTTCTTAAATCTTCGGGCTCCGACGCGCACCCTAAGGAACATTTCTGAACGGAGGAAACGTCTTCGTTGTAAGGGTAGACCAATCTAGGCTGACTACGAGGTGCCTATAATGACAGTGTGATAATGAAAATACAGTCTGTTACAAAACTGACTGTCCTTTTCAGGCTGTGCATGGTACAGCAGGCCACGGTATGCGACGTTGAAAAGTTTTGATTTTTTTTCTTTGTTTACACAAGAATTTCAGAGACCAACCGTAGCTGTTATCACCGTGCGGCTATCAGGGTACCTGGGTGCCTAAGTTGGTGCCTGGTATCAAGTAGGATTTACGTTGTTTTATATGGACTAATATTTTCGTAGGACCATGAGCTTTAACGATCTTATTCATGAGTGACTTCGGGGCCTGATAAAAAGGGAGGGGGGCATCGTCATCAGGCCCCATCACCATCATCCAACCGACGGACCCAAGCTCTTGGTCCCAAAAGTCCCCGTTAGTTTTCGTCCGAGAGAACGCCGTGCAGGCTACCTGTTATATCCCCTTCTAAATTATGTTTTTTAATTAAATCCATCGTGAGAGCACACTACTATTTTTCGTGGTGCCCTCTTCGAGCAAGGTAGGTAACCTGAAGCTATGGCCGTGGCGTCTTCGGTGGCCTGAGGCCAACAGGGAGCCAGTTACGTTTTTATTTCTTGTACGGAGTGAATTTTCGAGTTCTCGGTAATTCCTGGTACTGCACAGCAGATAGTCTATGGGCGTTATTTTTTTTTTTTTTTTTGGAAAAATAAGGAAAATCAAAGATACGAAAAAGACAACCGGTGGAACAATGACCAACTGGTCCCAGCTTATTCGAGTGCGGTTTGGGAATAAAGAGGAAGATGGCAAAGGATGAGAATACCGAGAGAGACAAGAGTGCCAATTCATTAGCACTCGTAAATCTGTCACGTTGCCAGCGTTGAATATTAAGCGGGCATTAACAGTCTGGCTATAACTCCTGGCCAGTTAACGCTGTTGCTCGCCGCCCTTGTATGCTGATCTTTCGTATGTGTAACGGTATCATCCCTTTATCTAAATAAATTTTCTTAACGTATTACCAAAATCGTCCGACCGACAAAAAAATAATTTTCATTGCAAAACCCAGAAGCACTGCGTCTGTAACGTGAAATTGAAAACTGAAAAATTACCCAAAATTTTTTTTTTTTTTCACAAAATTCTATCTAGACGGTATTTCCAAAAAAAAAACGAACCAACGCGATATTACCACAAGCGTTATTAACGTTGCTAATTTTTATTTTTGCCAAAAATATCTGACCATCTCTCAGCGTCACGTCTTCATTAAGGTAATGAAAGTGCAGTAAATCTCGAGGAGGAAAGAAGCGTGGCGCGGGCCCTCCCTCCGTGGAAATAGCTGCGAGCTCCGAGGGACGGAAGCGGTGCATTTGCATCGAGTAATTTAGTGCAGCATAAAATCCTTCGGTCAATTAGCGGACGAGTGTTTCATCAATCGTCCTTAGTGACCAGAAACTACCGAGGTCAAAATATGAAAAAAAAAAAAAAAAAAATGCTTTACGCCTTTCGCCCTTTGACAATTATTTTTTACCAAGTCATTCCTAATTTTTTTTTTTTTCAAAATTTTCAAAACTCTAGACCGACTCCGTTCTTACGTATAATGTAAAGTATTCGAAAGTCCCTGAGAATAAAGTGTATATCAGAAGCTCCGCATTAGCATATAGACGGAGTTGCCTTCCGGCGGTCCTTTATTGCCCTTGTGGTGGTAGCAGCGAAGCCCTTCAATTTATTAACGAACTAGTTCTCAGGGATACTACGTGTGTTTAGTCCTCCGTTCTTGTTAGTTGCATGGAACAGGATGAATTCTCGCAAGAGTCAACTATATTGGGCTTTCTTGGAACACGGCAAACACGGCAGACACGATATTCCTAGTAAGTCACATGTTTTATGACGGTGGGTTGTAATAAAAAACTTTTTTTTTCCTTACTGTACAAAAGCTAGGGAATTCGGTAGAAAAAAAAAAAAAAATTAGAAAATAATTTTCTTTGAAAATTACAATCGAGGCATTGGAAAAAAATTTTTTCTCTCGCGAATTCCACGTATAGCGACTACGCGAGTCACTTGAATTTCATTCCCGCGAAAATTGATATGTAAATCGATGAAAGATTAACATTGCCAAAGACGTGGTAATTACAAGGAGATAAACTAAGGAGGAGGTAACATCGAAAAGGGCGCGCACGGGTGTTGGTATTTAAATGAAACACTCGATCGCCATTGCTGTGTCGTAATTCCGTGAGGTCGTCACGCAACATCTGCCACGACGAACCGCACTTTATACCTCACGCATTAACCTTCCGATCCCGGACTGGGATGCGTTGATATACCGTCTTTTGTCTGACTGTATGCTGCGACATAGCTTTTACGGAGCATCGAGAAGGAAAAAATTTTCATACGTATCGACAGGACCACCCACGATTTTCTGCTCTGTTTTACCGACGGAGTATGATTTAACATAAGGGACTTATTTACATTGCAACCCGTCAGAGAGAAGGCCCCTGGAAAAAAGAATCGACCGGCCTCTCGCAACTCGCTTGATTCCAGTTGCACGAGCTTGACGAGGATTTAAGTAATTATAAAATCCCTAGATTATCAAGCACGCGAAATGTCCCTAGAATATGACACATAACGAATAAACACGAAATCAAAAATTCGATAGAGAACGCTGGAGTGAACGCGATGCGAGTTCGACACGCGATGCAGCCATTTTCCTATTAGCGAAAGATTCTCACAGCTCGTCAGCGATTCTTCGCACAATTGCAATTGCTCGATAGTCGTGTTATCGGTACTGAAGAAAAAAAGGGAAATGAGCAAATAAGATTAAAAAAAATATTAAAACAAACGAGTATGTTCCCGATCGGCACGCAGGAGGCAACATTGCTTGTACGGGATAAAAAAAAAAAAGAAGTTCGCGAATATTAATCCCCTAGGCCTTCTACGCGGAGTAATCGCGAATACACACACGGACGAGTTCGAGCTGTCGTTACTGCATTATTTATTTGTCATATTTGCAGAGCCGCGTCTCGTCTTCGGAGCAATAATACCTCGTGCTCACTGAAATTGCACGAATTTGAATTTAAGCAGTCGCAAGAGGTCCATTATTCAAATTTGCCGCTTTTAACGGTACCGTCGGAACCCATTCGTCAACGTGGCAGTTTGTTGCCCGGTACGCTTTACAAAATGCAAAAGGAATACATACTAGCATATGCTCACGTTGCAATATACATATACCAAATGCATCGCGCTGCAATGAGCATTAAGTGGTACAGAATTGCGTATATCTATATATATATATATATATATATCCGTGGTAACGTAGGGCAAGTAAGGTCCGCGCGTGCCCCGACGTTTCAGGTTAAGTAAGTGAGCAAAGCAATTTGCCGAGACGAGCATAGCGCGCAGCGGCGCTGCGAAATTTCCATGCGAAGCCATAATGACACGTCCTGACTCTAGCCGAGTGTTACAGATGGCGACGTTTGTTGCCGCAAACTGCCACTAAGTCAACGAGAGCGATAGGCAGGATTCCGTGCACTCAAGATTCCCGAACGAATCCTGCGCAAACACTCGGTGGCCGCTAAGTACGTTTCTGTTTGAAATTTCAATGATCAACAAAGCACAAAGCCCTTCGAACGAATGCATCTTGACAAGACCGTCGGACGGTCGCGTGATGTATTTGAATTTGACAAATTTTAGGTTACGTCGTAAAGCACTCGTACCGGCTTGCCAGACCACTAACCTGCACCTCTGCACCCTGACTGATTCTCTCTACGTAGATTTCTTGTTTCGCACATCATATCCAGTGACAGGTGAAACGCACTGACGTATATAATGAAACTGAACGTACCGCGTGTAAGTGGATCGAAGAGAAGCATTATCAAAAAAGAGTTTCAAATATATAATGAAACTGAAGGTACCGTATGCACAAGTGGGATCGAAGTGAAACATTATTAAAAAGAGTTTCAAACTGCATTTGCTTAACGAATCTAACCTGTACTGGACACTTCAATGTTAAAGCCCGATAACAAGCGAGAGCAAAACTGACTGACGCGTCCGCAAGGGCATGTACAACGAAGTACTCCGGCGGAGACACAGATGGAGATTGACCTGACAAAGCTTAACTGACTTTTCTCCCGCTAGATGGCGCTAGTAGTTGACCGTCGTTACCGGAATAAGAAATACAGCGAAGTGGCGTGGGTGGGCACGAATTTACGGTTTATCAGATCATCGCTATTGAATCACTCCATTAGGAGCAAATATCCCATAAGCCACCCCTAAAGGACTCCCTGCCATGGGGTTCGGGTCCTTTCGCTCGAGATCACTGCAACAGACTGTGACATATTAGGCCACCCTCTCTCGACGTCATCGTCCCCATATAAGAGCCCCAGCCGTGTGCGCCGGAGGGCCTTTGTACGGCACTGTGTGTCTCTTGCAGATTTATTGTTTTGCTATTTAGTGGTCGAGAGGAGAAGGTTATAACGAGTGAGTGGGTCTCGTGGGAAGACGTGACACTAGACTACAGAATTGAGGGTTAAGTGTTTGCAGTTGGTGCCACGTATAAATTAACAAGTGAATAATGACTTTTATCGCAATGGCGGACCCCGTATAATTTTCCAGCTATGGGTTATTAATATTGTTTTATTAATTATCGGTCCTTCCGCGCGGTTACACATCCGCCTTTGTGGCAGGTGTCTGCCGACCCCAGTGTGACTGATGGTTTCACGATTCACCAAATTTATCGTAAAATTCATCGAGGTCATCGAAGGACCAGGGGGGGGGGGGGGGGTGGTGAGTATTTACAAGAGGGATGTTTATCAAAATTCATGAACTTCTCGCAGGACTATATACGCGCGTGTATATACGTATATATGTACCTGCGAAAAATGGCCCTTGAAATATATTTTCTCCCTTTTCTCGAAACACTTGTACGTCACATTATTTTTCCTCTTTGAATCATTCATCGTTTTATCGTGCAGCTGAATAAAATTCATCTTTATCGTATTTCTATGGTATTTCCGCCCCAATGAATTTTACTACATTTTACGAAATATTTCAGCAATCGGTAACAGCCTCTTTTCGTACAGTACGTTCGTAATAATTATGAAACGTAAATATTTCTTTTTATTTATTCAATTCACTTTGCACGTATAACACAGTACTAAATTAAGAGCAGCCTATTCTTTGACGTATATCGTCAAGTCATATTCTATCACCAAAACGAAAAGAAATAACTGGCAGAAAATGCTGAATATTATTTTGCAGATAATTTGCAATATTAATAGTCGAGCGAATATCCATCGACACGAGTGGACAGTACAAAAGTCTTCTGCAATAAGCTCCATTACTCTGAAACGCGTAATGCAATTGGCAAAATTTTCACCGCGACACGCGATCTCGCCGAACTGCATAAATATTGCAAGGTGCAATATATATTCCGCGAAAGTTGATGGCAATGAGCGATTGTCGGTCGTCCATCTTGTATTTTTTTTTTTGGTCCCCGCCGCCCTTCTTGCCCCCCGTCATTTATTAGCTTCTGAAAGATTGTGGAATCTGCTCGCAATTAACGATACGAGTATCCGTACGTTTTTATTTTATTTTTTTTTCCTTGTTACACGTACATTCATCTCGGTTCCAGGAATCGGTGAGAAAAATTTATCGTGCGATTCATCGAATTTGGTACTGGCTTTGCTTCTTTATATGGGTTTCTTAATCGGTGGGTACAGCCGGGTCTGCCGTAGGAAAGGTAATGATACACCTCCGAGTACTGCTCGGTTATCGGCATGCTGCTGGTGCAATTACCGCAGACTCGTTTACCTCAAATGCAGGATGTAGATACGAGTGAGATAAGACAGTTGGTCGTTTGACTAGCGCGGTATCCATAGCCTTTCCGATTAGCATGCGAGTCTAGATTTACACTTGAAGGATCATTTTCGACAGGAGCCTGTCAAAATTACTTCGATCAGATCGACGAAGACGATTGTACTTTTAGATTTTTTTTTTTTGTTTTCAATTGAAATTCTTGTATCACGGGAAATTACATTTCAATATCGAAGATTAGATTTTCAGATATCCACAGGTAATTGTCGACTGACGTGATGCAAGTATAGGGGGACTTTATTATGTAATAAACGGCTGATATAAGACCCCCGCACGTGGGACTACGTATTCCAGTATAGCCTAAAGGTTGCGTCGTTACACGGAATTTCTCGTAGAAATTTTTGAAAATGAAATTTTTGATTTCGAAAATCTTTCTTGTGGCTCTTCGGAGCCGTCAGACTCCATTGGATCTATCCTGATGAATAACCATAAAGTGCTAACGGGGTGGGTATCAGGGTGTTTGGTGTTTTGGCTCGCGCCACGGGGGTCCCAGGACCCCCCGTGATTTTCCCTTCGGCACGTTGTTCGCTTCCCTTTCCGACATTCTCAGCGGCTCGGCAGTTCGATATCACTTGAAAGGTGTCGGGGGCCCCTGGGCCCATTGTTCTCCCTTTTGTAAGAGTCCGCGAGTGGGCCCAATGACGTAGCGATTAAAGCCGGCGATAACAGCGCGCTTCTAATTCGACGTATCTTGCGCGTCAGGAACATCCTTTACTCTGGTTCAGGGATCAGGCCCGATTCTCTTCTCTTTCAATTATCCTGCCGGGCCCCAACGAAGCAGTTGCGTCTTGCTGATAGGGCCCCTCCCCGCCGCCCCCCCTAACGATTCTACCCACTATAGTTCACACCTATAGACATATATGTGAACATAACGATCGATCATACTTGCAAACGGTCGCGAGTTGATGGCAGCCATGTTGTCACTACGAAACATCTGCCAGAACGTCAGGGGTCCGATTTTTGGGCCCAACCGAAGAGCCAAACGTAATAACCGAACTGTGCGAAAGGGATGTTTACGTGCTAGGTGTGCGAGGAGAATTAGATTTCCGAATGGTACGTAGGAGATAAGTGTCTGGCAACACGAAAAAGATACTGTATACATATATTTTGGGTCTTACTGGCCCATCGAGAGACGCACAAAGGAACTGTCACGGCTTTTACGAAATGGAAGACAAGCCACTGCGGTCGAGAGGAACGAGGAGAAATTAAAAGAACATCCTTCCAACATCCGGTACACTCTGGACAAATCCGCTTAGGTGACATAAAGAGGCCCCGCGTCATCCACTCGGGGTCCCGTGATGGACCCAACGAGCAGCATGGGTCCGGCAGTAAAGACCGGCTGAAAAATACCCCCGGAACCTTTCCTGGTACATTGTCATTGGGACACTCGAACATGTCAGGAGTATCGAGGGGACACCTTCTTTACTTTCTTGAATCCGATTATCGGATTACCTGGGATACTCCTGGTCTGCTCCTGGTCTATTCCTGGATACTCCCCGCTGCTACGCTCCTACTATACTAAATGCGACTACGCCAATTCCAACGAAGTCTCTTTGAGCGAGGCGAAAGTGTTTCGCCTTTTTCAAGTTGCGCAACCAAAGACCCGGCGGTTCGATGTTGCGTCTATCGGAGACCAGACCACTCTCTAAAAACCATCGTGCAGACCGTTAGACCACATACGTATGTATGTACCTATCCAGTTGGTTATAACTGCGCTAGAAACTTGTCTGAACGAGTCACGAGACTCGTTGGAACGCGTCTAAATAGAATCCTGCTCGGCTCCTATTGGTCGAGCCTCGGGAACTCGGCTGCCTGGATTCTCGGCTGCGTTAAATTATCAATGAGTATCAATGATTTTCTCCTAGGTAATGTCAGTCAGTCGATGAGACTGTTCAAGTATTGATAAGGCCCCCCAGAGTCAGAGGTGGGTGTACTAGGGCTCTGCCTATAAGTATCTATGTGTATACGACATCGTTGTAAGAAGCACGAAGAACCCTGGGCCAGGTCTCTCTAAGGGTTGGCGTCGGGTGAAAGGAGCCGAAGAAAAGTTGCGCGAAGAATGGAAATACGAGAGAGAGAAAATTGAGAGCAGAGATTGGCTGGATCAGGTGACGAGAGGAAGTAGGTATCGCATTTTTATCCCACGCATCCTGTCAAGTGGATCCTCGAGGTAGAATAGAAGATCAGATAAATAATTGGCTCTCCGGATTGCAGGTAGCCAGAAGAGCTCAGGGAGCCTCTTTTCATCCTGCGACTCTACCTTACGCAATGGGACTATTGTGACCAGGGATATTTGATACAGTCGAGTTGTACTTGTCAGCCCTCGATACGACGTACGACTCAGGTCTCTAGGACTGAAAGACTCAAAGTTTTTGAAAAAAAAAAAGAAAAAAAAAAGTATTGAAAAACTTGGTAACGAACGTCGAGTACGTCACCGAACTTTTTCACGATGATTAATTTTGCCTTTGTACATTAAGCATTTCTCCCCCTCTTTCTCCTCGCCACCCCTCGCGCGCTTAATTAATATTCCTGCGCTTCTTTTTAATGTCACGAATTTAATTACTTTCTTTTTTTTCCTTTTTTTTGGAACGTCTATACTCGTAAATCATTCGCTCGAGTTTCCCTCCGACAACGCAGCAGCGCCTCTTCTGCCGAGTCATAGAATATAAAATTCCAGTAGATCGACTCTCGAGGGAACACGTGTTTCTTCGTGACGATAATAATAACAAGAGACACCGACAGCCGACTTCTCGTTCGTATCGTTCGAGTCGAATAAACGAAATACCGACGTCAGAGCCAGCACCGAACGTTCCTGTCAAAACAGAAACAATAATCCCGGATGATCTCCCGATAATCCTGCTGATCAGGCGGACAATAGAGCTAGGAAGCAAGAGAGCTAAAAGGAGTGCACGAGGACGCACCATACTAACTGAAGAACCGGAAGCGGCCAACGGCTCGAAGAATGAACTCGAGTTCCTTACTGGGCCCCATTGACACTGCTAATTCTCAATTCCCGGGGCCTTTCAGCGTCTCCCGTCTCTCTTTCGAGATCTTATCCGAAAAGATTAACAGGCCCGAATGTCAGGACGGACGACACACCAAATCCGCCGGGATTCTTCGTTTCCAGTACTTTATCCGAGAGCCTCAACGTCACTACCTTACGGCGGCATTTACACGTCTTCTTTTATTTCGCTTTACAGTCTGAAATCAATAGTCGCACTCGAAGGCGTCAAACGGATCTCGTGACGACACTCACCACATGACTCGCGGCTGATTTGCCAATGGACTGTAGTTGAGGGTATAGTTGACCAGCTGCAGCTGGTGTCATGTCCGTCAACATCTCGTTCGTGTCCGTTCTTAGGCGGTTTTTTTATTTTTTTTTTTTTTATTTCGACGAGCCACCACTCCCTCGGGAGACTCTGGCTAACGCCGTTATCACGTTCTTATCGAGTGTCACGTTCCTAACGATCAACATTCACGAGATAACAACCAACAGAGCTTGAGAGGTCTCCCGACACAGCGCGAGCTGATTCGCCGACGCTCGAGTCACTCGCGTCGTAGGTCGAACGTTATCCGACGCTTCGCGCTCGATTCACCCCGGGACAACCGGTACGAGTATCCCGCGCGAATAGGTCGGCTCGAAGGATGCGCAAACGTGGGAACCGGTTAACGTGGTTCCCCTAGTTCGCCCCGTGACAGACTGCCGGAGCTGAGCGATCGGGCGCTGCGCTGACGAAACGTGAATTACAGAGAAACTAGGACAGGGAGGGGATAGAAGTTAAGAGCTTCGGAGGCCTCCGGGCAAAAAAGGGGCAGACCGCTGTGGGCGGAGCGAACTGTGTCCGAACTCCGCCCACGACCGCCCCCAAGTGAGGCCCACGGCAACCTACCCCCACTACGCGACACGCAAACTGTAATTTAACCGTGAAATGCGCGCGCAACGGCTAGTAGGTGATAGCGGCTGAGGGGAGGGAGACTAGGAGAGTGGGGGATAGTAGAGAAGGACAGATAGAAGGCGGTACGCCGTGGGTGCGAGACGGATGGAAAGTTTTAGGAGAATCAAAGTGCCTGGAAGGAGACACGCGTTTGCATACGGACCAACGGTAGAATTTGACATTGCACGAACTGCCTAAGAATTCTCAGTATCTTTTGTCTCTCTTGCTATACCAACTTTCTCGTACTTTGTATCCTTCGTAAGTGCGCGCGATCGGTGCGCGGCGTTCGGGCGTCCGTCTTTCTTCAATTCTTCGTTTTCTCTGGTTAACCTTTCCCTTGGCACGGTGTCTCTCCTAGACTCTTATTACTCGTTAAATAGAACCGGCGCAACCGCTATTATTTAACTTGTCCTATTACACGGCAATAATGCGTCCTGCAGCACGTTCCTAATGTGCTGTGTTGCCGTCGTCGGGCCGTCATGTCTCTAATTACATGGCCCAAGCTGGGCAGACACGTTGCATCAGGAAATCTTACAGGTGAGAATATAAGACTTCATCGACGATACCGTAAACGTTCCAGCAGACTGTTTTTCATCGTACAGATTAAAGTATTGTAAAACGCAAAAAAAATAAAAACTCTACACAAAAAGTGTACAAACATTCCAAAAAATAAATTAACTCCATTTATATCCAAAAATCTCGTCGTTCCGTTTCCCTGCGAATCTATTAAAATCCCGTGTATCTCAGTATAACGAAGAATTGCCCGTAGCCCGTTTCCCACAAGGCTCTAATGTGATTTTAATCGGACAGTTTGAATTTCAAATGTTATCGACTGGCTCGTATAGAGCGAAACGCTCGGTAGGAGGAAGGAAGAAAAGAAGAAGGGCTCAATTACGAGTCCCACTGTCTCATAGGCGTAGTCGCACCTAATTTCTCAAAGTGTCCATGAGGATTTTACGTGCCAGCGAGAAAGCTGAAAACGATCCGTTACAGTGGTACAAGATACGGACGCCTATGAGGGGGACTCGGCTCAGCTTGCATTAGGACCTAATTTCCTCATAATGGAAGAAGACTGCGGCGCCACTGTGGCGACTCGACCGTCTAATCGTCCACCATTCATAACCTTCTGCATCGGCACAAGAAGAGGATTCACAGTCTGCGCGGAGTAGTAGATGGATGAGGGGTGGAACGACCTCCACGTGGACCGTTTCGCCTTGAACAAGAAGTACAAAGGAAGTAGATGGAGCGAAGCCTGGAAACGAGAACGGAGGACAGAGGATAGAAGTGCGCACGGATATGAGTGAGGAGAAATAATAATAATAAAGAAAAAGAATTTCACCAGTGGGTATCCACACATTCGTGCACCTCGAGGTAACTGGGGTTCAACGATTCGGAAAAGCGATGATGCTTGCATCGCGTGCCACCCCC
>JARQSV010000390.1:223208-239774 GCA_030142285.1 Calameuta idolon
ACACATTCGTGCACCTCGAGGTAACTGGGGTTCAACGATTCGGAAAAGCGATGATGCTTGCATCGCGTGCCACCCCCCCCGACACAAAAGGTGCGATACGCCCCTGACCACCACGCCAGAGATGGGCGTCAAATGAAGGGCGAACTCGAGAGCGCGAGAAAAGGGATGTTTTACAATGAGCGACCGGAGGGATGGATTAACTAACGCTCGTGCCGCAGGCGAATCGTCCCACGAATTCTACATGTATTATGCATATGTAGTTGTTGGTACATACAGTTGACGCGTGCTCGAGGATACTTTTTTTACGTTCACCTGATATATTTTTTTTACATACAAAAACAGTATACAGGGTGGCTTTTATTTCACGGGTGGAGAAAGAGGGAGTCGCGGAAGCTGCTGGGCACTTCGTCCCTATACAATTTTCTTGTCTACCGACGTTGTATGAATAGACTCGATCGGTCGCGTCGGGACGCCGATCGACTCAGAAAACGATGGATCCTTGATTGGCAGAGTGCGCTGGGTTGAAAAGGGAAATGGGCAATGGGCAATGGGGGCGGATAATAACAGGGCGGTCTGCCTTGGCCGAGGATGGCCCGACTCGGCACTACACGGCTTCTCTTGGTTCAGTTTGCCATGTGGCCATCGAGAGATGCTGATGGACTAATAATTACTCGGGACCAGAGCATCTTTAGCCATTGAGTCTCTCGTGGGGCGGGGGGGTATAGATATTTGAAATTGACTCGAAAGAAAAAAAAATAATAAAGAAATTGACAAAGAAAAATTTGCATTTTTTTTTTCAATTTTAATCCAAAAAATTTTACCTCGTCCGCATGTCTATATCTGTATACACTCTTTTTTTCTTCGTTCCAAGATCCTTCTCCAAGGCGCCAATTGCTCTACCTTCGGAACACGCTATCTCTATTCTCGGAAAGTGCGAGGAGTAATGGCAAGACTTATTGCTGGACCGAAACAAGGCGAGGAGAAGTCGAGCACGACTGATTTACGAAGCTTCCCCCTTTGCCACGGAGTAGAACAGTACCGCGGGTATGCGGCCGAGCCGTGCCGTTTACGCCGGTACCAAACCCAGGGCTACGACGTGGAGACGCGTTCACAGATTTATGGGGTGTTCCGTAGAGAGAGTTTACGAGCTTCACCGATTCTCCCTCGTCTCCTCGGTCCAGTGCATTTTCGGACCTCGCGACGAGCCTTTACTATGTATACGGCCGTATATAGAACGTGTTAAAGAAGATATAGACATTACCGACATATATATATATATATATACATAGGTATATCCATAGTTACGCTTGGTTATCTTATCTTAGATTATATTGATATATTATCTAGATAATTATTTATCTTATTCTGTATTCATCTCAATTTATCTCGTTGACTTTTAATTTTCCATTAACCTCCGCTGTGCGTTACTTTACTGCATCCTTATTGGTAGGATGACTATGTGCACGAGCCGCTATAATTATCGATAATAGTGATAATAACAGCGTACCGGCTATAAGAGGCTCGTAACGACAATTAACCGCACCGTATCGTATACATACGAGATAACGTGGCAATACGGCTAATTGTTAGAGCTGGCGGGAAATTGCTGGTTGGTTTCTTTTGAAAACTCCTGCTCAACGGGTTCCCATGCTGTGGATGGGATTCGGATGCTTTACTGGTAGGAGGTCAAGGACGGCTGTTACAGCAGGCTTTAAACGAGACAGTGACATCTGTCGGACAAAGTAGGAACTTCGATTGAGGAAACCTTAATCTTTATTATACTTGAAATAAAAAAAATTAAATTTTGTTAAAAAAAAAGTTGCATATATTTTTTTCGAAATTTTTTTTTTGATTTATGCTATATTTCATGTTTTTCTATGCGGATGACGAGGGTCGTTTTTTTTTTTTTTTTTTCGATTTTTATATCATTCCTCGGACTAAATCACTGTGTACCAACTCTGTACGTGCATCCATGTAAAATGGCGCAACGCATGTTCGGCCGCGAGTCGAGATTGCAAAATGACGTGCAAACTGAGGGACGCCTTAGTCCGCCTCCTGGCAATACGGTAATCACTATAATTACGTATCGAGCCCTTATATTAATATCCCCCAGCCACGTCTACGTCTTTCTTTCCCTTTCGGTTCTATATGGCAAGGAACTCGTAGATTTCATTAGATTCCACTGGTAGCTGGATAGACGTACAGGCTGCAGATATAAAATATATCCTGAGGCGTCTATCAGACAGATACCAATAAATATATATATATATAATGAATATTTTTAAAAATTTCAAAGCATCCCCCCTTACGTACAGACACCACGCTGATCAATTGGCAATCGTACAAATTCAATTTTATCCTGGAAATTGGCAGTGCGTCTCCGGCACTTCCGACATTGGCCTCTAGCATAGGTACTGGGAGATGAACAATTAACGACAGAGGGTCGGGGGGGACCAAGTTACCCGCCCAGGATGACGATCGCGAGGGTGCGCTCCATTCAGTTTTCCCATGAACTCCCCCATTTGCCGTCAGAAAATTATTACACCAGTTAATCGAAGAGAGCAAGATGGATCCGTTAAAAGTGAAAAAAAAAATAAAAAATTTTTTTTTTTCAAAAACCTCGCAAGACCAAATACCTAAAATTCGAAGTATTCTACCCGGAAAAAAAAAATTACCTCAAGAAATTCCGTATCCATCCCGGGATGAAGCGTCTGTTGAGTAGAATTAGGCGGCATTGTGACAGCACCCTGAGGATGCGCAGCATGCGGATACTGATAAGCACAGTTCATAATGTCACAGATTATCCCACGTGGCAAAGTATCACCAGGTGACGACAGTGGCGACCAAACCGTACAGCACGGTATCCACGAATCATTCGGTTATAAAATTTCGAAAAATTTCAAAGTGACCACAGTGATTTTGAAAAGTATAAAAATTTCATGCTGCACCGCTCACTCTTCGTCCACTTGATTCTACACTGTCTGTACCGCGACAGATCCTGATATCGGTAAGGGTCTATCCTGTTATCGGTTCAGGAATTCAATAAAACTCGATCCGACTCCTGTCGAGAGACAATTAATACTGAAGTTTTTGGCGGAGCCGAAGAAGGCGGTTCTCGTGAGAGGACTCGTGCGTCTCGCTCCGTGCGACCGTATGCGTGTAACACACCAGTGTATATATGTATATAAAAATACATGGTGCTACACAGAGAGTGGGTATAGGCCCGTATACGAGTGCGCGTTCCTCTACTCCTCGTAGAAGGCGAACCAGGGAGTTTTAGCATCGGGGAAGGTGTTGCTGGGTTGCTGGGTTGGTGGGTTGCCGGGTTGGTGGGGTCCGCCTTCTCGTCTTCCAGTATCCTCTAATCCACACGGCAACCCTAGTCACCCCCTCGCCCTCTCCTCTCTTCAGTCCTCTTGGCACATCCTCCGAACCCCCACGAGGAGGTGAGCTCTCGACCAATTAAAACTCTCCTCACGTCACGTGGTCTCATCTCTTTCGGGGTCACGCGAGGAAGTCCTTTGGGATTTTCACTAAGGTAGTTCTTTTTTTTTTTCCTTAAGTTGCCTGGCGTGGGAGAGAGCATTCCGGTACGGATAGCAGTACGCGTACAAGTTCATGTTTACAGAAGGGATTGCTCACTCGATTTTCAATGGGACTGTACTCACTTTACGATGATTGGATATTAAAGTTTTTCCTTCGATTTTTATCATCGCGTCGAGATTACTTTGATCGCTGGCCACTAGGAGCGTGCAGGTACTTGGACTTTACGGAGCGACATTTATACCGGAATTTTATTACTTTCTAACCTGAGGAATCTTCACCACGTCATAGGTTAGGAGGTCGTTCGAGAGGTACTCGAGCATTTGGTACGATCGGTACTGTTTTCTCCTGAATGGAGTGTGGCTATTCTTGAGAGTACGATAATAGACGCTTTTTATTAGGTATGTAATTCGATACAGTGGGAACCGTGTGGTCTTCATTCATACATAGAAGAGCGCCTTAAGGAACCACCGAAAGGATTACTTTGTGGGTACGCAGGGTGAGCACCCTGTGTCTTGGCTTCTTCCCACAGGATCTCAAGGGTCCATATATACATATATACATACATGCGTGTATACATATATATATATATATATATCCAACAAGAGACAGAGACAGTAAAGGTGCATACACAAGGGCCTAAAATTGATCGAACGACTCGAAAACGAGGTTCGCATCCGGCCAGGTGGCGCCGCGTCGTTTTGATCCCGACGTCCAACGTCGAAAAAAGAAAAAAGAAAAAAAGATAAAGAAAGACCGCGAGAGCGCGTGCGTCGCGTTAGCGTCGAGATTAACGACGAATCTTCAGGATCCGAGGGCGTCGAGTAGAAAAAGGCGGATGCGCAATGAAAAATCGTAGAAACCCTGAGAAAGGAATGGATCTCGTCGTGTCTGTGTAAGACGCGACACCGAAGAACGCGCGGACGATGGAACAAGCGTCGGAACGTTAGGAACGCTGGAACAAAACTATAACGAACGGACGTTCCTTCGAAGTGGACGGACGCGGTCTGTTATTATAACTCTCTTTTTCTCGGTGGAACTTTTCGACGAGAAAAGATAAAAAGATAGAAAGAGAGCGTTACGCGCTTCTTCTTCTTGGTTCGCCTCCGAGGAAGAATAATGGTCTCCCCCTGCGCAGGCTACAATTAAAACGCAAAAGTTCCCGCAGCTCTGGCGTCCCGACTAATCGAGGGTCCCGCGCTTGTTCCCCAATCCTCGTATCCATCGTCCTGGGACCCCGCGATATCATCCACGCTGAAAGGCGTACCTGATGTAGGTTAGGTATACGATCCTTATTCTAGACAGGACGTAGACACCGGTGGCAGTGCTATTTTCACGGCGGATATATAATCGCAGCCCTCACAGTCAATCACGATGATTCTTGGGGCCTCATGAGGATCCTCATCATCTCGTCAGGCCGTCCTGTCACCCGCGGCCACCGGCACAGAAACGGACCCACGAACGCTTTATGGACGTATCAATCATTTGGTAGCAACACGCTCGGAGTTATTACGAATGCCCACAGCACGAACCGTTTATTAGGGACGATTAAAGGACTCCGTGTCTTTAGCTGATTTCTCTTCCTCCACTGCGCAATCAGACTTATCGGTCTCCCGGGTCTCCCTTTGAGGTTGTCGATCGTAAGCTCAGACCCATCTGCATCGGGCAGCCAGCAGCCACGACGACAACCTCCAGCGGGTCTCGCACTGTTCCGGCACGGTACCAATATGGCGTCCTGGGCTGGATGGACCGGACCGAAGGAGAAGGAGGGCCAGGCCGCGAGTTGAAGGTGATATATGCCCGTTTCGTGCCTCGCGCGGTAGGAGAGACGGCAGCGTGAAATATTGCGTGGGTGCGAAGTAAAATGGCGGTGAACTTAATAAAAAGTAACGACTGTGGGGTAAAGGGGGGGGGGGGGGGTTAGTCGCTTTCTCTACCCCACTGGATAAAAAAGAAAAAGATACAAAACGATTACGGTACCAGGTACATTCGACAGGGTGGAAGATCCTTTATCCTTTGGGGATGTGTCACGTGGTCTCTGATATCATCCCCCACTTATATCATCTGACGTAACGAAAATTGAGAACGAAAGGAGGGAGAGAAAATAAATAAAAATTTGTGCCAGCAATCCACGTACCGATTCTCTTATACGGCGTACTCGCGCACGGTCGACGCGTAGGAGCGTGGACGGGGGATGGAGTGGCCGAACCCGGTAATTAAATAGCTGAACCCTGCAATTAGGGCCACTAAATCGTGGCGGGCCCTGGACCCAGCCAGTGAAGGGCCTGCCAGACACAAAAAACGACGACGAAATGCTCCTTGGCCCCCGTAGTGCTGGTGTACAGTCATATGCGTTGGTGGTGTATGCTCACATGCAACGGGGTGGGGGTGGGGGTGGGAGAGAGAGAAGAAGAGAAAATAAGACTGCGCGCGGCGTTCGCCGAGCCAGCGAGGGTGGCTTGCCAGTGTAATAATGTGGGAACCCAATCGAGAAGACCAGCGCGATCGCAGATAGGACTAACAAACAGTCTTCCTTCCTGAACAGAACGACGACGTGGGGTCCGAGATATCGTGGCGCGCGATTCTGCCGCATTCTGATTTCCGTATGCAAAGGGGATTCGCAGGACGAAAAGATGGATGGCCGTGCGTCACGCTTACCTTCTGTATTAAAATATCAGCAGTCCCGCATTTTAAGCTCCCAACGGCCACCGCGTACCGAGCATTTAATCAATCGCATCTAGGATAGTACTTTAAGATATCCAAGGAACGTAACTGTGACGTACTGTTGTACCGACAGAGATATATCGTCAATGTACTATGAATTAAAAATTCGCGTGGGTTAACTGACCAATAGAGTTAGTGAAAGAGTGCTGTCCCAAGTCGCTATAGAAGCGCCAAAAAATTCGTTTCTCTATGTAAACGGTACACGGGTAAGAACGGCATTTTATGCACAGGAATCACTTCACAATGTCCGACGACTCGCGTTTGCTGAATTATTGGCACCGACTTTCCACGCGAGATTCACAACTGGCGTATCTGCCGTCGATTGCTATGCTGATTTATCGTTTATAACAGTGTCGACGTAACGTACGTCAAATACGTCACGAGTCGTGAACAGACGCCGATGGACGATACGTTCCGAGTGTTCGGTAATTCGATGTAAATTATCAGCTGTGCGGTAAGCACTGCCGATCACTGAATTTTACGCGCGTAAACTAGAGTCGGTTGGTTTCGTTCATTAAAAACTGTATACTTTGGCTTTAACCATGCCTGGTGTCTGTATGTACGAAGGGCTATGGTATATCACATGTAGTATCCTTCGTGCTGACCAATTACCCAGTAACCGCAAAAGCCATTATCGCTTGAGGAAAATAACGTGGCGAATAGGGTGAAGCTGGTACCTGCGTAGTCGATGGTTGTGTAGTACACGCGAAAGCGAAGCCGAAGGTGGCTGGATTGCGGTAAATTAATTGATTGATAACGAAGAGCGGTGGACGACGGCAAGAAGTAAGGAGTAACGATGATAGACTAACCTCGTAAGATTACGAGTGCGGTCGCTGCTATGGAAACGGGGTTTTATCGGGAGTTTGTAACAGACAGAGAGAGAGAGAGAGGCGTTTGGCTTGAGTTATTCGCGTCGAAGTTTTCTTACCAACATAAAGATTCCTACTGTACTTCCATACCGACCGTTTGTTTCGCGTGATTATACGCCAGGCGGCGCGCGGATCGGTTGTCGTTAATAGCGGAAGAATTGGTCGTACGCGAAAGCTGCGAGGGATGTATAATGCCCGTCCGTGTTGCGTGTATTCGTGTGTACGACGCGTAGGGCAGAAAGTGAAGTGAGGTTAGGACGAGACGAGTGCGATCGGTGGATAAAGCCACGAGTGACTGAGAGCGAGAAGGACAAAGGAGAGGAGTGAAGAAAAGTGGTCGCCAGCTGCGATCGCACGCTGCGAGATAACCTCTCGGCACACCTCCCGGCCCTTGTCTCGACCACGGGTGGTTCAGTCCTTACAAATAGGCCGACCGAAGAGTCAAGCGAGAGGAAGGAGTGAGAAGGACGTGACGTACTTGTGTCTCGGAACGTAACCGCAATCTTGCGATAAGTAGCGAAACGAGGAACGACGTTACCGAGTGGTTATCAAGTTAACCTTTTGGCTGTGGCTCGACCGAGGTGTGAAACCGCTCGAGAGCAGAACGCAAGGGAAAATTGCGTTCCATTATCCGGTAATACGTTTTGCCGTCGCGCTGTATCCGATGCCTCTTCGGAACACACGGTACGTACCGTACGTACGTACGTACGTACGAGCTTCTAGAATTCTTTCTATTTGTACCTTCGATCCGTGAACGTTGGCGCGATTTTGTTCTCCCTTAGAAAAGCATTGAGCTGGGATGTCTCGGAATCAGACACCTGCCGTCGGGTTGACATTGCCAGTGCGCGAAGTTCTGCCAGAGGGTTCGGAGAATGTGCCGATCAAGTTTGGAGGTTAGAAGCGTCAAGAATGGAAAGTTCCGACTCGCCGGTAAGAACGATCGCGTAAGAACATTTAGCAGTGTTCTGTCGCGTTAGATATATGTACGCACGTATATAGGGTGGTCTGTAAAAACCGGGGAGGAAAAAAATAGTCGCACGGGAGGGCGGCCGACATATTCAATTAAATAAATCATAAACGTCGGATGTCATATAAATTGCACTTGCTCGTGCGGTACGGCGGCGAATCGTTGCGAAGAGGAGAGAGACCGAGAATGCGAGACTGAAGGAAGAGAACACGAGAGAGGAACGTAAGCATCTTGCGCGTTGCGTGGACGTTGGAGTTATGGCCGCATTCGTCTCCATTACCTGGTGAATCATTGAGGGAACGAGCTAACCTTACGAGTGAACCAGGTCCAATATCCCTTTTTACTCGTGCAGGGTCGACCTAAGGTATCTATGTACGCGTCGCTCTATACGTATGTACGGCGGCGCGCATTATTGTTTGCATAAACGCGATCCGTAAATCTTCACTCGTTCGACCCACCACATTTGCATTTCTCTCTTCGAGCTGCTTCCGCCTGATTTGTATACTTTCTTTTTTTCTTTTTCTTTTTTTATATTTATTTCATCCTTGCGCTTTCTTCTTTTATCTTTATTGTCCTTTGTTATTCATTTATTACACGGCGATAGCTACGCTTCCCGTCTTGTTACGTGAAGTACCAGGCCATTGAGATAACGGGATCTCCGAGAAATTCATAAAAATCGCCAACCAATGGCGCGTCGAGTTACAATCCGGACGACCAATCGTCGCTCGTCTATCGGTCCCGGTCTGATTGCCGCATCATTTTCCTATAATTTTCCTCGGCACACGCGCAACCCTGATAAATCACTCGCCTGAATGGACGTCCTGTCGTTCGAAATCATCCCCCGGCTTTTATGCACGTGGAACATAGCGTAGCGATCTGTACCATATACCACGATGTAATTTGACCTAACCTCTTCCATACGTTACCTAGAAGTTGCTGCCTAGCAAGCTCAGAATTTAACAACACATTTATACAGTGCGTATCGGCCTTAATGATTTCACTTGTCGTCATGCCATCTCGCAAACCTCATTGGCGACTTACACGGCAACTCGGTGAACATTACGAACAGTCCGCACCGTTACGTCATCGAGAACACCGATAAAATCTTGACCCCGTCCAATCGTCGAAATTACTAATAGCTGGTGCGCGATACGATTTAGTGTCGTCAAATGAGAAACATTAGCGGCGCTGATCATAGCCTGGCGCCACTGTCGCGCGGTAGGTATGCGAACCATTAGCAATTAGTCCACGACACGAACTTTCGTGTCGCGTAACGTTATTCGGTAAGGGCTGCAAACAGTCCCACGATAAGTACTATCGGACATCGTGTCCTTGAAATTAAGAATAAAAAAAAAATATATTCGCGTCACGGCGTACAGACTCCCAGGAATATTTACAGGGGTTGACTTGATTCACGAGTACTTTTTTTTCATCTTTTCAACCCCCCCCTTCCCCCCCTCCATCGGAGGTCGATCGAAAAGCCATTTTCGACGAGGGGATGGTTAATCTCAATAATGCTCGCGTAGAGCGGAAGTCCAAAGCCGTAAATCGGTCCTCGCGCTTTCTAGCCCGAAGCCACCCTCTATTACGACGTCTCTCCAGCATCCCCCAACTTCTATCTCTCTCTCCCTCGCACGCTGTATACACACGAGAGCGAAATACTTAAATGGACCCGTGTGCGAGAAGTCAGCGACGTGTACGTATGGCCGCGTGCAAGTAAGAGAGCACATACATAATTCATACAATTAGCGGACATGTCCGCTGCCCCGTTGCAGCAGGGGTCGCGCTCGAGTTCGGCCAGAGTAGCAGTGGGCAAGCACGAGCCAAGCCGTGGTAGCATCAGCCGTGGCTGCAGCAGCACTGGCAACGGCTGGGGATTCAAATTCGGCTCTGGACGGGATCCGTTCGAGGGAAATCGTGCTGGCGCCCAACGGGGGTTGATATCGAACGTGCTATAGGTATGGCGTTGCTAATACATTTGTCGGCTTTAACCATGTCCATCCCTGTAGATACTTTCATGTGCAACTGTATGTCTATATATTTATCTATACCCAGTGCAACCAAGTTGACGCGAGTACGACTTCGTGGCTGTGCCCTGTAATCGCGAATCGCAGCCTGTAATAATTATTGCGGCTCTGTCATCAGCGGCCACATCCACGCACCGTCAGGATCCATTCTGGTCGATGGGGGGGAGTACAGAAACATATACAAAGTTATCCCACGCTTTTAAAAGACGACCTGGGTATATATTGGTCTGTTCGTAACCCGTGTATGTGCGGTCTCTGCAGGCAGACACTGCGTACTGCTTTGTAAAAGTGGCCTCGTCAAGGCGCATTGTACGCCGGTTTTATAATCAGTACGTTCTCGTTACGTTCATTCAATTGGGAATCCGCCAAAGGCACGAGAGAGGGACAGGACGCTGCGGTTATCGTCCGTGAGGACCTGTGTTGATCATCTGCTGAGACATTTTTTTTTGTTGAGTCCGACAGGTAAAATTTTTGTTAAAAATGTCAAGAATTATATTCGTAGTCAATGCGGTGACGATGATTACTCAAGTACTTGGGTGCTCGATGACAAGGGCTGGATCTTTATTTTTGAGTCTAAAGCTACCCTCGTTAACGTTTGCCGTATTCATTTTCAGCTGCAACCCCATCACGGAGCGATAAGGCCGTTCTAACGAGAGGAACGGAGATACGTATGGCTGTGGACACGAGGAGGGAGATCTGGAGATTTTTCAGTACCGCCTAATGGCCTGGGACATTAATCGAAACGCATGTCAAAGCCGTGGCGAAGAGTCCTGGTTCCCCGGCAACCCTCTCGGCGTCGTCCCGTCTCGAAACGATAACTCAGCGATAATAGCAGCCCGTCCGTACAGGAGGGATTTAATTGTTGGGTTGTGCCAGCCGTCATAAGAGGAGCACGATGCTTCCACTGGATGGAAATACAGGCGAGTCCCTTGCCGCGCGTAGAAAAGAAGAGGAAGGACGCGGAATAGGAAAGGGTTCGTCCTCGCTGGGTTTACACGGCCAGGAGGCGCGTCCTACCTCATTACAGGAAGGATTGCTCGGTGGACGATGATTGATTTTGGTTTAACATTACGTGGTAATCGTTATTAATTACCGATAATCATTGTGATCCAGATTCTCTTCGTATCTGCTCTTTGAGATTGATTTTACTTTTAGTCCTTTACCACTTTTACACCCCTTATTTCTATGCACCCGGTGGGCTGTAGTTCCGTATCGACGATCTATCTCTGTATCCAGTGCCGATTCTCATGAGTTCCTTCTCTCCACGTTTGCCAACCGGTCCGACGATGGACCGTCGAAGATAACGCCGTGAGCTCGGTAACTCCTGTAATTGTCGGTGATTAGAGGAGTCATAATTACCAGGCCTCGTGTAACGTTACCGCGTCCATTCATTCCCTTCCTTGCCCCGACACTATGACGCTTGCAGTCGGTCCTCGTTCCACTCGTTCCTGGCTGTCTAGTCCCCGAGGAAGGCGCACGCAGCTTCCTTTGGATCTTCGAGACTCCGAAGGACGAGGACGACCAGTTCACGGGTAATTGGATCAATTCCAGGACGAGCTGTATTTGCTTCTATTTGTAATGCCGGGTGCCCTCTGGCATTTCTTGTTCTAATGGGATTCTAATAATTCCAGGAGACTTCAAGGACACATTGTCGGCTGGTTAGCGGACGACGTTACGGAACAAAGGACGAGTGACACTGCTCTTTCGTAATTTTATTATAGGTTAGGTCATTAGAAAAAACTGATAAACTATTAACTGGCTCGTAGGAAGGTGGTAGCCATTACGTGGGATAGGCGAGTCTCCGGCAAGATGAAAATTCACGATTTACAGATGAAACTGGTTGGATGCTGCGTTTCTAGACGCTGACGAGGGTGCCGGACGTCGTATATTTTCGTGAGTATCTTGACGGCTGAACGTCCCATGAAATTACAGGAGTAAGCTATACTGAACTATAGTAAATTTTTACTCTTATTCGTCCCTCTTATCGTGTAACCTTGAAAATCGAGGCTCGAGGTGTCGTCGGGCAGCCATATTGGATCAGGACCCGGTAAAAGTCCTCGTCAGTCATCTAACAAGATATCGAGCAATTTCCTTGATAATTAGACACGATGGACCAGGAACGTGCTTGGCCTGCTTGATTCCTAGCGGTACCAACCTGGAGTACCTGAAGGAAGTAGGATAAAATATAACCAAGAATCCAACGGACAGTGGATAAGGTAGTCACTGGTCAGACATGGCTCTGGTCCAGAGCTCTTGATCATAAAAAGAGTCAACCTCCATTAACGCACCGAATATACATAGACGTGTGTTTGAGGTAAACGTACGGAAAAGTGTAGAGATCCAGTAGGCGAATAAAAGTCACTAGGGAATGAGGTAATAAGAAAGAAAATGGTGGGAGGCAGATGTTGTACCTTGAGACCCTTTTTTTTTCTTTTTTTCTTACTAGATGGTATCGCGAGAAGCACAGCTGCCGTTGAGTGCTCTTTGCCTGGAGTAGTCGAGCCGGGGGTGACCCTTAGCATTTTGCCAGAAGAGGACCTAACCTATACAGACCCCGAAGAGAACACTCGAAAACGACCTAGGGACTTTCTGGGGGCCGACGAAGCCGCGAGGCGGTGCTGTGCGGCGCTGCGCTAAGGGCGATGCTGGTTTACGACGAGAGTGAGGATGGGGGTGGACCAAGGAACAAGCGAGGATACGAGCAAAAGAGTAAAAGGCTAAAGTCTCAGGAACGAGAGGCATTATCCTCCCACGCAGCGCGGTCGGCCCTTCAAAATTCCCCAGATAAAATCGGCTCCACGGTCAGCCAATATATTCATAATGGGATATGTGCATGTGCCCGACCCTCGTATGCCATATACTGCTTTACGCATATTTTCTTAAATATTCGACCCACGAGAACCGTAGTCAAATTGCGTGCCCATAATGTTCGCGGGTCTGAAGATTTTGAAAAAAAAAATTTTTTTTTAACATTTTCAATAATGCCTTTATAATTATTTTACGAGACACGTTACGCAGATACAGTCATTTTTTTTTTAATTTCACTCGTCAAATTCACGTCCAATTATCGTCAGGCACTGCTATCATCCTCGCACTCGTCCGCCTGTAATACCAAGACTCGCGGCAGATCATTACACGGTTACGTCCACCTATAAGCACATACATAATCATAATAATTCTTCACGGACAACTTACATTGCTAAGACCGTTATAATAAAAAAAAATTTCATGCGCAAGATTTCTACCCACCATATCACGTTATGCGTTACTCCCGTACGCGGCTATCTAACCGGATAAGATACGCAAGGATTTATTATACCCGTTCCGTAATGTATCAACGATTAGAAGATTTTCGCATTTTGCACTGTGCGTTCCATATGGCGTGTTCTGACTCTGTCGTTCAAAATTACAAGCAAATCGTCATCGTGGAAGGTCTGTAAAGGCGTCAATGATACGTGCGTCTTTAAGGGAGCTTGCCGGATGATGATAATCATAATGGTAACAGCAATAATAATAATAAGGGATTCGTAAGATTTCCGCACGAAAGCCGCAGAAAGTGCTTCCGCGGCCGAAAGTAAAATGAGGAATCAAGATAGCGCGGCGTCCCGTTTAGTATGCAGCGATGCATTAATATCAATCGGCGCATGCATATGCAACGGGTACACCCTGAAAAAGAGATAACAAGTGCGAGAGAGACGTAAAGATATTACGTGCGAAAAACAGGGATGCATAAATTTATGCGCTTTGGCATGCGTTACCGTGCAATCGTTAATTTCTACCTTCGCATCGAAAAGGTTTGATCGAGCTAGATTGCCGTTTATACGATAAGATCGGACTGTGTACGCGTAGCCGCCTTAGACACTCTCGTGCTTATCAGTACCATATGTAAATTCATATATCGAAATTTCAATACAAGGACCGGATCAATGATGTGGGTCGTTCTCATGAGTGCGAAAGATCATACTAGGTACCTATGCATATGTTAGAAATTTTTTTTTTTTAATAGAAGGAATTTTTTTATAGATAAAATTTTTTTTCTCTTATAATGGCATCAGGACGCCTCCCTCTGCGCCACGACTGTCACGCAACTTCTGTAGCGAAATCTATCTTGGAAAAGGGCGTCGACTGAGAGCTGCGCGTAGTGACGAGAAGCAAGAGGAAAAATAAAGAAGGGTCAAGGTCGTCAATAGGGTGGAAATGTTACAAGAAACCAGGGGCGTTCCGAAAAGGATCGATCCGTTTCCTCTTCTCTATTCTGCTCGAGTGGCCAAGCTTATGTGGGAGATTCGAGAAGATTCCGTTCAAGGGTTATCCAGGGATACCGGATACAGGGCGATTCAAAGTAGATAAGATATTTCAGTATGTATCCGTAGTCACGTGTGCTATCCGACGTGATTTCGATCTTGGATGCTTGTTTGTTTATTCCTACGTTAACGTAACGTTGATCATTTTTGAAGCGTGCTGTATCATTCCGCGCGATGAATATTCATTGTCTCTTGGGTGGAAATACGTTCTGTGTAGTTAAGCACAGAGATTACAGATTAATAATTCAGATGGCGCCACTGGTCGAGAAATATAATTTACCGCGGATTCTATGAATGTTTTACAGTATTGAAGGAAAAAAAAATTCTAATCTTTGTAATCGTACAGATCGATAGTATTTAACGAAGATTGTTAAGACGCGTGAATTTTATATAAATTTTGAATTATCCTTATACGTACATACATATTTCACGTTTTATGTACATACGTGTACTCGTAAGATATTTTCTAGCTACGCGAAGGGCACTAATTTTTTTGGCTTTCGTAAAATTTTTCACTCGACAACGAAACTTCCTTGAGGTGGACAGCCTGGAGGATGTCGGGGGAATTTACTAAGGAATATTATTTATAGTCAAATTATCTAGACGATTACGCGCGTCTCCGCTCGTTATGCTTAACGTCATTTTGAATTATGACTGAGTCGATTTCACTGGCTGTTAATACATGCCCATATGTACTGACATATACAGTATTATACATATGCACTATTATGCATACGCAAAAATGATCGTTCCGATGCGAATAACCTCTACGTGGTACCTGGTCAGTGCTGTCGCCTACAGTGTGTATATATCTATATAAACCATAGATATAGATATACAGCTATGCAATCCAGTTTGATTGACTTGATCTTATTTTATCAAGTTAAATGATTCGGTTAGGATATCATTTACCGGTCTGCGATAAAAAAAAACAAGGAGCTAAGGTTAGGCTGGGATTGTAAAACCTAGTATCATTAATGGCCTATTCGTAATACGTTCTATCGTATTGGACGAGTATAATTGCGATGGACTGAATGGAATTGCTAATAGTAGGAGCCGGTTTACCGTCTCTATGACTGTAACGTATACCTATATAGTATTGATCTGATTATTGTTACGCTTGGATTTGCGTGGTTCATTCGCGGCTATTGAATACGTAGTGACTATCATTATATCGGTTAACTGCGCTTACTTCGTTGTATGGTAAATTGTTGTAATTTCTTTTTTTTTTTTTTTTTTACGATATTAATACTCAACGACACAATAGAGACTATGTATAATGTATTACGAAATAGACGTGCGATATACACATTATTGACCGGTCAGAAGTCAACTCGCGTACTCATGGCAAAAAGTAAAATTTCCGGTAAACAGTGCGTTAACGCATACGAAAATAGTTATTTGAACTTTTTAGTAAATTAATTTACATTTTACATGAATATGTAAATTACGGTTTTTATTATTTAGCCACAGTGTATTTTATTAATGAATAATATCGTGTATTACGTAACGTTGACTTACGTATGCGTATGACTAATTAGTTCCAAGTCATTAGGCCTTTCCAGGTATCAGTTCATATGTAAAAAGTTTTAAGGTCAAAGGTTCATGGTTTTAAACGGTTTTAGAGATATTTTATGTATATAAGAAAATTCTGTATTACGATAACGCCGTTTTGATTTATCGGTAGAGTATCTCTATGTTTAGTCGTATCAGGCGCCCCAGGTTCCGCAGACGCTTCCTGCGCTGGTAGCTCGTCCTCTACCTGAGCCACGTCTTCGCAGAGTACGTTAACGTAGGTTAAATCTATTTGCAGGTCGTAATTGACATACGGTGCCTAATTGTAAGCTGGCCTTAAGGCCCGAGGCTCTAACGATCCCGGAAATGTTCATCTTGATTTTAGCCTTCTGTATCATAAATGATAGTTGACGAGGTGTTAATTATTGCGAGGAAAATATATTGACATTTTTTTGGCACTGATGATTCGGATGCGAGATTCGCTTATCAGTTGGATCTCCTATGGCTATACGTATACATATATGTGGTATCGATACAATGTAATGTATAGATATTTTTGTTATGCTTATGCACACATACCGTATGTATATGTATATGTGTGTAATGGCTATACGTAT
>JARQSV010000390.1:239874-256623 GCA_030142285.1 Calameuta idolon
TAATGTATAGATATTTTTGTTATGCTTATGCACACATACCGTATGTATATGTATATGTGTGTAATGGCTATACGTATACATATATGTGGTATCGATAGAATTTAATGTATAGATATTTTTGTTATGCTTATGCACACATACCGTATGTATATGTATATGTGTGTAATGGGTACCCGAAGACTTTACCCAGGACAGTTACTGCCACCTTCAGAGATATACGCGTCGGACTACGGAACGGAAGAGTGTGTCGTAAGTCCTCCAAGAGGAAGACGTGATCGATGCCCGTGGGATGCGAGGGCGTTCCTGGTGCGGGAGGCGCCCGAGACAAATGGACGTCGCGCGTCTCTGGACCACGCCCTTAGACGGCAGAAGAACCAAAGTGCGTGCGCCCGGAGCCTCCGCCAGGGCAGAGGGTACGTGGCGCGTCTGTAGCCGTAGGAAACGATAAGTGCGTCGAGAGAAACGGATACCCTAGGTATGTAGGTATGGCGTGGGACGAGCTCGGCGAAGGTTAATAATCAGGGATGCTGTGGTCCAGAATGGATTTGGCGTTAGATTTATTTCCGGTATCGGGCTTGATGGTAGGGAAAGACGTAAGAGATTCGATAAAGATCCCCAAAGGATGTGTCGCCTCGATACGCAGACTCCGTATGGACCAAAATTGGGATGAGGAGGAGGAGGACGAGGAAGAAGAGGACTAGGTGGAGCAATCGTGACGAAGGTGACAAACAAGACTGGGTGGATGAATCGTCGATTGCCAGGCTCCAGAATGGCATCCCATTGTGAGACCACCCAATGCGTTTCTTCCACGGGGATAACGATAGCGGATCCTGTCCTGTTCGAACAGCGGGATCCGCGAGATAAGGTGGTGAACGCAGGTGTTTAGCGGCCGCCAGTCATCGTACTGTCATTACTTACTCGGGACACCGAAGTCGTCATTCGACTTGATTCGAGGAGTGGTCCTTGTGCTCTGCAGGGGTCGGACACCCTTATGAATTTTCTTACTCTCTCTCTCTCCCTCTCTCTCTAGTCTAACTACGCGTGAATACAACACGTTGTAGCTTTCTTTCTCTTTTTCCTTGTTTTTGGATTTTTTTTTTTTCAAAATTTTTGTAACATCATTCTCTTGACTGATCAATATTTATATGCATATGCATATATATATATATATTAGAATCGCGAACACCTGTGCTTGGAACTCTCGTAGGTCTCCACGTAAGTCATGGTGTCGCCCACGCGATTTAATTTATCCCAGAGGTTGAAGGAGGGAGAAATAAAGAGTGAGTAGAGAGGGAAAGAGGGAGATAAATAGAGAGAGAGAGAGAGAGAGAGAGAGAGAATGCCGCGTACTGGGCGCTGCACCTAGCAGCGCACCCTGTCCGATAAGGATCTCGATTCTCTCGAGTTCTCGCGTGGGCTCGAATTCTTTTCCGACCGGTTATAGACTGCAGTCCCGCCGGTTACATGAGTTTCATCCAACAACCTGGATGAGATTCTCGTTTCGACGCCTTTCAAAAAGATAGAGAATAAAAGCAACGAATGTTGCACGTGCACGTGCACCGAGTGTACGAAGTTCCTTTGAATCGCATCAAATCGGCAGTTCTCGGGTATTACCGATAATTTGCGCAATTACAAAGGTGCCGAATGGGTTCGTGCTACTTTCGCAGAATACACACTCGATAATTCGTTATTCTTAAAAATAAGAGAAATCTTCGAATATCGTGCAGCTCTTACACATTCCAGAAATAATAACGTAAATTTTTCAAGATTTCATCTTAAATTGATCGGCTTTATAGTATCGTGTGAATAATTAATTTTTAGATCGTACGCAGAATCTCACCCCTCCCACTTTCCTCTCACGTACGTAAAAATTATTTGATCTTAAAAATTGTCTCTCTCATCTTCACCCAGAGCTCGTCTAAGATGAATCGCAGTGGTACAAAGATCGCGAGACGAAGGAAGCTGCGCAGGAACAAATGCCAAGCAGATCCGTATGTACAGCAAGAGAAGTAAGATGAGAGGCCAAGACCGAAGTGAATCCATCGTCGTTTCCTACACCAGTCGGGAATTATTAATCTCGTCACGCGTCGCCGCCCCAGCATCCGCTTCGGTACTCGAAGACGACGTTACCGAAGCGAAGTTGTGCCGGAGGCGCACGCGCCCAATATAAAGCGTGCCCCGTGTCAGCAGCGCCCTGTAGGTTCTTCAGGGTATTCTACATAGGTGTGCGTGAGGGTAGAGCGTCGCGGCGCAGTGCGTCGAGTTGCGTGTGCGTGTCATGGCTCTCTGACTTCGTCCGCCACGCCCATCGCGGGACCACGTTCGTTCGTTCGTGACGAGAGCAAAGACATCGTCGAGAAAGAAGAGAAGAACGAGACTGGACCAAAAGAGAGGAAAGTTCAGACACGACGAAAATACGCGAATTCCATGGGATTGTGGAAAGGGGATCTCTTTATTTTTTTTTTTTCAAGAGAATTTTTCGACACAGCCTCCGTTGACGTCGTTGGTCCATTCTACACGGGAGTACCATTGTATCAATTTTAAGTAATTTTTATCGATTGGATCTACCATATTCGATTTCACGCCTCTGCGTTAATAAATAAGAAACTAACGTTCGTTTGGTCCATAAAGATCTCGTTAGGTAATATCGGGGGTGAAAGGTCAGTGATATACGCAGAACAATGTTATTTTTATCACTGCAGTCAATGTCAGCAATGTTCGTTGAATTTATAGCCCATAGTGTATAATACTAGGGTATAGCGTTCAGAGCACTGGTACGTTAGCTATAGTATAGCGATGATTGACTGCAGCGCTTAACAGGTGTACAATCAGAACTGTCCATGTAGTCGAGGCAATAAATATCGTGAGTTTTGGTGGCGCGTGATCGATTGGATCGGATTTTTGAAATTTTCGGATAATGGTACGGAGCGTGTTATCAAAGTAGACAAAACAGAAACCTGCACGCCGATAGTCTTCGGGTTAAGAGAAAAAGGAACGCGGAGATGATCGCTTTGGATACCGACGGAGTATAATTGCGCGTTTGCGCTCGTTGCGGAAGGAGGATTCCGAGGGCCGCCTCCAGGACTCCCGGTAGTAATTATCGAAACCCTCTCCGGCAACTGCCGCACTACCTCCAGCATCCAGCATCACCTCGGAGCAAGGCCTCCTCCTTGGTTCGTATAGCCGTGTGTTATTATTCGGTGTACCTACCGGATAGTCCGTTAGTTCGCAAGCTCAGCAGCATCGGGGATCGGCAAGGGATCGGAAGCCGCTCGGACGTGAAGATTACTGGGATTAAGGGCCACCCTTACCGATCCGATTCAGAAAGTACGACTCCATTTTGATCCTGTTATTTTAGCCCGAAGGATTTCGACGATTTAATCGCGGAGCTTCGTGAAGTTGTTTCGCTTTGGAATTGCGCTACGGGAGACGCTAATGAGTCATCTTGCGACAGCTGCTGATAAAATCAATCGATCGAACTTGGACGCGTGCTTGATGTATTTTTTTTTATCGATCGACGCTCGACCTCCATCGCGTGATCGTTATTTCGTTTAAGGAGCCTCAGGGTGTCTTCGCAAGGGAACGATCGGTATGGGCTATTCCCACGTGAAGATCGGTACGATTCCGGGATATGCCGATCGGACGCGATTTTATTCGAGTGAGCGATCTCGTGGTGCGAATACTGTAATTACAAAAAGGTGACGTTAACGATCGCTCTAATTTCACGGTGGATAGAGCCACGCGCGCTCGTAACTTTCTTGCTCGGGATATAAAAACGCGAGCTGAGTTGCCGATTTGCAGACTGTTGCGAGGAACAGGCAGCCTGTCAATAGCGTTATCGTTAAACTGTTTAGTGACAGTTGTCAGTTCTTTTACTTCGGTACTTGTGCACATTAGTAACACGTGCGCATCGAATATCCTATATGAGGCTCGTAACGAAAGCGCCGGTGTCTAACATTGTAAGTAAAATCGAAAAAAACGGTTCGTAGTACGATTTCACAAATCGAACGTACGCATCGAAAAATACAATTTTTATAACACTCGTATTGGCTGCGATGAACATGGAGGAGGTAGACTAATGTAAAAAAAAAAAAAGAAAATGGCGCCCAAATTAAAAAGGAAAAAAGGACGAGACGAAGGAACGCGGTAGAACTGCTCGGCACGACGCCCTATCGATTCGCGAGGTTGGTTCGAACTTTGTCGGCTTTTTACCAGCAGACCGAGTGTTCTGAATATTGATGAATTCAGACCGTATTATCAAACGGCAAGAGGTGGGTGGAGGCACGATCGCGAATAGTTGGAAACTCCGGATCCTCTGTGTGGAGTTAGAGTTCGAAAGAGAAGAGAAAAGCTAACGTGTCATCAGCGATGGGCTGGCTGGGACAACGACAGTTGTCTCGTGGTAGATAGAAATCATAGGGTGGACGCACATGCGTGGGGGGCGAAGTTATAGTATATGGCCTGGAAGTATTAATAACCGACTAGAAGTTATGCGCGAAACATTTTCTAGGTTAGATAGCTGGAGATCCTTGGAAATTCCTTGAGTGGACTGTACGTTTGAATATTGTTGGTTTTAATTATTAACAGGGGAAAAAGATATCCGCCATCTGGCGGATGATCAGGAAACCTCAAACATAACCTATGAATGAATTGATATAGATGAATAACTAACCTATCGGTTACGGTTTTGGTGGAATAGCCAAACAGGGTAAGGGGATGAATGAGCTAGTAATAGCTAGCGCGCGCGAGAGAGAGAGAGAGGGTGTTATAGAAGAGGAATATATTCGAGGGTTGAGAGAGAGAGTCGCAGTGAGACCTGGGGTTAACATCCCCCGGGGGACATTAACGGGTGCCCCCAGGGCTCTTGCGTTCGTGATACCTACCCTTAATCACCGCGGAGTCAATATCGTCGGGCGAATCGGCCCCGCCGCCACTAGCGCCACCGGCGGCAAATAGAGTGCCTATAAATAACAGGCCCACCCTCTGTGTTGTGATTATATTACCTACTCCGTGGCGAGAGATTTCTGGCGTACCGGCATTGTGGGGGTTGCCGAGATTAAATCAGGCCCGGTTAACGTTGATTAAAGCCAGAAATTGAGAGTGATCGTATTGTCCCTGGGATTGGTGGAGTGTAAACTCCCCCCCTTCCCCCCTCCCCCCTCCCCCGCCTACTACTTCAATCCAACAAAACGACGTGGACAAATTAGATTTTTCAAAGTGCCAACAAAATATCTAATACGTAGATATGGTTTGTGCTCGAGGATATTTTACTACTTCTAATCGTAATCCTTATCCTGAGCAAGCAACGACGGCGGCAGCAACACGTGTGAATTAATCATCGAGGGAAGGGGACGGAGGGGAGGGAGAAAGGGGGGGGGGGTCTGTGCGTGCTTCGGTATGAGTGAGTGATACATGCGTATTTCGGCCTGCATATAATAACAGGTTGCCAACATAACCCCCCCTCCCCCCGCCCCCCACCCGTGACTCTCAAACCGTGATGTATGCGCTAATTGTGAACCCTTTGGCGTTGTTGTTTTTTTATCAGCCTGTACACTCGGGATACCATCGCCACCATACGCGATTCCTGCGGCCAAAGAGACCCGCGAACATTAATTTGTGAGAGATAAGTCAATGAGATTTAATACTCTCTCTCTCTCTCTCTCTCTCTTTCTCTCTGTATGTCTGGATATCTTATGCTTTAACGTATCTCTCTCACTCCACTATTATCTTTCTCTTGCACCGGCGATAAGTCTGCTTGACTCGATTCGTAATACTGCGCGAATGCGCACCCTTGGGCCGTCTACGTCTCTCTTGTATATGTATATAAAAAAAAAACAGAAAAAAAAATGGAAGACTTATTCTTTGAATTTCATAAGAAATACCAGTTATGTAAATACATGAGATTTTTATCTGTTAAGATAAGCCATGGGTGGCAGATACAATTTTTATGGATGACGATAGCGACACTTTTTGGAAATGCTTCTCTAGTCAGTACCCATACGAAATGCCTATATGTGTACGATTGCGCTTATGGTAAAGCATAAAGATTTGCTCTGCAATTCTCGGACACATTAAGAGTCTATATAAACCGGCAGAAGTATTTCCAAAAAAAGGACAACCGAGGAGGTAACTAAAATCATCGTGGGAAGTGACTTCGTGAGGTTGGATAGTTTAAGAGATGATCACTGTCGGTCTCGTGCTATACTTAGAGGGGGTAGTTGCCAATGAGATCACTCGTAAATAATTGATCCTAGTCTCCTCGTTCCTATATAGGGAACGAACAAGCCAGGACTCAGAGTGCGGCGAGGACCGTGTCAAGGACCACCCGCAGCGATACTCTGCCAGGGACAGACGACACGACACAATCAGGGGTTGGTCGTCCGGCGTCTCGCTAATAAATTATTAAAGGCGGATCTCTGGGGATGACGTTGTGCCGGTGGTTGCCGATGGTTGAAGGTGCTGTTACTACTGTCCCGTGGGGTGGGTGAAGTATGAATGGCACAGTCCGGTCAAATATTTCAGGAAGTTCATTCTGCGCCCTTGCTCGCAGGACATTCCCTGGATGAACATGGGGATCAAATCGTCCTGACGTTTCGCTGGCAGGACGATTAAGTAAAGGACACTTCTGCGGCTCCGTAAGATGCCCTTTGATGGTGGGTGCCTTTGGAGGATCCTGGTTCCTATATATATATATATAAGGCGAAGGGCCATTTAGGGTTGAGAAGAACTTTCTGGAAGGGTACGTTCTTAGTCAGGCCTACCCTTTGGGCTTTGTCTTTCTTCTAGGGTCCCGGCGTCTCTCGCACCAGGCTTAACACGGTAGTCGGTATACGTATATATATATATATATATATGTATAAAAGATGCCGAGACAATGGAAGCGTCGGGGCTTAACGAGGCTGATCCCTATACAGGATAAATCGATCACTCGGTATATAGAGTGCGCTAGTGAGCCGATGTACCAAAGTGCGCCTAATTTCCACGAGTTCCTAATTCGCAACGGGCAGCCCGGTAGACGCACGTTGGGTAATCATAGTTTAAATTCGGGTGCCATCCATTGAAAATCAGTGGCTCGGGCGCTCTCTTGCAATCAGGATCAGCCGGGCTATCATGGGGCATTTGATCCGCGGCTAGTCATCAATATTGCATGAGGGGTGAACGCCTTTTCACCCTGGCAAACGGTGGGAATGAAAATACGAACATATACTGTATGTATCTATGCTATGTACGTATGTACACACGTATAGGGGGACGAGCGATTCCAGTCATTGAGGGTGGAGGAGATTCGAAGAGTGAGAAATCGTATGAGCGTCAGTACAATAATGCAGAGTAGATGCCAATAGTTGTATTATAGTAAAAAAGAAAAATTAATATCTTTACTTTTACAAAAGTAATCAAAATCTGTTTGACTGCCGTGCCGTGAACTCGCGCGCCAAGCAGCAGTTCACGTGTAGCGAATGACGATGACGATAGCGATGACCAATCGGCGTCGTGAAAAAGCGGCGACTATAGATACGCAAAACGGTAATAACAGTGTCGACCTTATATCAAAAAGGGATATATATATATATATACTGCGCCTATATGAGAAGTCCAAGGAGGATTCAGAAATGGCAGAAGGAGTGACCATCGAAGGTGGAAACCCATTCTAAACGATGAAGCGGTTATAGTCCCAGCGTAGTTTACGACTGTTGCACCCTCTATGTTGGCGAGAAGGAAATACACTCGTATAGGTAGAAACGTGTACGCAAACGCGTCTCATAAATATGGGAAATAAATTGAATTATCCGCGGCGGCTGGTAATGATAGGTTAGATCTCTCCCGCCGTACCCCCCCCCCCCCGCCCCCCGGCCCTCCCCACGTAACCAATGCCCGTCTTAACCGTGCTCTTTCTTCCTTTTCCTCTTTCGAGCACCTCCCCTCTCCCTCCCCTCTTCCCATCAATCCACAAACTCGTCCCCCTCTTCCCTGGATAGGTCGCTTTATTTAAATCGGTAATCGGGCTGCTACTAATTAACGCCAGGTCAAGGGGGTTACTCCTGCCGGTAACCTAACCTAGCCGACACGGTGGCGCCTTGGGGAAATTAGTTTTTTTTTTTTTTCTCTTTCTTTCTGGAATATAATGCCTTTCCGTGCCCTCCTTTTTCCAGGCAAGCTGCGGCGCACTACTTTCGGCTACGTTGCTGCCACGGCAGATGGCTGCGATTCCTGATATTTCTTTATGGAATCTATATATGGTTGGTACGCGTGGTATACGTGATGCGTGTCTACGTACTAGGCACTGGGTAATGTGGAACGCGTATGGCCACCAGAGTAGCCAGCCGATCGAGAGGGTCTGATGAGGCCTGAGGGAGGCCAATCATGTCGGACGGTGGATGAGCGGTGGGCCGAGTTGCTATATGGAGAAGAAGGAGTAGGAGGCAAGTAGGAATCTGCACGCAATAAGAGCGAGATCGTGGAAAATGGAGCAAAGCCCAAGAGGCTGACTAGCGCCCACACCGAATCAGAGCTAACTCTGAGCTCCGTGAACGCAGTCGGGCAAATAAAGCATCGAGTAAAACGGATCGTGATTGCTGGATTAATTGGACGTGTAGCGCGCACAACGTGTACCATAGAATTATTTGTATCTTTATTTATAGACGAGCTACAGGGAAGCGCAGTTTTTTTGTTTTTATAAGCCTTACGATTACACCGTGCAAAATTTCCTTGGCTGTTTTTGATAAATTTTGAAAAAATCTATAAATTGGGTTTTAGCAAGTTGCGTGCGCGAAGAGAAAAAAAAATGGGAAAAAGTGAGACTTTTGAAAGCGAATGAAGATTTTTATGTTAAAAAGAAAAAAACGGCTCACAAGGTCTAAAAGTAGGGGACTTGACCTTTAGACACACTTTTGAAGACGCCACGTACTTTTTTTTTTTTTTTCTTCTCTACCAAGGTGTATAATTTAGTTCAGCGGGACATACCATGTTATCAGATAAATAGTCGCTTTGAAACTCTTTGTCGAGTATCGAAACTAACTGTTATAAAGTATTAATAGGAGTTGCTGGAATAGTTAAATAAGTACGTGGAGTATTCACTTGCGTTGAATCGACTTCGATGCGAGTCAATCGGTCGGTAGAAACAGGACTTGCGTTATAGGTGGAAAGTCTTGATGCCAGGTTAGGTAAGCGTGGCAATACCAACGTAAGTGGTCGAATAAAGTGCTGACTTCGAAACGTCCCGGAGCACTTTCCCGAGGAAAATCGTGAGGCCAATGGAAAATCTTGAAGGATTCTGCAGTGAGACTACTATACATATATACATGCGGAGAGATAGGTAAGAGGAGATATAAAGTGGGTGAGCTAGAGGACTGGCTTGAGGTTATACGTGCTACTGGCACGGCGCTGCTGACTGTGTGTTTTCGTAATTCGCTGCCCTTCACGCGACATTAGCTCTCCCATTGGAGGGATCGATGCTACCTGATTCGTCCTCGGTCGTTTCGGCATAGCGCTGGAGGCCATCCCTCTTAGGAGAAAAAGGACCACGCGAGACAGAGGGGGATGAGGAGTCCTGACAATAAAAGCGGATAAAACGAGAAAGAGAGGAGAAACACAGTGGAGAGCGAGAGCGAAAAGGGAGGAAGAGAAGAAGAAAAAAACCGTGAAAACGACCCCCTCTCGAGACAAACAGCGCCATAAAGGTTTCCTTCCAATGGTGACTGTACTGGCTGAATAAAGTCATCCTGAAACCCATAAAAAAAGAAATCGACTGTTTCGGGGGTGAGTGGAATTTTATCGAAAAAAGAAAAAAAGAGAGAGAAACGAAAGCGGGGTACGATGATAAAAGTCCACTCGAGGGTCCAAGTGGATGTCCGGTCGAGTGCATTTCCGTTTCGTCGCCCCGCTGTGTCACCCTCCTATGAATACTATTAAATATCGCTAGAGCCGCTCCTGACTTTTTTCACCGTTGCGTAGGAAATGTGAAAAGTGTCTGGGTACCCGTCAATGTTTACTACTTTTTTTTTTTTTCTAAATAAGCTACATCGCAGCATTTCTCTTTCGCTGCTAGAAAAGTTACGTTGCACGTTATACTTTGTACGGGACACGTATTTCTTTTTTTTTTTTCTTTTTTTTTCCTCTACTACTATTGCTCTCCTCGCGGGCGCCCGGTTAGCCTTATTTGCTTATCGGCGCACTACGAGCCAGGCCAAGGCAACGACAGTCACGCGACACGACACGCAACTCCTCTTACGTGCGTGTGCGTCACTCAAAGTCACGTCAGGTCCAAATTTCTCTACGCACTTCTCACGCATCCCGTGGACGCGTCTCCTTCGCGTTTCCTCGAGAGTCGCTGGGCCACTCTCTGACACGACAATATCGTGAAACGATACGGAGAAAGAGGAATGGAAAAAAAAAACGAAGAGAAAATTTACCAAATTCAACACGATTTCGGAATACGACGGACGGAAAGGTATGCCGGGAAAAAAGATATTTAAATAGGTCGATATTTATCACTTGCTGAAAGCATACTAATTTCTGTTTCGAAATACGTATATATGTACATATACATGTATGAATATCGTATACGATTCTCAATGCAGCGATATAGCTGCATGGCAAATTATCATTGGCACCGATTGAAATTGTTTCACGGAACTCAGTCGGTAACCGATCCTGGGGCTACAATGACTGCTGCCTTTCCGATACCCACAACTTTTCACTTTTTCGCGCGGGCATTATGCAACAGTGCGAAAAGAACGGAGGATCGTTTCCACGGAAAAGGTTGCAAGGGAAGTGTATGCAGAGCTGTGTATTTTCGATAGAAGTGGGATTGTAAAAGGAGTCGCCACTGAACCTTCCGTCAAGGTCGAGCAACAAGATCGCGTGCTGGAAGTTCGAAGTTTCTCATTGGAATGAGAAATTCGAAGCGTGTAGCCATAATGGACGTGGATATTTTCTCTGGGTTCTTTCTCGCGATCTTTCTCCTCTCACGGTATGCCCGAAGATCGGTAGGATCTTCTTTTTTTCATTTTTTACTTCGTACGTTTTTTCACTCCCTATGTCTCACCCGCGTCCACTTCGCGTCAGCGTCGATAAACGAAATGAAAAAAAAAAAAAAAAAAACGTAAGAATCGATTTACCCTTGAATTTTCGAATTTCGATAAACAATCAATTTTTAATGGAATAAAAAATTCAAATTTTTTTTCACGCTATATCTTCTCCACAAATTCATATTTGAAATACAGATTCCACGAGGTGTAACTGACACTGATAATAAGGAGTACTGATAAGAAAAAAATGAATTGAGAGTGAAAAAAAATTTTTTAAATAAAATCGACCGGTCATACAGGGTCATTGAAAATTTAGGCAAATCTGATTTTCCGTATGTTCCATTGACAAGGGCCGACAATATTAGTCAGATAATTTTAATTGCCAATAGCAAATAAGTCATCGAGCGACACAGGGAGGCCTTGCTAATAAATTGATTCGCTTCGATCACCGTCCGAGCGGGATCGGGACGCTGACGGAGCGCGAGCAGCAAAAATACATTGTACGTATCCACACGGAATATTAAGCAGGAGTAATTACGAGACCGTAATTATCCCCGCTCCGCTGAATTCTTCTCGGTGCATGTAATGTATATCTAACGTATACATATATATACACATCAATATAGAAAATATAATCTCAACGCATTACTACACGTGGGAACGCAGACGCAACGGAACGACTCTGATCTATTTCTTCTTCTTTTTCCACTAACGACTCGTAAATTCGAAAGTCAATCGGTTCGTCCAGTTTGTAAACGACTGTTAATCGTTTCCTCTTCGTGTTCACCATTATCGTACATACTTTTTTTAACTCGGGCTCTTCCGCCATATGCATGCCCGGTACACCCATAAGGAGCCATTTTATTATTTTCATAGCCGTAGACTGGTGGCGCCGTCGCGTTTAACAACGGCAAAAAAAGGAAGCAAAACGCCGATTCGAAGGATGTTAAATTATAAATGGTACAAGGAAGTACAAAATATATATATATACAGCATACATGATAATAATAATAATATTAAGAAGCTATGTGACAAGCGAAAAGTCAGTTCAGCCAAACGAGTCTTATCGAAAGACTGAAACTACAAGAATCCACTGTAGATTCCTATGTAACCATATATTCAATGCTTACTGTTTGTCTTATCATAAGAAAAGCTCTTTCCGAATGGACTGTATCCTTCCAGAAGAAAATCTTGAATCTGTCATTTAAAAATATAAAAGCATCAGTCCCAACTCGTGATAGCAAGTAACGTTAAATCGAATTGACGATAATCGTATCGCTGATGGGCCTGTAAGAACATACACGATGACTTTTTTGAAGTCTCTCGTAAACTCGTACGAGCAGTACGACGTATCGTGAATTGTCCAATTTACTCGGAGCGACAACCTCGCCGATTCCAGAAATCTCGCGGGACCCTCATCTTCCCAGAATGCAACAGCGCGTAACGAGCGTCGCGTCAATTAATGACAATAGAAATGAAAATAAAGTTTACTTTATTCGCGTAACTCCTATATATGTATATACATATATATATAGAATTTCTCGAATGCACATTTTTCGTAATAACTTTTAACGTCATGTAATCGGTATCGTTATCGGACGTGAGACCTTCGATTTTTTCCAAAATGATAATCGATCAGGCCTACGCTCTCGTACTACGCGCACTAGCTTTTGTACACGTGGCATGTGATACGGAACGTGACTCGGTCAAATCTTAAACCGGTGTCCTGGACTCGCATTTAGAAAATGGCGCTCGTGCTCTCCTTGGTGCCTTGGGCCCTGCGATTACTCAGGAATGAGGGGATACCGGTATCGCGCCTTCACCGGTACGAGAAACGCGATCCAGCTGGCTGGCAGCACCGCACACCCACGTTACTCGAGATCCTCAGCTTCTTTCTTCATCTGCTTTAACTTATTTCTTCTTCCTGAATTCCCTTGCGCTCGTTATTACTTTCACGTTCATCCCCTCACTGCTTTTACTGTACCGATTACCTCCTCGTGTATTTCATCGGCGTCTTCAGGCTCGTAACGATTTCTACAACCGTTAGAGACTCCTTAATCCGGATCTTACTTTATCTTCTCGCCAATTGGTAGGATCAGTTTAGGTGACCCTGACGCAGTTCGTGACTGACCTGTTTTGTACCTCCGAGGTCATTTTTCTAAATTTCTCTTTGAATTTTACGTGACTTTCGAAAAAAAAAAATTTTTTTTTTTTTTTTGAAAATGGATCTTATATACTTTACATTGGAGCGGAATACGTGCGTGGATTAGTAAAAATAAAAAAATATTTTTTTCAACGTTTAAAAATTATTTTTGTAATATATATATATATAGGGAAAGGGGTTCCTATACAGGTTTTTTTTTTTCAATTTTCCTTCAGCTGTCCAATCAAAATTTCTATCCCTTCCACAGCAGTGGTGGTTGTGGCCGGCACTTTTCCAAGGATCCGTAAAAGGACAGTCGACCTTTCTAAATGGTTGAAAGACTAACGACGGGAAGAGAGCAATCTTTAACCATCTGCCAAAACAGCCCGGTTGCTCTCAGTTTTCGAAATCGGTACGATAGACCCAACTAGATACAAAAGATAGAAATCTCTCAGGCTATCCAACCTCGTACGTAACATTTCAATAGTAATTTACATACATAAACTCTTGCAAGGCATCAGGGTCAACGTCCTTCCATTTACCACAGGCAATCGACATACGTAACGCACTTTTTGCTAGACCCGTCTGGAAACAGATAATAGCACACAAGTTTCTGCAACTGTCAGAGACACATGGACGACTCGAAAAAAGAAAAAAGAAAAAAAAAGACAAATTCAATAATAAAATAAACAAAAGTCCGTTTATTACTAAAAAATAAAAATTCATAAAAAAACACGCCGTCGTGATAAAAAAAATTATCAGTTTCCACGAATAAGTCGTTACGTGTATTATATGCATATATAAACACGTAGTGATAATAAAAAGCGCCAGAGGGCGCGAGGTTCAGCACAGCGTCGCGATAAATCGTAATTATTTTAATGCCTCCCGAGGATTCGCAAAGGGTATCGAGCCGGAGCTGTCGTGCTCCAGGACTGTTTGTTTCGTCCAGGCCTCACGTGTCCTTCGTGATCGCGTCGTTATCTGTCGCGCAATTACCAGACAATTATCCCGTGGACGAAATCACTTTTTCCTCTTGAAGCGAAGGTGCGATCTTCCCGCGATCGCTGAAGGATCTAGACCCATTTTGACATCGCGATAATACCGACTGGTACACGTTGAAATGTTCACACATAGGTATAGATATGAATAATAAATTTTTTTTCTAAGCGCGAAAAACGAGATTTGATCTGGCACGATCGGAGGGTAGCAGAGATAAATATACCATATATATATATATATACACACACACGCACGCCGTACACACAATATACCTATCCACCCGGTAGGTATACTCCGATGCACGAGTGTACCTGCGCACCTCGATAGATATGTCTTACTTTTCATAGTTAGTAACTCATTGCGGAAACGAGGTTCGTTCGCGATTACCGCGCACGTCCGCACGTAACGTGGCAGATAATTATCAGCGATTTCCGAGAAGGTTTGCGCATCGGTATGTACGTGCCTATTATTATTCCCCGTGGCGAAATGGGGACGTCGAGTCCCAAGATCTCGGTGCCTTTCGCGGAACGGAATACAGATATAGCTAATATATATATATATATATATAATATAAATGTATATTCCATGTTACTTAACGCGATCGGAACAGTCCTAATTGGAAAATTGTCTTGAGCGGGAAATATTCGAACCCCTCTCTTTCTTCCCGTTGAATCTTATCGGCTCGTCTCTCTGCCTTTCTAGGATAAACGCCACGTCGGACAGGGAGAAGCGCGAGACGGCAGTTCAGAACGTTTTCTGAAAACTGGCGTGAACTGGCGTGACCAGCAATTATTCCATACCACTACGAGGCTCCAGTAATTATCAGCAATCGTTCGCGTCGTTCGTGTAATCGTGGATGCTCCTTGCGCGAACTGCGCCGAAGACTGGATCCATCCGCGCCGACGTATAGGAGATACCCAGGAGGAGAAGAAGAAGAAGAAGAAGAAGAAGGGCCAGCGTGTTGCTGGATAGCTGAGTTGGATGTTTCGTTGGTTGGTTGGTTGGGTGGCTGGCTGGTTGGCTGGCTGACTGGCTGGCACACACGAAGTCGAGGCTTCGCAGGTAATTGCTAGGCCGACGGGTCGATAATGAGCCCTGGCTTCGGGGAACCGATTACACCGGGCCCGAGCCAAACTAAAGCAGAGCCAGAGCCAAAGAGTGCCGCGCACCTAGTCTGGACTGGGCTGCTTGGATGCGGCCCTGAGAAGCATTTCTCTGCCTACGCGAATCGCTTCGACCAGTCGCACTCCTCTATCCTCGGACACGTAATGCGTTTAATAGACGTCGACAGGGTAGGAAAGTAGCAGAGACGAAAAGGGACGGTCAGGGCTGGTGCTGACGAAAAAAAAAAAAAGAAACAGCTTTTTCATATATATACCATACGAGTCTTGAACCACTTCCGTCCCTGATAATGTCGTCAGGACTCTGCGACCGGATCGCAACTGTAAGACGAACGAAAATGAGCATCAGGAACATGCAGAATGAGGAACACGAAGACCAAGAAGAAGAAGAAGAAGAAGTCCTTCCTGCATGCGATACGACCGCTTGGCTCTGCTACCGGGACGAGGAGGTGATCCAATTTCCCGCGCAGTCGTGCAGAAAATGATCCGGCCGCGATTACGAAACGGCTTCCAGTCTTCGCCGACGGCACTGTTTTTACCGTTCTTTTCGATACGATAATAATAAAGCTGTCGGACGTTTCGCGGCGCGCGGAAGGCAACGTTCTTACCGTCGGGTCGCAGACGTCGTGGAAAAGTTTGTCTCTTCCTTTCGAGGTGCCACTTTGTTGTTCGAGCACTCGTGTGACCAACGTTCGATTAATTGTGTGCTTATTTTTTTTATTAATTTTTTTTCACGAGTTACGAGACCTTAAGGTCGGGAATAAATGGTGACATATATCTATTGCAATTTACATATATATATATATATTTATATTGAATAATCCACGGTGCAAGAGTAGGACACGCAGGGCAGCCTCGGGCCGACCAGTCCCACAATTAACATAATGAGGCAGAAAACGTTGATATTAGCGCGAGGTTAGTTAATAGTGCACTTAGCCGGGGAATGTAAATAGTTTATATGCTGAGGGATATCCTGCGAACTGAAAATACATATGTGCTTTTAGTTTCGCGGATTCATTGTTATCGGCATTCCTGGTAGGAGGTGCATGTGTATTCTTTATGGTTCGTGTGCGAGTATGGTATTATGTCTATTGCGCGTATATTTATATTTGCAACGAGAAAAGAAACTGGGGTTGAGATAAAGGTGGATTACGCGTGTCGCGTTATTCTCACGAACCTTCAGCGACTTGATGTCTTCATTCGCGAACGTATGCATTTCGCAACAGCTGCTCCGTGGATATAAGTTTCCATCTGGTGTCACGCCGTGATTTGTAGGAAGCCCTCAGGGGTTCGTACGGGGTCTGATTTCGCGGTTTCGAGGGGTCAACACCGCTTGGTAATTTTGCAGGTGCAAAGGTCGTCACTTTCGAAACCTTATATAATCGAAAATCGAAATTTCAATTCGACGAATTGTTTAGTCGGATAAATATTTTTTGTTTATAATCAATCGTATTGACTT
>JARQSV010000390.1:262009-275146 GCA_030142285.1 Calameuta idolon
CTGCGAGCTGCATATCGTTTTATGTCAGATTTCTTCCTTCCTTTTCGTACGACTGAATCCTCCAATGAGGAGATGCGTCGGTAACAAGTTTCATGTCAGATTCCTTCTCGGCTGCATAGAAAGTGAAATATCCGGTGACGTCACTCGTTCGCAATCTTTTATTTCTTTATTAATAATTGCCTGGAAATTTGCGAAATATTTTTATATACATTGAGTTATTCTACGTTAAACAGTTTTATGATATATATAGACATAATAAAATAAAAAATTTTCACGTCTTCGCGTCACTGATAGATGACTTATTTTTTCGAAATTTTGATTTATTTTGGAATCGTATTTATGATTATGAAAGGGGGCATGTAAACGTTGTAGGTAGACAAATTTTTTTTGAAAATATTCTCATAACATGAAAACGTGTAGAGAAGATGTTGCTGTATCCATTTTGAATATCTGATCCATTTATGTTTACTCAGGCAAACCCTTAGGGAATGGACGGCTGCGGTTCTGAGATAATGTCGGAAATGTCTTATCTCGTCAGTATAGAATTATCGGCGTTACAATACAGAGAATAATAATTCATTATGACGATTATTGGAATCAACATATGTATAACGGTATAATTTAATATTATAATTTTCTTTCTGTTTACCACAAAAATATTTTTTAAGCAATTTTAAATAAATTCTTAATTTTGACGTTTCTTTACCTTTTTTTTTTGTTCCTAAAATACCCATAGACGTAAAGTCGAAATTTCTGGGGTTTTGCATTAACGAGCTTCCGGATGGTGAAAACTACTGAATATAAACGAAAAACCGTCTGGCAAACCAATCCGACAAGTTCATCGATCACTTTTGAAAATTGTCAGTCCCAAAAGACACGGGCCCCCCCATTCCTGAATGAATCGTACAAACAGTCAACTGCTGCGGGACATATGTCCAATTTTTGACAATAAGAGTCTACCCAGTGCAGTTGTAAATCTTAAACCAGAGTCGTAGCAGATTCGAATGGTGCCGCCCAGTTAACCCTTTTTCTATTGGTCGCCAGTCCACTAAAAGCATTGTCCACTAATAAGCCGCTTAGCGACTCCACCAGGGGTAAATTGCTCGACCGATAAACAGTACTCCCACGTGAATGCCGTGTAATCCATATAAATCAGTAATTGACAAGTAAGAAAAATTTTCAAAAAAAATTTTTTTTTTTGTTAATCAACCCAAAAAACTGCAACTCCGACCAAGCAACGTTACCGAAAAAACAAAAATTTTTGCTCAAAAATCCAAATTTTCCTCACCTCTGAGACAGGAGAACGAATAAAGAGCAAACGACGTGAAGTGGAATGTCCCTCCGACGTGACTATAGGCGTGACCAATTAGCCTCGTAGATATTGTTAATAGATTCCCGTACAGTGGTACCAACTGCTGCAAGAGTTTGAAACCTACCCCCCCCCAGCCACGCGCTTTTCGGCGACATTCAAGGGCGCTGGACCGATGCAAATCGTAGGGCAGGTCAGGATTCCGTTTTCACTTTGTAACAAGTGCCTTGCGTGTGCGAAGTCAGAAATTCTTGTATAACTATTGTAATGGACGGTATAGAGGTTAGGTTAGGTACGGGTATAGCCCTTACGGCTGTACGCGTTAGGCGACTGCGTCGCGTCTTGACGACGTCGTGACGTCATAATTCACCATAGTAACGACCCACTGGGCTCTCCTTTACGCGAACAATGCGTGAATGTTCCCCATCCTGAATCTATTCCCTGTGTAATCCTCTATCGTAATTCAGAAGACTTTTATAGTTTGCTAGAAATCGTAGGAGCCAACGCGTTCGCTACTTTACGAGTTGCCTTAAGGATTCGCCACCTGCGACTACATTCAGGCTGGTCCCGATCCTCACATACACATATAGTTACGGAATAGCAACTTAATCTTAAGAATTCCAAGTGGGATCATGACGATGAGAGGCGCTTTCGAAATCCTTCGTCTTTAAAATCGACGGCAAAACCCTAATGACTCCTAGACCCAGGTTAGGATCGTTAGACAGCGCGAGGAGCTTCAAGTTTCGACAGCGGGTCGCTCATTGGCCGGATCGGCTGATGAAAATGATCGGGACCAAGTAGTCTCAAATACCCGGACTACCCGGACAGGCTCCTTTTCCCCAACCTGGACCCGCAAGAGGAACGCTAAGGACCGTGACTGGAAAGAGGACCAGACTGCCAGCACAATGGGGCCCGACAATACGACCAGTTTTTGGGACTAATGGAGCGAAACTCGCAGTTTTCACACGCTGCCAGACGTAACTTGGAATCGGTAAGTGAATACCGGCTACTTTTATGCTGAATCGGATCGGATCGCAGGATGAGCTCAGGACCAGCGCAAGGTGTCTCACGGGTAGAGGCCTCCGTTTCCTCTAGAAATTGATAATCGGCTGGGCCCCTGTAAAGTTACGTGAAAAAGTTCGCACAGCAGTCACGGTGATTATAGTCTGTTTGTCTTAAAGTTCACTGGGTCCCATATAGTTCCGGTACCAATTAACGAAATCGGTAGTGAATCGAAAGCATTCTTTCGCGCTGATTTCTTGGTGGACTCGGAGGACCAGGTCCGCGAGGTTAGTCGGAGGGTTTCTGAGTGCTGAGACACGCGCGTCATTAATCATCCTCATAGATAGAGCCTGTAGCTCAGAGTCCTGGTGTCGGCTCTGGCTCGTAGCCTCCGTTATCCGCACCTAACAATGCCGTCCGATAGTCATTTGTTACCCGCTGTTTATAGACAAAAGATCGATCCGGCATAATCGCGAACAATGCATCACGGGAATTCTGTTTGTTTTAAAATCCTTAACCTGTTGACCTATGGAACCTGATGCAGCATCTCTTTGGGATCGAAAAAATCATTCCTCCACCGGAGTACGGCACTGGGTCAGGAAATTTTTCGTTGCCCCTAAAACGCAACCGGGCAGTCGTTTTCGGTCGCCCCTGTCGGTTACTACAATCAAAATGACACCCCCGTCATAGTGCGACCTGTTGCGTCGAATAAAGGACCCGAGGCGTCGGGATGCTTTGCCGATGAGAACCTGGGCCCGTGAGAACTACGGAATCAAAGAAGACCGTCGCGCATTGTGAACCTGGCCTATTACGCAACCCGACTTTTGTCACTCTTTACGTTTCGAGAGGAAAAGACGCTCGCAGTTTCAGATTTACGAGTCGCAATGATTGTTTAGTGGTGAGTTGGCCATTTTTTGAACGATTCAAATTTGCACCTTTTTCTTTATATGACAATAGAGTATCACAGTCTGGAGTTCCCAATAGCGATACAATTTTGGACGAAAGATATAGGTCGAGCATTCACATATGATTGGTGGAAAATATTTTATATTTATAAGTATACATGTATATACATATGGTGATGATTGTTCAGAAATTTATTTGATCTTGGAGTTATTTATCCTTAAGGACCGGAGGGAAAATAGAAAAAAAAAAAATTGCGTTACATCGACGGATAAGAATAGCATCGAGTACGAAATTTGGCTGTGATACTGGGCAGTAGTGACTTCTGGGTGCAAGGAATTCCAAAATTGAATTTCAGTGAAGAGGAACGATTTCTGAAAGGTGATCAAGGAAGGATAAGGATTGAGGCACCCTTAATATTATTCATAATTACGGTGGGTTAGTTCAAAATATTATGACGCCATATACTACAAAGGTTCGTTCGGTGGATTAATTTTCATTGATTTTAAAAACAGGGTGTACCCACATTTAATCCCGCTAGAATAATTCGTTCTAGCGATAGTTAAGCCAATTAGCATCGATAGATAATCCCAGGTGTATAACGGCGGGATTTTCAAACTTCCAAGGTGTAAAGCCCAAGCGAATTATAACCACTGTAATTGGATTCTCAGACCTACGGCGCACGTGTTTGTTCCTTCAGGATTCAGTTAATCCTTTTAGGTTAGGAGTGATTGATACCGACGGGTCAAACAGACCCCCTGCAAACTTTAACCAACGCACAGTACTTCCCCCGAGTACCGGTTGTGTACCAAAGGGCTCTACCGGGTGGTGGTGAAAAAAAAAAAAAAAAAAAAAAATTCAGTCAAGAAGGTTTACGAAAGGGCGTGTTGTTTTTCTAAAAGTGAACCTCCTGGAGGAGTCAACTGCCTCGCAGCAGGTCGTCGAGAATTCTTCGTTCTCTATGACTTTTGCCGGATTTACCTGTCGTACGAAAATTATTCAGTATTAAAAATTTACGTTAAATCCTCTTTTTTCAATTTACGACTTTTGACTTCTTAATCCATCCCAGTACGGTACCTTGGGATTTTCTTAGTTCCGGGTAGCTGTAACCGAACTGCAGAGGGACGCGGATAAGGAGGAAGATCATGAAGCGTATAGAAGGATGACCAAAGAGAAAGAGAGAGAGAGAAAGTCAAATGAAAAAAAAAAAGCGATTCTACGACCCCAAAGGTCGAAGCTTATTCCTTTCCCGGCAGCCCAAGAAAATGAGTTAATACCTACAGAGTCAAGAGAGTCTCGACCAACGGCGGGCAGCCAGCTTTAATTACCAACGATCCTCTTTTGTTTTAATGACGGCGGTAACGCTTTTGTTGCGAGGGTGGCTGCGGAGTGGCCGTAACAGGAAAAGATGGACCAAAGAGAGAAAGAGAGAGAGAGAGAGCAAAGAGAAAATAAAGGTTCTCTAAGCGCCGAGGATATGATTTGTGTGTCAGGCTCTAAGAACGGACCTGGCTGAACTTTGAGAATCCTGGCAAGGTCGGTCCCGATCAAACAGGAAATTAAAATATAGACGCACACGTTTCTCCAAATAATCTGCCGCTTCTTTTACACCCTGCTTTACTTATTTTTTTAATACTCGTTCATCCACATCATTCCCCTATATACATACGTAAGAATATATATTCTCGTGTATATGTGTATGTCTATATATATATATGCAGGCGGCCCCCCTTGGGCTCTTCCCATTGCAGCGACACGCCAGTTCCCCAATCGTGACGGCAAATCACAAAGTCAATGCCGAAAACCGCACTTGCCGAAGGCGTCCTTCGAGGAAGCCAGGAGTCCTGAGGTGCATTGTGCGGTTTTATCTTTCAACGGGCTCGTTTGTCCTACGGGAGGCCAAATTCAGGGCCGCCAGCACCCTGGACTCGAACCAAGACACGAGTGCTTCTTACGTTGGTTATGGGCGCAGTTCTTCCTGGTAGAAAATTGACTTTTATACTCTGGATTCATATCTGTGTATACGTGTATGTATACCTGGTGCTACGCGTAGCTACGCCGGTACTGCATTCTGACTGGTAGACGACCTCCGTGGCTTAACGATTTTATAAATTTCCCATCTCCGTCCACGAGGATTCCATAATCGTGTGATTTAACAACTGTCGAGGATCGCGCCGACAAGGGTGTATCCCATAAGGCTTGCACCTGAGGCCGATTTTATAGCCGGTGGGACTAGTGATTTACCATTTTATTCCGTTCACCGTGAACCGAGTTAACGTCACAACAGCGCGGACTTGTGCGTCCACGAGGGTGCCGAGCATATAAATGATATTTATGTCAACATTTTCCGTGTAGCTGCGCCGCCGCTCAAAGGGACCACAGTCCCGAACAAAGAGCCGTAATTTTTAAGTGGTGCCCTCTACTCCAGAGGCTGGAATATGGGCCATGCCATGGAAAAGGGTCTTCTCGTTATTTAGGAGAAAAATGGAAATACATGTTGGTGGTCCTCGCGAATTTTATTCGTCAGAGTCACGGTTTTGGCGATTTCAGAAATTTAAGATCTGGGATAACGTCGTTTGCGACAGGTCGTGCTTTACTTTATTCTTACCTTTTTTTTTTCGATCTCGTTACTTCAGTCAACTGACTTCGTTTTCCGTAGGTTCCGACTGAAGCGAAACGTCCGAGAAAGTCGCCGCGCGATCCGTGACTTCGGGATTGACATCGGCATCATCAAAGTTCGACCCCTGCGGCGAGACTTAAAAATGCCGACTTCGAGGTATAAGGCCCCGATTCCGAAAGGCCCACTCTCTGCAGTCCTACGTAGGCTTCTTGCCTCTCCTGACAAAGCTGTTCGCAGAAACTGTCGTGTTTATGCCCATATGTTTGAAACCTCATAATGGATCTTTCAGGCGCAGCTCCATGTATGCGGTACGAACCAACGACAGCTTGTACGCTAGTATCAATCGGACAGTATTTCCAATATAGCCAAGTGGCAGGAACGGGCTTAAGATGTACGGGCTGGTTTTCGCAGATTTGAATTGACGACGAGATGAAAATCCGTAAAGTAAGCAAGAGAAATTGGATTTCGTTGTAAATTACGTTTAATCCGTGGATTACACGAAGGATTTCTCTTTCACTCTTCTGCGGTCGTCGGTCGTAAATTATCCTTAGACCTTCGTAGTGTTTCGAGGTGGACTCGAAAAGGATTAGATTTGTTGGCACAAGGTTCAGTCGAGTTTACAGTACCTGACTGTCAATAGTCAAAAGATTCAGGGACTCGAGACTATAGGGAACACTGTTCTTTTTCGACTAGTCGTATTCATTGTCAATGTCTATTGCTAATAATTCGCTTTTACACGGAGATTACAGAGGAATGATTGCTTTATTGTGTCTTGCAGTAACGGGTACCATACTCGTGTACAGTTTTTCAAAAATTCATTGATTTTCTGTTTGGTGATGGAATATTCGTGCTCTGTACTTTACAATAATTATGAAACTTTTATTTCGCGGTCTTTTTGAATTTGAACGATCACTCCATGTGAAATACAACTGTTCTCATTGGTCGATGCCGATCGAATCACGTGAAGCAACGTGCTACAGTCGAATGGAAGTAACATCGATATCTCGAACGATACTTATTTGAGGTTCGAGATACGGAATCGACATTTGCATGAATGAGGTTCGTGGCGTTCATGCGCACTGTTCGTCGCTGCCGATGTTCGTTCTCGTAGTTTTTATTTGATTACTTTAAGTTCAAAAGATGCTGCCCTGTACTGCTCATCAGGCGATAATCGCTGCTTATGCCTGTGTTATGGTGAGTACGTAGGACTTAGGTTCTGCTTAGGAATTGTTTCATTTTTTGCCGTTTAAAACCTCCAAAACTGTCATGCACACCTTATGACACATTTCGAGTAAACGAGGTCTCTAGAAATTATATATTCCGTTATTTTTGGGCTGATGACGTCTGCATGTGGCTGTGGCATTTTACTTTCACATAATAACGATTGGGTGCTGTGAATATGTTTTCCCCTGATGTCGGTGGGACTAACCTCAAAATGTCTTGGATGTAATAATAATAGTTTCGTAATTGGCCGGCATATGTCATGTTACATGACATTTATAAACATAAGAAATTATTCAACTAAGTATTGCTATTTTATATATGATACTTTATTAAAAATCATTAGTACTTAGATCGGACAATTTTTTCGTATTTAATGAAGTTTGAGTACTATTAATCACTTGTTTAAACATACCTTTTCTCTTTGTTTTTTCAGACATTCTTACCATTTGTGTCTGCAGATGGTGGAGCTACGCCACTGACACAAAAAAATATTGATATGACGTTAGGTGAGACATCTTATTTGTAGAATATTTGAATGCTTTTGAATAATTTCATTATATATGTGTTTATGTATTTTTTTTGCAGCGTCAAATGAACTAGTTTTCATTAACTTTTATGCAGAATGGTGTCGCTTTAGTAGTTTATTGGCTCCAATTTTTGATGAGGCATCGGACAAAGTGAGAGAGGCTTTTCCAGAAGCTGGAAGAGTCGTTATGGGAAAAGTGGACTGTGATAAAGAATGTTAGTATCTGTTTTTTAGAATTCAATTGTTAAAATAGAATTTTAGAATTTTAGTATGTTTCAGCATCCGTCGCATCCAGATTTCATATTAGCAAGTATCCAACATTGAAAATAATTAGAAATGGCCAACCAACCAAAAGAGAATACAGAGGACAACGCTCTGTCGATGCTTTTGTAGAATTTGTTAAGAAACAATTGGAGGATCCCATTAAAGAATTTTACAACATGAAAGAATTAAATGAATTAGACGACAAAAAGAGAATGATTATTGGCTACTTTGATAGAAAAGATGTTCCAGAGTATCAGATGTTCCGAAGAGTAGCCACAAATCTTAAGGATGATTGTCAATTTCACGTTGGCTTTGGGTGAGTTAAGTACATATTAGTATTAAACACACTGTAACGTATAGAAAAGCATTATCTAATATGTATATGGTACATTTCACACTTGAAAACTTAAAAATTATACCTTGAAACAGTCAATATATGACCCAGTTTTGTGTGCCAGTATAAAAGAATACATTAGTATTTTAATTAGACGCATAACATAGAGTCTTAATGTTCGATACTGTTAGTTAATAAATAACGCAGTCACTTTGTTCCTTTTATTTAACAAGCACATGCTCCAATCAAAACTGTGAAATTGGAGAGCATTTTCATTTTGCGTAAGTAAAAACAACCTAAGCACTCTTTACAAAAAGAAAAAGAAAATGCATTAAACCATAGAATCCATATGGCCCCACTTATATTAATAATTTCATAAAACTTCATCAATGATAAGATTGAAACAATTTCGGGTTTCTTTGTCAGGGATGCAAGCAGGGCAATGCATCCGCCAGGACAACCAATCGTAGTGTTCCGTTCGGATAAAGCTTTGTCCAACGACGAGGATGAAACGTACAAAGGCAGTCTACAAAATTTTGACGAATTGAATATCTGGGCGCAAGAGAAATGTGTGCCTCTGGTTCGGGAAATCACATTTGAAAATGCTGAGGAATTGACGGAAGAAGGTTTGCCATTCCTGATCCTCTTCCATGCACCGGACGATGTCGAGAGTGTTAAATCATACAAGGACATAGTGGTCAATACGTTGATCGACGAGAAACGTGAGTTTGATCAAAATGATTAAAATAGTACATAACCATACAAGTGCGTGAAGTACACTGCGTCTGGTACGCGTGAAGTTTGTCTACAGTCAACACTCATTTTCACTCACTCGTGTGACAAAACACTTGTGCAAGGATCACGTACGAGCACGCGTGTCGTATGCTATTTTTTTTAACTCCATAATTTTCTATCCCCTTAGAAAATATCAACTTCCTGACCGCTGACGGCCTTAAATTTGCGCATCCTCTTCATCACTTGGGAAAGAGCACATCCGATCTACCTCTGATAGCGATCGACAGCTTCCGTCACATGTATCTCTTCCCGAACTTCCAGGATATTTTCATACCTGGAAAACTAAAATCCTTCCTGCAGGATCTCTACACGGGGAAATTGCACCGTGAATTTCACTACGGTCCGGACCCCAGTACCAACGACGTCCCTCAACTCGCAGGCCAGGTGAAAGTGCCGACGACTCCTCCCGAATCGACGTTCAAGAAGCTTGCGCCAAGCAAAAACAGATATACGTTACTAAGGGACGAGCTGTAAGAGTATAAAGTTAAAAAACATTAAATACAAAATTGCAAAAAAAACAACAAAAAAAAAGGACGTACGAGAACGTGAAAAAGGGGATAGGCTTGCGCGCTTCAATCATCAAGTCGCGCTTTCATGCTGCGACGTGGGACGGTAAATTACGCCGATTGTTTCGCGGCTGGCCATCCAACTTGTATAAATATATAAATTATTATCTTGTAACGTCAGCGTCGTATAGTAGAATCATGAAAAGAGAAAAAAGATAATGAAAACCGAAAGGCGCACCGAAGACGTGGAGCTTTCAGTCCTGATTCTCATTCTTGTTCATCGTTGACATTTAGAATAATATAAACCACAATGATGAAGGATGATAATGGCGATGAAAAAGAAAAGATTCTGTTAGCCAATAGTAAACGCACTACTAGATTTTATACATTTAATTGGTCATTATGTCTCATCCTTAAGCGATTAGCTTCGATAGTCACCGATCCTGTCATTAGGACAGTTTACCTACTTGCCTCGTTCCCTCTTTCTTTTTCTCTTGGAATCTATCCTTTCTTTCTCGGACCATTCCAGCGGTAGTAGATGTCGTATTAAGAAATCGCAAAGTCGAACAAATTGCATTTCTTTTTTTCTTTTTCATATGTTCAAATCGTATTCCTACGACACGTTTGTGTGGACGATGGTATTTCATTTTTAGATGTTAATAAATCACTTTCTAAGTCACAGGAAATCACGTTATTTTGACAGCTTATTTTGACAGTATGTACATAAGAGATAAGAATTTTGCACATTCGTTGCACAATACCGTTGCACGCAAAATTAGTAAATAGTAATTGCGAATACGGCGAAGTCGATGGGAGGAAGCAAAGTGGATCCACAGTACACATTTTGTCCATTATAAAATGGCTGTATTTAGGGGATAACTCGATACATGTATTACATTTCACCAGTGCACGCTTTCTCGTCTTTCTTCGATATATTTTTTTTTTCTTCTCTCATCACTTTTTCTTCTCGTATGCGGTATTTCACTTTATTAAAATACATGACAATACACGTAACACGTTTTACATACACGTAACGACACACATGACCCAACCTCTCTCTCTCTCTCTCTCTCTCTTTCTCTCTTAACAACTCTATTATTTGTTTCCCTCTGTAACAACGCGAAATTTAATGAACTCGATATACTTGGATATATTCTCTCTCACTCTATCTCTCTCGCTCTCTCTCTCTCTCTCTCTCATCCGTTTAATTAATGCGCATATTCATAAAACCTCAAACTATGTTTTAACATGTATGCACGCTCGCGCCCGCGGTCGTGTGTGTGTGCGTGCGCGCGCACATGAATTATTTCTGTGTACGTGGCTTCGTGTGTGTGTATTTCGTAGCAGGGTCTGCGATCGTGAACTTTCAACAGGAACGCGAACTCTGGAGAGCACGATATTAAAGGTTACCGAAGGCGATCAAAGGAAGAATCGCTGATTACGACTTTTAGTACGGGTAACCAACGGTCGGTAAGGTAGGAACACACTCGTTGAACGTGACGCTTCGCGATGCCATTCGATACGTAAAGTAATGGTCATGAATGCTCGGTGGTGATTAAATTCGAAAGAGAAAATTTGCAATTAGTTAAAATACATATATATATATATATATACGTATATATATATGTATATATATCGGCGGACCTGCGCGCAAGTCGACGCACCTCGTCGTTCGATAAACCGAATCATAACAATAATTCATATAATATTTACCCTAGAAAAATAACGTTATAAATGTCCCGCGTAGATAATCGTCGGCAATCCGGTGTAGTAGTTACAAACGTTATTACAACTTTTTTTTCTTTATCCAAGTAAAAATATAAATATTTCATTCACATGGCGATTATTTCTTCCCTTAACGTTCTGTTCCCCCCCCCCTCTCTCTCTCTCTCTCTCTCTACATTCTTATATTTCGACGTCTGTATTTGTAAAAACTGCTCAGAGATTCGATCCTTTCTTGTTTCCTTTATCTTATACGAAATATTATCCAGAGACTTCTTAAGTATACATATACAGTATACGGTATCTAAAATACAGTATACAGTATACAGTATCATACAGTGTATACAGTTCTATTCATACATATACGTATTCCCATTTCTATAACGTCACTTGTACTCGCACTTGCTTTTCCTATTAATGAAGTAATGAAAGACATTTTCTTATTACGGTAATAAATAGCGCCGTCTGTAGTCGTTGATATATATATATATACAGGGTGAGTCCTTTAACTTGGCGCAAACGAATATCTCAGAAAGGAAGCATTTTACGACTAAAAAAATGTTGGAACAAATTTCTTTTGGTTTCGTTTTTAATTTAGTCAAGTTAAACGACTCACCCTGTATATGTACATATATATAATCATATATATGTATATACATCCCTCGGAGCCTATTACACACGCATATATATATATACACACCATATATATATATATAGAGGGTTATTCACAGCAAACGCACCAAGTTCGTCGCAACTAGGTGATCGGTCAGTCCAATGTGTTATCAATAAAAAAAAGAAAGTTCAATATCATAAAATTATCAACGTTATGAGCTGCACGATTTTTCAATCGCTTAACAAAATTACCGTTAATCGATTAACGGAATCGCTAAATGACGTCCAACGGCAGCTGGTGCGTTTGCCCTGAATAGATCTGTATATGCAACAGCGGTGCACGTTACACGTAAGAATGTATGGCGAAGATCCGATAGGACAGAACAAAAGATAACCCGTTGTATTTAAAAACGGGAAAAAATTCATTTTTTCAATATTCACCCATAATATTTTCTTATCTATCCGCTCTCTTTGCCGTATCCGTAAACTCTCACGTGCACGCGTATTTTCCTCTTGGGAATCGACACGATCGGTTTCCCTTTTCTTTTATCTTTTTTTTTAAATATTTTTGACAAACGTAACGAAGTGAACGTTGCGTGGGCCGATAAGCGTGACAGCCTTAACGATAAGAGACCTCGCGTGTGACGAATGTCTTTTCTCTTTCTCGCAAAAACATTCTCGCATTTTTTTTTTTTTTTCTTATTCTCACAATTCTCACGCTCTCTGGTTACTTAAGATATTTTTTTTTTTTTTTTTTTTTTTTTTCTTTAAATCCCTTTAGGTCCAACGATTAACATCTAACAATAAATCCATAAATTTTTTGTTTCTCTTCTCTGATCGCTGCCCTCGTTATTCGCGCTACGTTTTTGATACGATCTCTCCGTTCCTTTTTTTTTTGCAAATAACTTCGGCAGCCTTCGCGTTCTTCGCTAACGATACGAACGTACACTCGCGATTATTTAAGTGCGGATATACGCGCGTGTAATTTTTTTGAATTAATTTTTTTTTCTCATCTTTCCATATCCTCTTTCATCACTCACTGTCAATCGACCTCAAAAAAGCTCGACTTCTTGACGCGCCTCTTCGCTTAGCGAAACGATTGCCAAACCAGGCATACATATATATATTAACGGGTAATGATTACTTCTCGATCTAAGTTAATCAGGTTGTCTTGCATATATAATATGTATGTTTTATAATATACGTATTTATTTGATTACTCGTGGTACTTAAATATTTTTGATATCGACTAGATTGTTTTTAAAATTTATTCACCGCTCGTACGAGTCACTCGTCGATGTGAAGGGATATTTTTTTTTT
>JARQSV010000390.1:275246-304480 GCA_030142285.1 Calameuta idolon
TATCGACTAGATTGTTTTTAAAATTTATTCACCGCTCGTACGAGTCACTCGTCGATGTGAAGGGATATTTTTTTTTTGCAAAAAAAAAAAGCTCTGAGCATCTTCGTCAATCTCATTCTAATCGTCATTGCGATTATCATCGTTATCGTCACGAGTTACTTGACGTTCGCTTTTGCCGTATGTTTTCTATTCGTTTTGAATTATTTAATCAAATTCCTTATTCGCGAATGGTACACAGGATCGTCGTTTAGTCATTGTCCCACAGCTTAACCCTTTAAAAGCACAAGTACACGCGAATACACGTACTGGACGTTAAGCGTGAGATTTTTTTCTCTCGCTCCGATTTTTACATAAAGCGTTAATGAAAAGTAAGGGAAAACATATGTAAGTAAAGAATTTTCGTGATTACGCTTTATCAAATGCATCCAAGTAACGGAAGACATATTTGTTTCTTGATTTAATTATTTTATCAACGTGCGCCTGCACACGTGTATTACGTACGTTTAACTGTGTTCACGTGTGTCACACGTGTGTGGAGCGAATTTAATATTCGTTATCATACATGTGCACGAATGACACATACGTGGGCAGGTAATCATCCTTTTGCTTATCACTGATAACAACGTGCATCAAACAAATATCCTTTCAATTATATATTTGTGTGGGAAAATTACGTGTCATATTTTTTTTTGTATTCCAGGCTTTTTTTTCTTTTTTTTACTTAAATCTCTCTCTTTGGCGTGCGCTGAATGTTAGAGTAATTTATAAAAATACCGTAGGTTATTTTTATTATAAATGAAGAAAACCGGTCGTTTTCCTTGATTAAAAGTGAAATTATAATTCAATCGAGGGAACGATAATTGATCTACTTAATTTTTAGCTTTATCTCTGTCTGTTTGTCTCCCTCTGTCTATATATTTATTTCTCTCTCTCTCTCTCTCTCCCTTTCGTCCTGTATTCTCACACTCGAACACATTCTCTCCCTTTCGATTCTCTTATTTTGTCTTTTTTTGGACGCAAATGGTGAACATAGGCCATCGAGGTTACTAGGTTCAAAAGACTCTTTGGATTAATTTTTCTTTTTTGTTAAAAATTAAAATCGTTAAATATTTATATTGTCTTCGGGACGTTATATTATTATTATTCGAGTAGATTTATCGAGTTTGTCCGTTTACCTTTAACTATTCTCACGTTTTCTATTATTTTCTTTCTCTTTCCTTTCTACCTACTCGTATTTGACTTTTCGCCATCTCTCGTCTCTAGCTCGACGATCACTTCGCTCCAGAACTGCAGCTGTCTCTCGCGTAACGTAAAACTCGAATTTTTCTTAACCTTACGTGAATTACAATATTTCTCATTTCCGTCACGCATATCGATTAGGTATTTAATTTTCACGTACGCAAAGTCCTACGCACGTGGACAATGCGTTTGCGTGACCCGTGCATGTGATTATACGTGGAAAATTGCAGCGTTATACGTCAATGCCTGAAATTATTGTCTAGTCCTAAATAAAAGTCAGATTGGGCAATTATTTTATATCATTTCGAAAATGTCAATTTCCGCTATTAAAATCGCTTTAAGTAATTCAGACCGGAAACTAGTAGTAATATTTATCGCTGACAATCATCGAGGGATGGTCGCTCTATAGAAATATTAATGTGCCGAAAATTATTCGTAAAATATTTCAAATCGTGCGCGCTATGGATACAGCTAGCCTCCTGTCATTACGACACGTGTCAGCGAGTCATTTGTTTTGACATTTCTTTTCATTTTCGCTCTTATGTTTTCATTTACAATTTTTTTTTCTTTCTCACGTTTCCTCCCTGTCGCTGCGTCCTACGTCCAGCAATTCGAAATCATCCACATTGTCGTCCGCGATCGGTTGCGCGAAGCGCGAAGTGGCCAAGTGTGCTTGTACATAGGTATGCAGCAAACTTAAATGATGCTAGTGATAATAAATCGAAAGTGTTGGAGGGACGATAGGCGGGAGGGGGAGGTGGGGGGAGACGTCGTACAGTGCATTGTTCCTCGCGAGACAAAGGTAACAGTTTGCGAATTAAAATTAAACGACACTTAGATTAACGATTTTTTTTCTTTCTTCTTTTTAATTTACGCCGAGCGATAAGAGCGAGCGATTTCGATTGTAACGATCATAGCATAGAGCAGGCAGGCAGGCAGGTAGATACGCTAAACGAAGCTCAGCTGATTGTTTTAGGAGCAACCTTGTTTTTTTTTCTTCTTCTCTTTATCGATTAACTTATAAATTAGGTCGAAAATTAAGTACAGTCACGCTTCGCCGGTATTTTCATGTGTCGATTGATTAGATCACGGTAAAGCGCTTCTAGACAGAGAAAGTTCGTTTTCTTGTAATTTTTCTTTTTTTTTGCTCGAAAATCTCACTCACTCTTTCTTTCTTTTACTTACTTTCGGTCTCTCTGTCTCTCTTATTTTTTTTTCGCACACGTGCGCGCGGACCTTGCCTCTCTCTCTTTCTCCCCCCCGGCCCCCTCTCTCTCTCTCTCTCTCTCTCCTTATGAATTCGATGCTTTTTCTGCTTCTTCGATGCCCTTTAATCTTCTCTCTCTCTCTCTCTCTCTCTCTGAGGGTTTTCACGTGACGTCACACTCTACGGCGAACACCACGCTGGTAGTCTTTGGCTCGTGCGTCCTCCGAACTAATTCTTTGACGTCAGGATTGTCACGAATTCTAAAACAGCAGAAGATCAACATTCTCCAGTCCTTTATGAAATCACTTTCTTCCTAATGCAGCACAACTAGCTCCCTCTCGATAAAACTCTTCCAGACTAGAGTATTAATCCTGAATCTGACCAACCTTCGTAGTTCACCATCCCGTCACCGTCGAGGTCTGCTTCCTTGATCATGTCGTCGACCTCCTCTTCGGACAGCTTTTCACCCAGGTTCGTCATCACGTGTCGCAACTCCATGGACGATATCAGCCCGTCGTTATTCTTGTCGAATACCCTGGATCAAAAGGTCAGAGATCACGACGGGTCGGATAAATAAAATGGAGCGAATTAAAAAAAAAGAAAAAAAAAAATCCAAAAATCATTCATTTAATTTGTACACGAGGTAAGCGGCTAATTTAGATAGAGACAGATCGCTGGATTTCCTGACTCCTTCCTATCAATCTTATCCTGACTCCTTCGATCAATCTTATTCGATACTTGATTTTTGTCATCGTCCAAGCGCGCAGTAACGTTCGCGCATCAATCATCAGCTGCTATAGGATACTAGTGTGTGTGTGTGTGTTTTTTTTCACTCTTCAATTCAAATCCGATTTTTTTTCCCCACCCCACTGCTAGACACACGTCATAACTAAAGTACCTGAAAGCTTCGCGCAACTCGTCCTCCCCCTCCGCGCCCTTCATCTTCTTCGACATCATCTGGAGAAATTCATTGAACTCGATGGTTCCATTGCCGTCCTGATCGACCTCGTTCACCATATCTCGCAGTTCCGTTTCTGTTGGCATGTCAAATGGATACCTATTAATTTGTCTTTTTTTTTTTTTATTCACCTGCAGGAAAGTGAACGTATGAATTTTTTTTGCAAATAATGCATTTCGAGTGCGCGACTCAATTTCCACTTTGGTAACATATATTGATAATCATTTATAATAAATATTAATATTAATTTTGATTAACCAGTCGAACGATTGTCTGGCTCAGCAATAAAATAGAATTGAGATGGTGAATATTTTGAGGGTCAAAAAATGGCGATTTATATATTACAAAGAGATGGACAATATTTTGCGCATATTTAGGGATCTTTAAAAAAAAAAAATTCAGTTCAAAATAATGAATACTTCGAGACATATATATATACACATACACATAAAATGGGTAACTCTTGGATAACACAAAAGCACACAGATGTCTAACGTGCTCCAAGAATCATGAAAACGCGCTCATGTTTTCCTTGGATTTCCGACTATTTTCTTACAGTTTTCTTTTCTCATACAGCACGAGAGCCCAGCCTCTCCTCGGGACAAATTCACAGCAATTCGTGAAATGAATTTTTCGCACGGCAATATATAACCGTACACCTACGTCTTTGTATACAGAGACCCACAGCCACAATAGGTTGCAACGAAACATTTTATTTCGAAAGGCAGAATAGATTTTTTTTTTCTGGTTAAATTACGTCCTTTATCTTTCGTTTTTATTTCGCGGCCGCTCACGCTTTTTTATTTCGTATTAAACTTATACGTATCAAAAATAATTTACCAGTCGGTCGCTGTCCCAGGGAACGCATGACGACCCCCAATTCGGCCATAGTAATTGTTCCATCTTCATCCTTGTCGAAGAGCATGAAAGCCTCCTTGAACTCTGGAACAATATACTATATATACACATACATATTCATATACACGGAGCGAGGGGGTGGGGGGTAGTAATTCTACAGTTATAGATATATGTATATCCGTAACCACTTGTTGGGGGACGAATGCCAGCGGGATGTCCCGAGTGCGGTTGCCATAAATTCGCATGAAGAAAATGGCCGAGGGAGGCCTGTAAATAATAGGGATGGAAAAAGCTGGCGACGATTTGGCAATGGGCAAGCACGAACGATTTTCAGGACAGTATATATATATATATATATATTGCATATATGTATACATCCTTGGAATTCGCGAAATCGAGATAACTATTAATCATGGGGTGGTACATGTTGTTATCGGGGTGGGGTGGGGGGTGGATCAGAAGGATGTGGGACAATGGAGCATGAGAGGGATTCCTTCCAATCGTGGCACGTCGCCAGACACAATGCCTTTAAATATATGGGCAATGCATTTTTGCCAATTTTAAATTGCGCGCCTTTTTGTTACAGCGTTTCGTTATTTTTAGAAAAATTTACGAGATCAATATTTTTGCGTATTTAAACATGTCTTTCGGATACACACGTTTCTGTATATCTATTAGAAAGACGAGAAAAAAAAAAGAACGGGCGGCTATTTTCTATTGGGTATCGTATCTCTTCTTTTCTATTTTTTTTTTTAACTTTTAACAATGCTTCACTGATATTCTTATTTTACTACTCGGAGTTACTGCCCTGGTATTGTGCCTGCTGTATTGTATGGATGGAATTTATTTAAAGGCACCTACCATGTACTGTGGAGGTGTATATATATATATCTACTTGTGTATATAGAATAAAAGTAGAAAGAAATATGTGAGAGCTGTAGTCTTATTCATTGTAAGAGAATATTTTGTGTGTAGTTACGCGTATACATATATTTATATATATTAATTTTTCAGCAATAACGAAAGTTTCTTTTAGTTATATTTATAATTGAATTTCAAATTAATGAATTTTTATTACTGCGTTTCTCGTTTCTCGTTAAATTAAGTAATTAAGGAAATATTTGAAAAAATTGCATTTATCTATCACTCGCAATCGTTTCCATGTAAGTGCTGTGTAAAAATGTGTTATTACCTTTGTTTTTCGAAAATCAAAAATTTTAAGTTTCATCGACGTTAGTTCCATAGTAATTTATTATTGAGAATGATTAGGGACGGTCATTGTAGCATTACGGATGCACGTATACAGGGTTATTCACGAAAAATCTGCAGTTGAGCTATTCATTTGATTCCTATCGTAGAATAAGCCTCGGGTGGTCTCTGTCTTGTGAATAACCTTATACAGGTATTACTAATTAGTAACTATTATTTTATTACAAAGAATTGTTCTTTAAGGTCAGTGATGAATTTCTTTAATACACGGTATGAGATTTCGGTAACCATCTACGTAAGATCAATCCTCGTGAACTTTGACCTTATATACAGATAGGAAATTTTATGCCGTTTCAACTGCTTAAAAGTCAGGAATATCAGTGCGAACGGTGACGATTGAAATTTCCAGTGTTTCTGACTGGGAGAGCAGCCAGGAACCCAGTCGGCTGCCGTCGTATTATATTTAATAGACTCCGTTCACGTCGTACTATATTACGTTGCACAGACTATAGCGCGATAACAGTGCAACGCATCGTGCTACATGGCGAATCGTTAAGATTCGCACATGGGCAAAATTTCAATTTTAAATTTTGTGCAATCAGCGACGACCACGTGGTTCCTTCTGTATCTCGGGCAGTTTCGTGGGAGCCGATTTTCGCAACGGCTTGAATTTTCTTTTCATTGGACCAAAAAAAATTCAATGAATCACGGAAAGAGAGAGCGACGGCTCGACGCGCTGTAATTCGCAAGTTGTCAGTCGTTCGAATACGCGAAACGGAAACGTTCGCGCGTGGGTGGAAATCCGGCCTCTTTGGAATTCACTATTTTATTTAAGGATCGATAGGAAGATACGCTTTCTCTCTTAAACATCCACGTTGAGAATCCGCTTTGGTCGGATGAATTTATTTTTCGATCTAATCGCGATATCCTGCGTCGACGCTTTGTTATGTCTATCGCTTTCTCGCATATACAAAGTTCTCCGTTGCAAATTCGCCTTTCGACTTCACGTCGTCTGCACTTCGTTCTCGGTCGTCGCTGCTGCTTGTTTTTCAAGTGGCGGCTGTTTTTCTTTAAGTGCAAAAATATCACGCAAATCAAGCCACTTGTCAAGCGCAGCTGTATGCGAGATTCGAAATTTTGTGCAATCATTCAAAATTGGTATACGATGTTTTTGTTTTCGTAAACTTTTCAAAAAGTTCTTTGAAATTGGTCCTTGATCGTCGCTCCTTTTTACATGATCTTTTTTTATCGTTCGATCTCCCACTAGCTCCATCTTCTGTCATTGAGTGCTAATAAAAGTTCAATTAACAAGGGGGGGGGGGGGGGAGAAAAAAAAAGAAATTTGAATAATACGAAGCGCGTGTCGCGAATATCTTATAAGATGTCATTGGCATAAAATTGATTTACAGTGAGAAAATTTCGACTTCTGCAGTACAGCCATTGTCAAAAGACACGTGTCTATTTCTACTTTTGATTGAATTTTTAATAATAGTCGATTCTTACACGTGGATATTAATATTCACGTATACATATGTAATATCACAGTATGTATAGGTTATGTACGTGTATGCTCGTTTTAAAACTATTTATAAAATTCAATGAAAGCTCGAAATTTCGAGTAGTCGCGTTCCTTCATTAGTCAGACTAACGAAGTAGGCAAAACCGTAACACGGACGTCTCAGATATTATTAACGAGAATTTTGAGTTCCAATTAAAGGATCTGAGATATACATAGTGATACTATGTAAGTAACAAGAGTCAAATTTTCTTTACGGGACTGTACCACAAATTGGTAGACGCTTTGGTCTGCATCCACGTGGAATTAGAGTTGGGATAGAATTTAGGTTGCTGACCAAGAAACGTGTATATTAGAAATTTATAATTCTAATTTGATTTCTGACCAATTAATCTTCGTTTCTCTTAATAATTTGAAAATAAAAAATTTTTAGCAAAAACTTTATCACAGCATCAGTTTAAATTTGAATATCTCTTGCATTAAAAAAAAAATTTCATCCTAATTATATTATACGCTCATTTGAAAAGGGGTCATGAATGTTACATATAATATTTCATCTAAATCACACGATATATTTCGAGAATGTAAAGCCTGCCAACTTTAGCACGACTATAAAACAATTTCGGTTCGTTGATTCTTAGAGATGCTGAGTTTCCATACTCAACCATGCGTGTGCATAATGAATTCGTACGTATATCCATATGGCAAGAAAAAAAAACCCCGTAAAACAAAGAATGGGTATATGGCAAATGTTAGAAAAATTGGTTAAAAGAATGTTTGGTTTTCAAAAAAAAGAAAAAAAATTTCTAAAAAATAATCAACTTACCCGCAACTTGATCCTCCGTGAGACCATATTCAGACTGAAAGAAGATAAAAGAAATTATATCTCTTGGTTATCACACGAAAGACGAATGCAATATAAAAAGGTTGTGTTCTTCGTGTGCACCGTATACATTGCAGTGCACTGCAATAACGATGCACTTGTGAATGAGAGTCGTGGCAATAATAATATTCGATATAATTAATTGGAACGTCACCGGTAGCACTTTTATTAATTGATTACACGGTGGATATCGAGACCCTGAATATTTAGTGTGTACAGTATTGCATGTGCAATTTGATTTTAATTGCACGTTATTAATTATAATTACGTTCCCGATAAACTCACGGAGAGGTTGCGTATATGAAAGTCGATTTGATTGGTGAGTCGTCGAAGTTTGCAATACTCGTGAGTGTACCTCTTGTGATCAGCCATTAGAGCTTTAGACCACTAGGGATCAAAACACCACTGAAAGTAAGAATTGTCAGGTCTAACTAGCACTAGGCTGGTGGACCAGAATCTGGCCAATTGCCTACCACGAAGAGGTCACTTCCCGTATTATTAATAATGTCTGGCGCGATATTAGCAAGGATGAGAGCGTCGTCCGCGCTCGATAAATAACGATGTGCAAGTAGGAAAAAGAAGAAAACTTAATGGGTGAAAAAGAGAGGCGAATTGACGAGGTGAAAATAAAGGGGAAGAAGGAGATGAAAGAATTCAATAGATCCAGCTACACTTCCGGCTTGCTATAAATAAGCTGACAGATGCGAGATCCGACGTTTACAGGTTTCAGGAAGGCAAATCGGCCATAAGAAAAAAAATTCTTCACTTTATAGCAGACATTAATAAAAGAAAGATATTCCGTCTCGTACCCGCGTTTTACGTAATTTATGTGGGAGGATTTATAAAAAATTTCGTTTATAAAATAATATTTTTTTTTTCTTTACCACCCACGATCTACGGATCTATCACTTACACTGATCTGCCTGATCTGACCATCGATCTTGCTGGTGAGTCTTCTCAGTCTTCCGTACTCGTGTGTGTACTTCTTTTCCGTGCACGTGGCTTCCGCCATTTTGAGATTAAAGATTCCCGCGAAAAATTTTCACAATTTTTCAATAGGCCTATAACGCACTGATACCGTATCGATAAGGTTTTTCCGTGTAATAAAATTCTAGGAGCGCAATACTCTTAAGGCAAATTTTCACAGTCGAGCAGCTGAAGGCGAAGTCGCCGGAATCTCTTATCGCGCTAGCCAAAGGTAATGCTCCGTGCACTCGTGAATGGTCGAGCGAACGATATTTTCTTTAGAGTAAAATCAATGTTTATTCTCCGTCGGCCGTAATTCCGTATTAAATATTTAAATAAGAATCTAGGAGATTCTATTTGGCAGCGGCGTAACGTCGCGCGTAGTGTCTGTGGAAAATGACGAAAACTCAAAAAGTTCAAAGTCGCGATAGACAATATGAAAATCGAACGTGGAAAAACTCTTATGAAAGTCGAGAGGTCCGATTCAATTGAAGAAAGGAAACACAGGTCTGTCAATCGCCACTGTACTTCATGTCACTTGTCATAATTCGTCACGGAGCTCTTCTTTACGTTAAACTCGAAAATGATAAAGATGCCTGTCTTCGTGTAGCCTTCGGCTGTTTTTAAACTGGGCCGAGCGACGCGATTGGTCGGCACTCGCGCAGCTTTGTGTCCCTGTCGTTATAAATGTCGGTTCACACTGGCAAATGCCAAATGGTCACTTCTACCCGAAGCTTCTCTGTCTCTGTCTTTTTCTATTCGTATATTCGGTGTGCAGATGCCTTAATACGCTGCTTCGTTGTCTCATCGTGTTTTTATACACACCGAGTGTATAGTGTCTTCTGCGGTTTCTGTGGCTCCCGACACAATTTTTGGACTTTGTTCAACAATGTGCATATATGTGTAACTATATATACTTATACTGTGTGTAATTATTAAAAAGAATTTATTACGTTTGCTTACTGTACGCGTGACGAATAATATGCCGATTACGTGTTATATGTGTATGGGATTATTTCGGAGGATTTTATCAATTGAGGTTAGCTTCTCTATTTAATTTCTATGGTACGACCACTTTCGGCTGATACTGTACATGCACTTGAATAACCATTAAATATTCATTTGATAAATTAATTACAGAGTTCGATATTGGTACTTTGATATTTTTCGAAATCTACTTGTCTATGCTTATCAAAATTAATTAAATTTACGATATTAAGATGAAATTCCTACCAGAGGGGAACGAAGATCAAAAGCTTTAATAAGAATTAAGATGTCGCCACTTTTCATCGATCAAGTAGTTCTCGTCATTACCGACGGCGCTAGATATTATTTATTACCACTATATCATTCTATTCGTAGGGAGCAACCCAGTTCTACGCGGCTAACTGTACCCGGAATAACTGTACACGCAAAATTATAGACGATCATCTCCACACGATTACCTATACATGGACCACATCGAATAAGGGAAGATCAGGATTTCTTCGTTCTCTTAATTTAACAATTGTTTATGGTTTTATTTATTACGAGGAACAAAATAGCGTATGAGGCCCATTGCTCTAACCGCTATAATTTTCGAAATGTGAAGTGTTACAGTTAGAAATAAAATATACGAATTTTTTAATTACTTCAATAGAAAAACCAGGAGTTTACATTATTATTGATACTGATGATTTTTTAGTCGAAAAGAATCATTCGACAAAATATTGTAATGCTGCGATGGGCCCCGCCAGAGCTGTTATGGACCGAACTGCTGCTGATCATTTGTTTGGGTATCGGTTGTTTTGGGATCAATTGGAACCAATTGGAACCACCAGTGTGAATTTCAATCTGAAAGATTTCAATCTGAAAGATTTCATGTCACGGAAATTGGAGCAGCTAACGCAATGAGCCTCATGCACTATTTGGTTTCTCGTAAAAAATAAAATCACAGACAAGCTTCAAGTTAAGGAGCCGAAGAAACCATAATAGCCCCTTACTCCGTGTAGGGTTGGGACGCTTAGGAACTGGGTTCCAGAAATTTTCGTAAGTACGTCCCTGACGGCCCTTTTCTTACGTTTCACGCGAAACGATGGAGCGCACGCGAGGTAACATATATGACGTCACTGCACGGTTTTTGACGTGAAATATTAATTAGCTTAATTAAGGGAGTGCCTCCGAGATAATTAAGCTCGTTAGACTCGCGTGTCCTGTCTAGAGACGACCAGGCGCCGATATTCATTCATAAATCATAAACGTTCACGTGGCTCGCACCGTCATTTGCTGCGGCACGCGCGAGAATAGTCGGTTAATGAACCTTCCTTAGGATTTGCAGAGAACTTCCTTATCGACGAATTTAATGAACAAATTTTCGATCCGATAACAACCATAAAACATACATACATTGCACCGGTTTGCTAAAATTTAATTTTCCAAATATATATGAACTTTTTTTATACCGTATTATAGCGCCTTTGTCTGGACAAATTAATGTATAATTTATAATTTTAACATAATATATATATATATAGATATAGTAAATGGAATTAGGTGAATTTTAATTTTGTCATATGAAATCTGGAAAATTTTTAATTTTTCTATTTATGATTATCTTTAAAGATACTGTTTTGTATTGAATTTTAATTTTTCTTTTCTATTACCTAATTTACTCACCAAATTGATAGTAACGATTAGGTCGTACTGCTGACGCTGTCCCTTCTTCTTATTCTTTCCTGTCTTTACGGATGCTGCCTTAGGCGTGACTTTAACTTGTCCCTTTTGAGCAGACGGCTTCTGCGCCGGTTTCGTAGCGGCTTTCGCTCCTGCCACGGTTTTCTGTCCTCCGGTTAATGGGGCTTTCTGTCCCGAAGTGCCTTTCTGATTCACGTGTCCCACTCCGTCGGCTGGTTTGTTGCGAGCCTGCGCAGAGTATCGAACTACATTAGAATCGGATTTTTCATGATTTTCTCCCTTTTTCACGTGCTCGTGCTCACTACGATATTCTAGGAGAGGCCGAACAAGTTTTTGAACTTAATTATATCATTGTAATCAATAACTTTAATATTCTGTTAAAAACTTTTTCCACTTCATACATAATAAGTATGTATAGCTATACTGATTCGTGGGTCGTTTTGTTTAGAGATTTTGAATCTTCCATGCGGCTTCAAAATTTTTAATTTTTTTTTTCCTTTAATAAAAGACTCAAGTGAGAGTCGACGACTAGTCCGATTAAAGTGATGATTAATAAATTTTCAAATTTTTTCCCTGAAAATGGAATACATTTCTTAAAAGAACTTTTTAAGCATTATCATAATCACGATTTAATCTTAAGATAAAAGCTAATCTGGTTGGAAATTTGAGTAAAATAAAGAAAAAAGATTTTTTTTAATTATACTTGCTTAGTATAAAGATCTTTCGATTAATAAAAAAAAACCCATTCGTTACACACTTCTTATGTAATTATTTAAACACCCATTACTTCATACTACTTAACACTTTACCTGGTTTTATTCAGCCCGTCTCAGCGCACGCCTGGAATATCAAGTTTCCTCGTATTTCAAAAAAATGTCGATCACTTCACAGTAACCCACACGAAAATAATTTTTGCTTTGGGGTTTCCGTGTATGTACTGATCGATGCATGCGTACGTATGTGCACATATGTTGTACCTTATATTCACAGTATACGATATATGCAGTTTATATACACTCAGGTAAACAAGTCTAAATTACATAAAACTTGTATATGTATACTTAATGTACCAGTACAGTAAACTTGTATATAAAAATTAAATGTATATCACATACATATAAATGTGGGAAAAATTTCATAGGTTTTCCACGTGTTAAATATATGTAATCTATATACGTGAACATATGTGTTGACATATTTTAAATTACACGTAACATGTAAAATATTGTCGCGCGTAAACCAGCCGTTTTCTCACGTCAAAATGAAACATAAAGAAATTCATTCAGAGAAGTTTGATCGCTGCTGCTGGATGGAGATTAAAAATGAATTTTCACCTTGATATATTGACTACCGAACGTCCTAGTGATTCTCTTAGCAGACTCTCACACGTATCCAGAACAAAAGCTTTGGAATATGTAAAAACGGGTCTTGTTTACGATTGAAACGTGAAACTGGGCCAACGTCGATCGGAACTCGATTTCGAAGTTTCCAAGCTGAGGAGGAATTCCAGCTGGGGAAGCTGCACTTGCCACTACGTGTTACACTACATCATTCTATATACATATGTATTAGGTTAGGTTAGGTAGAGCGTCGAAGAAGCGAATAGCAGCAGCAGCACCGGCAGATACTAAGTCCTGGTCTGATTTCTCGAAGCACAGACTTACTTTTTCGAATTTATTTTTCGTATAGTAAGTCGCGGTGACGCCGTCGGGATTCCTTTGATTTACCGACGGAAGTCGCGTTTGCTGGCCCGTGATCAAAATTCGTTTTCACGCGGCACAGGCGCCACCTGACCTAACCTAGGACAAGTAAAAACCTAACCTCACTTATAATTGAACATTACCAGAGACTCTATATATCTATATATATACATATAGTTTAAGATAGATTTCTTTGCTTGGGTCATTCAGGTATAATTGGAGAAGCAATTATTTGAAAATTTTAATCACCCGATAAGAAAATGTGCGCAGTGGCCAACTGAGTTGCCACTGTTTAAATTTTGATAATAATACGTATTGCAACAATGGTGGGAATTTTTTTTTTTCACTGTGGTCATCGTGTCAGTTTTTAATGTACAAATTTATCAATTTTCTCGATCATAGATATTTTTGACCGATCGTACCGATCGCTCAGCGACCAGTCGTAAATATTATTTTAACTCAGCCTGAAATCCTCTGTATGACGACGATAAGCAGGAACGTAATTAAATGAAAACGTCCGCGGACCGACGCCTGGACCAGCTGACTCGTGAAACTGGGTTAATTGAGACGGAATAAATTGCTTCTTGTAAAAACGATCAAGGATCCAGGATCGCTGAGATCAATTTCGTTTTGTTCGATATGCAGAATGTCTAACGGCGAACAGGATATGACGTAGGAAATAGTTGGCGGTGAGAAATGAAAAATTTTTTAAATAAATACGTCACGATCTGAATAAGTAACATTGACGTGAGTATGTAAAAAAAAAAAGAAAATATTAAAATAAATAATTTTGTAAGAAATCATAAGGTCATCGTCCTTTTTATTGTTTTTATAACACGCAATGACGGGACTGCATTGGAATTTAAATTTTTCTTGAATCCAAAAATCCTCGCGGTACAAACAGACAATCGGGCTTCCAAAAATAACCTGGTTTATTGGAATAATAATTCATGGGGAGTCGGCAGACTTAGGCGTTTCAACGTACGAGACCGGCGAGATAATTATAGTCCCCCTTGTCCCATCTACTTACCACTTCGCTTCTCCAATACTATTGAAACACCCTATGTATTCCTTTTTATTCTTCACAGTCACGTGACTCCACCCCCGCGAGCGTCGTCGCATTCTCGAAATACCGTTCGTGCAACCAGACATGAAAAATAAAATCAGTCACTCCTAACTCGATTCGATGGAAGTCATCTTGAAAAATATTTTTGAAAAATATTTTCATTTTGACAGATCGCAAGGATCGTTGCCGAAAGTATCACGATTAAAAATTAATTGTAACTAAATCTTTTGTTTTGACTTTTAAGTAACACAGGACTGCTGATTGAAATACAAATTTTGAATCTCGATCGCCATTGAAGAGTATGTATTTTTTGAGGAAAATAAATTTTCAAAATAATCAATATTTCACGTTATTCGCTGCTTCCTATGCTTGTAGCCTTACGGCGGAACAAATGACGAATTTATTTATATCTTCGACTCCCTATATGTACTATATATATAGTAAAATCAAAGTGTGCCAATTCATATTTATTTGTTCCTACTATGGCAAAGCTCATGAAATTTGACGATATTATGTTTCATAGTAGCGTGTTTTGGTATCTGGAACCGATAAAAGAAATCTCATTCGTTCCAGATACGAGGGCGGAGTCATGTGGAAAGCAGCAGTATCATAGTCCTGAACGGTTTGAAATAGCCGTCTGCCCCTTCTTTCGAGGACGCTGTCTAAAAACTACTATATTCCCCTAACGTGTAACGTGGACATAGGGAAATCCGAGTGTTTTCCTACCGATTCCTATGGAGACCATATGTTACTTTACGCGCTATAGTTTTACACACATTCAGAAAGGATTGTACGATTGGCTAGCGTAGCGACGGTCACACGACCCGCGTGTAGATTATAGTCAAGAGAATCAGCGCTCGGAGGGGTAATTTTGGAGAAGTGGTGGGGGGTTAAGGGGGTGTCACGAGAGACTGGAGAGGGAGAAAAAAAATTCTTCAGAAACTTATAAAGGTTATCTGCCACGGCTGGAATGACCAGTGGAAGACACTCGCAGTTCCAAGTGCCAAGTACCGGAATAACAGAATGGTTTGTTTTATATTAGATTTTTGTTTTACCTTTTTAACGCGAATCTTAACAGTGCTTTGTATCGTTAAGTGAAACAGCAGTACAGTTAGATTTTTACCATTGTCTTATTTCTATTTTTTTTTGTTTTGTTAGGACGAGGAACAAGTTCAGAGTAAGTATAGGACTATTGGTGATAATTATCGATGATTGGAAATTCTTGTTGATTTGTCAATCTATCGATTGAAAAGTGGTAAGAAAAAATGTTTACCTTGTAATTGATCAATTTTTTATACAGTATACTGTACACGTGTGTCAGTATATACAGCAGTATCATACATTCAGATTTCGATAAGTGTCAAGTCTATGGTGTTATTGTGTTTATGTGTGTGTTTTCTATGGATTTTTATTTTCAGTGCTCAGACGAGCATTTTCCATGTTCGATTCGACAAAGTCGGGTAAGATCGAGAAGGAGAAGGTCAGGACAATCCTGAACACTCTCGGTCACGCCTTTGACGATCAGGAGCTTGAAGTTCTGCTGGAACAGGAGGACGAAGACGGTATGAATAAAAAAAATTTTTTTTTTTTCAATAATTATTTTTCCTTTTCAATGACCTGTTCTCATTTGTCTTCTTGCTTGACCGGCCTACCTAACTGTCATTGTCGAGGAGCAAGCCGATCGATCCTTCGATTGGCAAACCTTGCGAAATAATTCAGGAGAGAACGGCGAAGTGACTATAGTCCAGAAAGTGTACGTAGACCGTAACGATTATGGAAAAAAAAATATAAGAAAAATGTTGAAAATTTTTATTAACGATATCAGCAAGGTATTTTTGAGAAAAATTCGAAAGATTTTCTAATCCTGGTCATAGCGACGCACGAGGTTCAAAATTCGATATGAAAAATTGATTTGCAGTCACGGCACTACGAAGATATCGCCGACTTTATGCTGGCCCTTGTAAATGCTCCGGTTTCTCTGACGCATCGCGAAAAGAATTGGGTCGACTTTGTGCATTCACTCTTCTCAAAAGCTTTATCAGGAGTCTCGCCAGTAGTCGCTGGAGCTTTTCTTTGCGAACTGACTTTTCAGTATTTTCCTATTTCTTAGCGAGTTTCTGTATTTCGTATCACAATATTGTCCTGGACTGATGACTGTTCTGAGCAAAATTGATGCCACGAGCTAAGCCTTAGTTACTATTGTTATTGTTTCTCTTTGTAGATTCCACATATGCTGCCATTATTTTCGAAACACACAAAGATTCTATTCTTGATCTTTTGAATTTTTTAAAAGAAAATTTATAACACACTTTCGTTAATATATGTGTATTTATCGATGTCACGTGCAAAGGGTTGCTCAATGTGTGTATTTTCGTTAGATGATGCTGTTATATGTAAAATGGACCAATACGCAAACTGTCCGTCCTTTCCCTACAAACTCAAACAATTACTCTATTAAACTACAAGCCGTAATGTAAATATTCACGAATTCTAATCCTAATGAAATTAGAACCCAATAACCCTCGCGGTACCCAGTACTAAAAAATATTCAGATTCTCATAAACGATGTACCAGAAGATCTATCTCGAAAGATCTAATGACCTGGATGTAACCAAAAATCGTAAAATAAATAAAAAAATCAGCACACTTAATTTCCCTGAACAGGAAGTGGACACCTGAATTTCGACTCCTTTTATCGCGTCGCCAGTCACTTCCAGGAGGAAGACGACGAAGCCCTGCAGAAGGAACTCAAAGAGGCCTTCAGGCTCTACGACAAAGAAGGCAACGGCTACATCCCCACCAGTTCCCTACGTGAGATCTTGGCCGCACTCGATGATCAGATCACCCCCGATCAGATGGACGGTATGATCGCTGAGATCGATACCGACGGTTCTGGAACAGTCGACTTTGACGGTAAAAAAAAATGAAAAAAAAAAAAAACTTTTTTATCATACTGTACCCATTTAACCCCATATTATATCTAGTCATTTCCTTATAAAAATTATCAACTACGACGAAAGCTCTTGATTACGCTGATACACGAGATGAAAAGAGTTCGCGTAGAGATTTAATTATGGCGGCCTTTGTGTCGTCGGAGGCCTTTGAAGAGGCTTGATTAAACCTGGACATCTTAATATTGGCTGCTCCACCTCAAGGGATAGGTCTTTTCAAAAGAGACGAGCCACTTATATACCTATTCCTCGTCTTCGCGAGGATCCCCCACCCTTTTCCAAGATGAAGGCTCTTTCGTATACATGTATATAGTATGGTCGGCCATACTTTCATCTTCGCGGATCGATCGGCTCTGAAATTATAAATTCTAGTGTGTATCGGTACCTGCACACTGCGGTCGTCATTGACGACTGTACCTTGAGTTTTCGAACTCACGATCTTTTGTAAGACTTCTCAAGCATTGGTGAGCAGACGGACGAGATGGAACCATTGAGAAATTGGATTAGAAATGCTTCTACGAGAAAGTAATTTTCTAATGGGATTTTCTGCAAATATTGTATTTCCGTACTTTGCTTTTTTTCTTCATTGTTTTTTTTTATACGGCCACGCAAAGAAATTTTAATTTTTTTTTTACAGCAGAGTTCAAAAAGTGGAACTTTTTATGAATATTACAGTCGATTGTCGTTTCCACGGTACACACTTGTTACGTACGATACAAGCGCACAGTGTGCCAGGATGCGCAATTTAAAATTGGAACGCTCCTTCTCTTGTGTTCGCAGAGTTCATGGAAATGATGACTGGCGACTAAATGCAGCAGCCATGGTATATTCAAAAGTTTGAGGACGCTTTCAAGAATATACGTCAGCGACCATACATTCGTACGATCCCTGTATCCTGTATCAACGCAATGTATAGTGTGTTAAAAAACAACTGATTCGAAAAAATAAATTATTACCAGTTTCTACAATACGTAAATTCACAAAGCGTATTGTACATAAGACATATTTTCCGATTTATGAAAAAAAAAATTTCTTTTCCCTTTACATGAAATCAAGCAAAATCTTCATCAAGGCGAAAGACTCCTTTGACCAGTGAGCGTTCGATTCGCACTTTGGCTGCAGTGCAATGCTTTTTTGAGCTTTCAACTCTCTATTTAATTTTTTCCCATCAGACTCAAATAACCGTCAGCTGTAGCAACTTGTCTCTGTTTATCTTGAACGATATAAAGAAAGTTGACAGGGGGTGAATCCACCCTATAAAAAAATGACGTTTAAATATTCATCGTGTCAGGGGCGTAGACAGAGGCCAGGTACAATACCTGTGTAACCCCCTGTGGGCACCCACTGACATGTCCTACCCTTGGCCCACAACATTTCCAGGGGTGCGAAAGGCTTAGGCATGTACAGGGAAGGAGGTGGGGGGGCTGCTAGTGTAGGTAGAAATGCAAGCGACGGTATTCGAGGGTTTGAGGGCTAATGGCCTGTCTGCTCGTCGCTCTGCTCCGCTTACGTTGGCTATGCTGGCGCAAGCAAATTACGAACCCACCATCGCTCACCTAAACTCCATTATGCCACCGAGGGGTGGCTTGTTTTTCCATTGCATCGCAAACTGCCTTTGGCTTTCCTGTCCGTCATTTGCGTTTAACGGGCGACGCGATAAAAAGAGATAACGACACGGATCAAAGATTCTATCGCGTGACTGGATATTATTTTTGGAGACGACTGAGAGCGTCGCTATTTTTACAGTAACGAAGAACCAATCGTAACGAAGCTATTAAAAAATCGATAAAATATTAACGATCGTTAGCGGTCTGTTATGTGTACTAAACAAAAAAATTCCTAACTACATCGATCCCCATGTATATGTATAAATACCAAAAATAATGTTGACGTTCGCTAAAATGAAATTTTGTAAAATTTTTTTTTTGAAATTTTTTTTTTAATACACGAAGTACCGCGTGGCAGCGGATTTGGAGTCTGGAGGAACTTTATCAGAGAATCAGCGTAACGACGTGCCAGTTATGGTACAAGAGGCAAACTCGAATTCAGTGCAAGCTGTTACCTAAGTCCTTTAAGATGCGATATGGCCCAAAGGACGTCACAGCTTCGGGGTTAATGGGCTACTGGTATAAGATCCCGATTTGTGGTTTGAGCGCTGGAGAAATTAATTGGGCTTGTATCGGATATCCATACCTATATGGTAAAGCAGCAAGTGCCATTCGCACGATATACGTATACGTATCCAGTCGCTGTCAGAGGAGAACCCGAGCAGGAATCCCAGTTTACAGTTTATATACGGGAGCCGTAAATCAGCTGAAATTATCGGTCGCGTATAGTGGACTCCGGTTTATCCGAAATAAACGGGCCAAATCCTTCCGGGTAATAGATTTCTCGAATAACGGATTGCAGCGGGTAAAATGGTAAACGACGAAAAGTATATTACTTATTGGTTTTCTTTTTTCTTTTTTTTTTTTCCGGTAAACATTTCTATACCTTGCTCGTTAAATATTTTACGGTCCTCGTTATAAAAATTCATTGCAGTCTTGACCACTGTATACCTTTACATTTAGGAATAATGTTAATCAGGGCTTATGAAATTAAAAAAGTAAAAAAAAAAACCTAATGAAATTCAATTAATTTATTTGATATTTTTCTTTCTAGCTTTAAATTATTAATCGTCGGCTTACACGCTCCTGTATACGTATACAGTATTGCTCGATTTTTCAGAGACTTCTTAGGCTGCAGTTTAGCCGATTTCGTCCCGTTAAAATCCTCAACTCGTTGCACAGTTTTCTCTGACCAGTAAAGATCTTATACGCGTTTCCTCGTAGCCACGCAGACTCGCGCTAAGCAGTTTTCCTGGCGCCTCCGTACGAAGCGCTCGTGACCGCCCAGGAAGTTTTCTTCAAGTCTTTGCGACGGGACCCAGAAACCGCTTTGGGAAGGATCAATAAGGGGTGCCGCCGCTGCAACTACCCTTGAGAGGCACCGTAAAGCAGATTATGAGAAACGCAACAACGCGGCTGATCCCAGGGAATCTATAGCGTATTCGTGATAACAGGGCTGCGTCTTAAGACAGTACAGACACGTAATACAGACTTCGTGAAAAGTCTGAGGAACAGAGAAAAACAGGAAATTCGCGAGTTCAGAGTTCACCTCATTCCCGAATGTGACGAACCAAAAGACAAAAAAAATATTTTCAAATTTTTCCCTTTTTCCGAATCGCCAAGACGGTTTTACATATCATATGTACGATTACGGATGTGACTCACATATGCTGAAATATGAAGTTGCCATCTGATAAAACTCGAGATGCAATTCAGCGCGATTCCCATTGTGTCTCGTTTCCGAGTAGCGAAGGTGGCGCTAGTGACGAGGACGTTAAAAATATACATATAGCTATTAGACGAGAAGAAAAGGGAAAAAAAAAGAAAAAATCGAGAGACGTAAAAAGCAGTGAAACGGATAGAAAAAGCTGTATAAAGTGGAAAGATTTGTGAAAAGGATCTGAACAGCTGACTGAAAAATGGCGGCAAATTTAAAAAGATGCACCGACCTCCCTCTTTTTGAAGGGTCCCCAGTCGACCAGTAGGTGTCTGCGAGAGGACAGGAGGTGAGGATGAGCAGTTCGGTAGGTTAATAATTAAAGCAACGACTGAACGAAGGGTACACCTGGGGCATCGATCGACAACCTCACCGAACAACAGGCGTCGCGACGCCTCACAAACCCCGAGCCAACCCGTGTTGGCCCTCGGTAGACGGAGCATTTATAGCCGACTAACTACCTTGAACGAGGCCTCTCTGAATGAGGCCCCAAGACGTCATTCATGACTCGAGGGGATTCGCTCTCCACGTGCTCAATGGCCACGTGGACAGCTGATTGTCCATTTACGGTTTCATTACTGCAAGTAGCAATTAACGTCTTCGTTAAAACTCGGTTAACCTCGGCTCATCTCGGCCCTGGAGCATCGGACAAATTACTCCGAAGCTTTTCCAAAGCTCTCGACTTCCCGTGAAAGAGATATACGTCTTGGAGGTGTTTATCCGAGATAACGGTCCGTGTTCGTCCATGTGGTAGTTAGGTCAGGTCAGGTTAGGTTAGGTTAGGAAGTATTAGGTCAGAATGACCTACCCCAGGCGATTATACTTATTGGACATTGCGAACCGTTACGAGACTCTTACTCATCTACAGGCAATATTTATATTCATATAATTTTATCTCCGAATCATTAATTGCTTCTGTATCACTGAAATAAAATACCGGAAGTGCGTACTTAATAATTATTTCCTCCAAAAAAAAAAAAAAAAAAAAAAAATTCTCGCTCCTATACCCAACAGCGATTTTTCGTATCATATTAGACAGCACAAAGTGGTTATCGTGAGACAGAAGAAACAGTAGAACAAGAAAGAAAGAAGTCAGACGAAACAGTAGATAAAGATCTTGTAGATCGTTCAAGACAGTCTAAATGTAAAATCATGCAATGTTCGTATCATTACGTATCCCTCGTCCATGCCCCATTCATCATTCACCTATAATATGTTGTCATGCAAGTGTCGTGTATAATATACGTATACGTAGCTATATACATAAATGATTATTTTCAATACGGGTGGGGAGGGGATGCACTCGGTATTTAATGATAAAAATGATAAATCTTATCACTCTTGATTAAATACATATCTAATATCCGACTGACGTCATCAATTAACAAAAACGCGTGTATTAATGATTTTTGAAAAAAAAGAAAAAAATCATTTTTTTCTAACACCTAATATATGTATATGCACGCACGATGCAGTCTCTAGCCTATTTATCTATCTCTAGATATATTTAATCTATCTCGCTAACTCAGCTAACGTAGCTAGCTCTAATTCTAGCTATGTGGATTATGTCATCTTTGTTATGTACCTGGCTCAGGCTTCTAAAGCTACTTGTACTGGCGCTGCGGGCCTGCGAACACAAGTACAACGTACGGTCACCAATCGCCATAGACTGCAGTCAGTGGGTAAGTAGGTACAGATAGATAGATAAATAGATAGACTAAATATAGCTATAGTATATGTAACAAAAGATACAGGTTAAGGCACAAGTAGCATGTACAGGTATAATGGTATAGGTGTTCCAAGTAGTAAAGACGGTTTGAGGCAGGGAAAAAAAAATGTGTATACATATAGATATATATATATAGCGATGGCGTGGATGTCCAGTTAGCTGTTATACCTACGTGTATATATATAGCACACGTATACATACGTAATACATTGCGCAATGAAAATGAGACATCACGTGTGCTCGCTACTCGCTGTCGAATGGACATGTGCATCGGCTATAAAATGTAACGTAACATACGCGGTTATTGTGGAATAATATTATTTTTTTTTCCTGCTTCTCTTTGCCTCGTTCCACTCGTATCCCACTTTGATTGTAACGTTCCTGCGGCTTTGCTTGTTTTTCCGGCTTTTTATTCCTCCTGAGCTTTTAGGGGCGGAATTGTCACATGCTTGTAGGATTTTTCGAAGCGTACACGTACATACGTCAACGCGTTGGGTACAGTACGATGAGAAAGCAATGGGAACGCTTCAATGCTTTAAAGATATTTGAGCTGCGGATGGTGTCGCCATGTTTTTTTGCAAGGTACTGTACCTCGTGTCGTACGTGAAAAATATTGCAATTTTTAATCCGACCCGAGCACGACTATACACAGCTACACATTTAACACACACGGTACGTGACGTATGGAGTCTCTATGGTCAGATTTCATAGACCAGGTATATATATATATACACACTGATAAACAAGATATAGAGAGACAGAAAAAGTTTGGAGGACATAAAAGAAACAGGTGGAGTGGGAGATTGAGGGTCGATGAGAAAAATTCTTTTTGCTCTTCGGTCTTAAGGGCTCTTGGCGATGTAACTGCGAATCGATTGTTACTGAATGGATGGAGTGAAAAAATTAGAAAAAAAAATACCTAAGAAATACTGAAATGAGTGTCGACGTTTCCCGGATCGTCAAGTATCGCCCGAGCATTTGTCGCCGTTTAAAGTTCGTCGGCTCGTTTGTCAAAGCTGCCATCGAGTGACGTATTTTTGTCGTCGACGGCCGCGACAGCGTTTTGCTCTGCATTCGATTTCTCGCAAATGGAACGACGGATGCATCGAAACGTAAAGTGGCGAAGCCGGTTGGAATTATTGGCGCACTTAATTATTACGTTAACGATTCTTTGCTTGGGCCAATAAGACGCAACGAGCAATAAAAATATCACGTGCCTGGAAACAATAGTGGATTAACATTGTGTGAAAAGAAATTGGAACTTTTTATTACTATTATCGCATATATCAATTTTACATTTTGGAACGTACGAACTGTGCTGATTGTCAGCATCGTCTATAAAAAGAGCGATAAAAATAATCCTGCAATTAATTTGGTAATAATGTTCTCATGCTCGTAGTTGAGCAATTCCTGATAACTCTAGTAATAATGGATCAATGATAAATCATTTTGCACATTCGTCCGTATCGTAAACCCACGTGATAACTGTCCGCATGAGTCTTCAATAGAGTTTGACCTTAATAACAAAAGTACGTATGAATAATAAAATGTAATTTTTTTTATTAATTATTCAATTAAAAAAAGGAAGGATAATAAATTTCTCAAGTAGGTCTGACTTAAGAATATTCGCAAAAATATCAAGTCCCACCGGTAAGTTACGAGGGTGACAGAAGATGGGCGACCAACGACCGCGAAATTTGCAGATTCTCGATTTCATCCGTCCTTCTGGAAATCTTTCTCAGGGAAGGATTCGTTACAGCGAGTGCTTCGGGGAGCGTCAAGAAGTTTCGAAAGTGAGAAATGGAAGTGAAGTTGAAAATAGAAAGCGAGGAAGTATAAGTGAGACAATGGAGAGCAGTAACTGACTTCTCTCGCGGATACAAGAGTCTTTCCTTTCGATGCAATTTTCATCTTAATTTACGTAGATTTTACCTCACGAAACTCCATGTACTTTGAGAATTATTATCAACGTGAAAACTTACTCCGAGGAACCTGATAAGCTGATAAGTAATATCAACCGGTACCAACGATCATGACCTTCTTGTCAGATTTCACTCTGTGACGTCATATACGGAGATAAAATCTGTAAAGGTTCAAGGAACCTTTTACGTCTTCAATACGATTCTAATTTTATATTCAATTTTTTGGAGCAACTTTTTCACACATTTTTGAAATAATTCTGACTCACTATGCAATTTAATATTCACTGACTATCATATTTTTTAGAGAAATTTTGCCACAAATATTTCTCCGTGTACTATTGTATCATATGTATTATTGTGATATATCTATGTATGCTGTAGTATATACGTATATCTATACATACAGTATAGCGGAACTATCGGTACCCTATTATTGATTTTCGATAATGCTTACTCGACTCGGCTGAATTCCGTATGATAAAATCGTTCTTTGGCTCTCGAAGCTCACAATTCTTTTGACTACTTTATCTTATAGCTCTTTTCAAAAATCGTACTCCTTTTCGGAATCTGACTATCAGGCCGCAGGATAATAATAAACGGATTCCCAACGATACGTGGATTCGCAGAGAGGAATCTTCTCGATGTGTCTGCCCCATAAGATTTCGGGGACAAGCGGTTCCTGGCGAATCGGAAAGAGCCAAATTTTAATGATGCCAGGAAATGTTAACTCAAGCGCCGCTTGAAACTTCAGGTTGTCAAAGTTTAGAGTACTCGTGAACGCTTGCTAATTGAATGTCAGTTTGAAGATAAGGGGTGTGCAAAATTGAAAGGCGGAAGGAATCGTTTAAAAACTGAAGTGTCATTAGCTAATCGACACTTGAATATTGCGAAATTTTTTTTCATGTCCTTTTGGAACACATGTAACTGGTTGAACGTATTGATTTTTTTTTTGCGGATAGTTTTTTTGAACAGTCCTGTAGCAATTTGGAAAAATGACTAGCGAGTGTTAATTCTCCTCGGGATTTTGTTACATACTTTTTTTTTCTTCCACGACCCTTTCTTCTCGATCCTTCTGTTAACCCAGTTTAAAAGTCAAAGGCCTCATTTGCACTCTAACGCGTTTATACCGAGTCCAGATGGGGTGAGAAAGTGCCGCGCGATTACCCCGGGCGCTTTTGGGTTCTTGAAAATATGAAAATATCGCCAAAGTCGGTAAATGACGTTTTAAAAAGTTTCGCGACTCTCGTAGGGAAGCCACCCTTAATTTTTTTCTCAAGAGAATCCGACCCTGTATCGTCCCCCCTTTCTCTTTCAGTCTTTCCTCTTTTATTTACGTGATGCTCAAATGCTTTTGCTTCGGTTGAATTTACATCTTTTCTTTTATCACCTTGTTCCTGTCTACCGCTAATGAGGTTAATCGTTTTGGATCGTGTGTGAAATGTAGCAAAAAAAAAATGATATATGTATATCATAGAAATACGAAAGTCAGATGCGTCCCTGTCGCTGCTTATCGCGTGCCCGAGTTACAATAGACTCTATTTTAAAGGGGACTGTACCTGCCAGATAGGAACATCGGAGATGCATTTACTGGCAGCCGCCATTCAGGAACCTGAAGCAGCTTCGGTCCTGTCGCTGCGACGATAGGGGATGGATTGACAAACGCGACAAGTCGCTCCATAGAAACAGTGCGGGCAATCCGTAACACGATAAAGACTTAACTATAGTCACGGCAGCTGCTATCAACTCCTTTCGTGAAGCTAACAACTCCTGAAATTTCTCAAGGCCCAAACGAGAATTTACTACAGTGAGAAACTTGACGAGAGGCTATTCACAAGGCTCGTTTCCATGTCCAGAGCTTCAGCCTGATAAGGGTGGAAAACCAAATTACCATGATCTATCGTAACACACAATACTCTATCCGTTCAGCACACGTTCCCTGTGGGCCTTTAGAATTGACGTATCTTTACATTCAAATTCCTGCACTTGATATCTAAATAGACAAACAGTGATTCGCTATCCTTTAAAAGTGGATACAGTTGAAACACTGTTATCGAAACTGTATTAAAGCTTCAAAAACTTTTTACTGTATTTATGATTCAAGTTCCAAATTGCCGCCACGATAGGACACAAGTACGATAAAGGGGTTAAGGAATCCTAAAAAGGCCGGAGGTTCCTTTTTTCCGTCTCTCCTCCATTTCCTGACCATTGACCTTTCGTCAACCGGGTCAGAGATTGTGCCGACGCTGATGTTCGAAGTTAATTCTCGCCTCCACCAGAGGACGGAAATTTCCGCGTGAAGCCGCCATTCGAAAGCAGCCCGATTGGCGAAGTTCGTCTTCCGCTTAAGACGTCGCAATTTCCGGGTTCGCCGAGGACGACTCGAGTTTCCACGACGCCCAAGCGTCAGAGCTTCTTATCGGCAGTGCCCCAAAAGCGACTTCCGGTTCTCCTTCTTGATAAATACGTTCAATTAAACTTTGTCCCTGGGATTTAAATAATAATAACATCAGCCTCTTAGTTCCTCGAAACGATTCACCATTTTTTCGAAAACTTAACACCTGACGTCTCGTCGTCGCGACGGTCCTGAGGGTTCAGAGTTTCCTGCATCAAGTAAACCGACGTCACGACGCCCTGTCTCTATAGATATATATCCATCACTTGGTAATATCTGCTATATGAAATTGTCAATAAAAGTAAAATCGAGTATTTCAAATCGAATTTCACGTAATGCCTATTTCGTTTTTTTCTTTTTTTTTTTTGAAAATTCAAATTTTATCCTTTCCATGTCGAATAATAAAAAAGTTTCATGCAATTCAAAATCAAGAAATTTATGACTAACAAACTCCGTCTCTCGTAAGTCAATATTCACATATCTATATATCAAGTAAACGCCTACCACGTGAATACATGTGTGTAATAAAAATCAACAGCAACATACAGTAAAGGACGCAGTCACTAAAAAAAAACATTACTTTCTGTCTACACACAGAAATTTCGCTTTTACCGTCTTTCCTGCATTTTACACCAAAGGCGCAAACTGATTCAGTCTGTCGTCTTACTGTAAGCGACTAAAAGCAGTTATAATCGGTTATGGAGTAGGCGGTGAATCAGCCTAGTATTTGTGCATTTTTGCCTTTGAGAAGTAAATATACGTTTATTACTGTAACACGATGAATTTCAGTTTCCCTCTACGATTACACGATCAAGAACTAGGTGTACATACATACGCTATATCCTACAATGGCGTGTAGAAAGGATTTCACTTAAAGCGTCACGGAAGCCCTCGTAACACAATGCAAAGATCAGAACGAGAAAGCCTACGCTTCCACGTAAACATGCCACTCGTACCGATCAACGTCACGAACTTTTGATTAACTCAAAGCGCTTCGTTTCCCTTGTCGGCGCACCGAATGCGCATCACTTTACAGTATACGACGCTAACGGATTGCTAATTGACTCAAAGTTTTTCACCGACAAACAGAATTTCCTATCGCTCGCGTATGTCACAAATGTCATTTTGAAAAAAAAAAAAAAAAACATAAAGAACGTTTATACACTTTTCCGAACAACCCGCACGACTCGTGCGGACAGTTTTTGAAATTATTTTTCAAAAAAGAAAAAATCCAAAACTGTCTTTTTCAGCTGACTCGTCCAACTCGCGTGGACGTAGTCGGTCCGCTGAAATTGGAAGTGAATTAATTTTCTTTTATTATTATCAGCCAGCTTAAACCTACAACGTACAGGGCAATGGGATGGAGTAACGAGTATGGAACGAGTGCCTGTGAGAGTAAAAACGATAAAGATAAAATAAAATAGAAAAAAATAAAAGTAAAGGGAGGGGACAGGAGAAAGTTCTTTCACATGCGTTTACCTTGCTTCTGTTTCTGGGTGCGAAGTCTTCCTTGCTGGCCTTCCGCCTCTTATCCTTCAGTATCATCCTGGCAGCTGCGAACGCCATCTTGCTTTCTCTTTTTATATATTATTATATTATTTATTATTGTATGCGCGTGTATATATATATATATATATATCACTTCCAAACGATATCCTACTAATCTAATTATTGCTTATCGTGTTGTTAACAGCAACGTCCTGATTACGAGACGTTGCTTCGTGAATCACTCGATTTTTAATATTTTCATTTATATTCGATCACTTAGAACCGATTCAAAGATCCTCGACCGGTTAATTCGTAATCGCAATACGTAAACTTTATATAATCGTACCGAATCGATAATCGAACCCTTGATTGAACACTATCGATTAATATCACGCTGTTTTATCGATAATCGCGCGATCGATCGCACACGGATCGATCAGAGTGATCCATGTACGCGCATGATAAATTTGATAAAGTATTTTATACTAATTGCTAATATGCTCATGGGATGCATATTTTATGAAATTGACCGAACGTCGCGTTTTCCTGAACTGTCACTTTCTCTTTTTCTTTTCCCTCGTCAATTTACTAGTCGAAAGTTCAAATTCTTGCACTCGGGGCCAATCAGGTTGGCATCTTCGTAAATCACTGTATCCCGAGGCTCGACATTTTTTCTTTGATGTTCCTGCTGGCTCTCCCTATCGCGTAACCGACTACATCCCAGCTGCTGGAAATCCCGATTCCGTCGACATCTCGTTCCGCAGTGTAATTGACGGCTATTGAGATACGGCCCTGGATCTATAAGAGAAATCAGATCTATCGTCACATGATAATACCTGACCTAACCTAACCTACCATTGTGAATGTATCTATCATCCCTCAATGTTTATTATCAAAATATTTTAACCACGTGGACATACGACTTTTTCAATATTATCAATAAAATTATCTGTCGTCACATGATGATACCTGACCTAACCTAACCTACCATCGTGAATGGTTTCATCATCCCTCAATGATACTGTCAAAATATTTTAACCACGTGGACATACGACTTTTTCAATATTATCAATAAAATTTGAGCATCCTTGATCTTTTGCTGTCTCCATTATTTTGCACTCTTTTCTTTTTTCGCTTTCACTTAATAAATAAA
>JARQSV010000390.1:320177-334014 GCA_030142285.1 Calameuta idolon
ATATATATATATACACTTGGTACAGTCTCGCAAATATTCATACCGACGATTCGAGCCGAGATGTAAACTTAAGAGCAGCAGGTTATTGCAATGATCTGCGAGGGTTTCTATAGGACAGGAGATTTCGAAAAAATCCAAAATGGAGGATTCGTAGCAAAATTTTGTACCTAACGTTACATATTCAAGCATGGCTTTTGCAATAAATCGCGGTTATTAGAGAAACGCGATCAATGGGGGATAGAGAAAATTGACCATCTGGTCAATTAAAATTTTAGGTCAGTTTGACCAGTGTTCCGAAATAACGAAAACCAGTATTTAAGGACTTCTCGAAAAATGGGAAATTTCAGTTTCGATGCTCCGTTAGTCTTGATGCGAAGTGGAAGACTTGCGAAACGTTGGCAATGCTGAAAGTAGACGCGCGGGAATGATCCGCAAACTATGAATTCTATTGGTAATCCTGTTAATTTGAGCGATAAAATTTCGTCGACAAGGTTGGCAAAACTTTTTTTCTCAATTTTTCTTCAGCCTACGATGGCTTCGTTGTTATTGTTATTATCGTAATTCTTATCCAGACACTGTCGCTCGGTGGAATTGCGATTTTCCCGAGAACAAAAATTCCCCATTAATTGGCGCTTTGTGCGATTTGCTACGTTGCTTGGTATCGGATCACGAGGAAAGTATTTTCATTTCACGGGATCCGAGCACCCAGCCGGATTATTAAAATAACTCGTCGAAGTGTGCGAGGTCGGTTGCTGAAGGGGAGGAGGAAAATAACCTCGAAAAATATGCGAAAAGGAAAGAAAAGATAAATTGAAAAAAAAAAAATGCTAAAATAATAGAAATCCGTAAATCTGTAGGATTTGACAAAATTAAAAGATCTGCAAGGGTTCAGTATTTCCCGCTTGCAAGTAACTCGAGCGGAATTGATGCGATCAAGTAGTCTTAATTAATATTCAAATTCTAGACGTGTCCTTTTGGTAATTTAATATATGTAAAATGTAATGTAAAAAAAAAATTGGACAAACCTGTCAAAGTTCATTAATTTTCTAACGTATCAAAAAATTAAAAAAAAAAGTATATCAAAATCTTATCAGTTTATACGAAACTACGAAAATAATTCAACAGCTCGATTACATTATAGGTAAAATTGAAGGTTTGTTACAAAAAGTAATTACAGCACGGTTATTCAAATATATAGATATACATATAGATACCCACTTCATTATAACATTGATAACCCACATTCCACTGTTACATTATATATTCATAGTAACGATTAGTAACGTCGAAATCGATGCCACAAAAAATGGCTAAAATCAATATAAAAGTTATAATTAAAAAAAGAAAATATAAAAGAATGTACAATTACCAAGAATCCGCTAAAAAATAGAAATATTTACCGTATTAAAAATAAAAACTGTGGAACGCGAGTCTACGGACAATAATCTAGATTTTGTTATTAAATATTTTCTACGTCTCAGTACCTATACTTTTTTTTCAAAATACAAATTAAAATGTCAGATTGGCAGGAAATTGACTTTAAGTCAAGTTTCTAAGTCTCCCTTCTTCGGTCACCCTTTTTTTTAGTCCTGGGTCCCGTTAGGCTTGTTTCTCCTATACGTGCGCCGTTCAACCCTACACGATACTGTTACATGGAAACTGGCCTATAGACCTGCTGAAAAATGAGGGTCCCACCTCGACCCGTCGCACCTCTAAGACTTGACGGCTTCTCAATCACATTGCGTCGCGTTAAGAAGAAACGTCACTTTCTTGTAAACTGAAAAACGCGTATCACTCATTCTGGCAGTAGGCAGTTTGTCGTATTACCCTTAAGTAGGTGTCACACGTGAGATCCCATAAATGCATATAGCGAAGTTAGTAGAAAATTTGAATTTTGAGATACAGTACAAAAAATCGTCAAGCGTACTACGTACTTTACGTGGCACGTTAAAAAGAAAATTTTATACAGATTTCAGATAAGAGGCGGATTTTTCCTTAAAAATGTTATGAAAGTCGTATACTTTCAATTGTGTGAAAATTTAAGTAATTTTATGTAACAGTTACTGTTACATAATTTCGTAGAAATTTCATTCAACGTATACATATAATTGAGAGTTCGAAATGTCATCCAACTAGCCGGAGTACTCGCATGGCTAAGAATGGAATGCAGTGTATGGCCAACTCTAATTGGACCCACGGATAATGGTGTTAGATATTCTGTGTATGCAGGAGGGTTTCCAATAACAGCGGCGTCACCTGCTACCGAGTGATGGTCTGTTTGGAATGTTCCTGGAGTAGAAACCTATGGAATTTGCGATTCCGCGCGCACTCGACTTCTTTTGCCATTTCGACTGGCCGAAGTTCATTGCCACTGAGGAACCACGTTTTCTATTGGAATCTTCGAGTAACCTTTGCCAAAGAAAAACTGGTTTGCTAACGTGAAATTTCGATGATCTCCTCGTACCGAATTATGATATTTATGATTTTGAAATCTTGAAAATTTGATTTTCGTGAAATTGATTTTCGACTTTTTTTTCTGTCTGTACGTTATTGATACGGTATACGGTGGCTACGTATATTATATGTAAGTGAATAATAAGCCGATAGCCGATACATGCATAATGAATTTATATATGAAAAAAATATGTAAAAATGGAAGTGACGGTGGCGTCTAAAATTGTCAGGAGGGTCGTAAGTCCTTTCAGAGTGACCTGACCCCATAACGCTCGATGGCAGGGTGAATAACTGTCCGAGTAACTTCCATTTCCCGGTGCCTTGTTGCTCATCAATCTTTCTAGGGCGCGGAAGTAGTGGTTATGTGAAAATAGACCGGAAGTATCCTAGCAAGTCACTATCGTAAATTCATGAAAAATCCATTTAAAAGTAACTGCGTGTATAAACCTAGGGAATTTCTGATTATCGGTACGCTTTTGTATGTACTTGGTCTTAACAATGTGAATTTTCCTAAAATTTCCAGTGTACACGTAAAGGTACGTTGGACTGAGGCGTAACCCTCATTTTTCAACAGGTCTATGGGCCAGTTTCCAAAAATCCAAGCTCAATGAGAAAAGCTTCTTGGAAGAATAATAGAACGTGAAAAGTGGGGTCGATCGATAAGAGCTTTTAGTATTGAACGCAGGAACGAGCCGAGCTTTTGGAAAACTGTTTTACCGACCGTCGGTTACCTACCGACGCGTCTTAAGAGTAAGATTTACCGACCGAGCGGAGCTTTTGAAACTTCGTGGGTGGTAAGTTATCCTTATGAGGTTCGAAAATGTTGCCACGAAAACCAGACAGGGCTTCGCGTCAATTCCTAAATGATGTACGTATGCGTTATTCCTACGGCAAGCTAGAGGTGCGCTACGGCGCACTCACTTATAAATATCTGATACTCCAATAAATATTCCAGATCCCATAAAGTTTGTCAAATAGTCAGAAGCGATTTATTTTCATATTCGCTAAAGTCATGTAAACTCAATTTGCATTGGATTCCCGAGTGTAAGGTCCTTCCTACCGTGAGACTTTGAAAAAGCGAATTAAAAATACAAAACTGCGACAGGTTTGAAGCTACAAAGAAAATTCACTTTATATCTACAAAGTCAAAAAACTGAATAAAATCGTCTGTCATCATCTTAGAAAAAAAAAGCTCGCAAAATTTCGAACCATAAAAGCAAGACAGCAGTGACAATGAAAAAAAAAAGTAATCATTACTGTAAGATAAGAACATGATAAGTATCATGTACCTTAGGGTCATATCGCGCATGCTTGATCATTGAAAGCCAAAATCGGCGCGCTGTACACATACAAAATAAAGAATCATTGAATAAAATGGTCTCTCGTCATTACGATACACAATAAAATTGGTACGTGAGAAATGAAGTTTTACCTTAAAAATTCAAAAGCAAAGCTCATAAATCAAAGCAGATGTCAACTATCGCAATTGTAATCAAGTAGCCAGAATGTATCAGGTTTATTAACTGATACATGAAGTTAATTACTACCGAAACTCGTCAATCACTAAGAGATAGGTTCAGGTTACAGTAACATAGGTAGATACTCTGGAATATTAGTTACGCCTAACCGATCGCATTTTAACACGCATGCCAACATACCAGAGTCAAAAAATTTAATAATAATCAAGATACGAGATTCCTCTTAGATTGCTACGTGGCAACAATAAACAAAGCTTTTCTCATTTAAATCGACAATTCAATACTCACACGTGTCTAATGCGTCACACACCTTGTTTATCCCGCGTTCATTATCGCACCACACAAGTTATCCATTGTCCCGTAGCACGCGATTACCACCATGACCTCAGTCAATACGATATTTGATTATTTTCCGTTCACCATGTGGCAAACCAAAAGCTTTCAGGATTTCACACCAGAATTTAAAAAATTCCAAGGATCCACCTACTTATGTATTTCCCTATACACTTCGCGTAATTGAAAACGAGCCTTGACCTTCCCGTGTGCCGATGGGACGAGTCGACGAAGCTCGTATAATTTCCAGCTTTAGTTTAGCATAGAAATTTTTCCTTTCCCCATCATCCCCTGGACACAGTCTGATAGCTTTAAAGCATTAACACTAATCGTAACATCGACCGGTCATTCAGATCCAAAAATACGTTTATACAAAATTATCGTTAGTGTTGAAACGTGGATCGAAAATTTTGCCTTCGAGAATTTCGCGATTCGCGAAACTCTTTTGATATATCGTCGCCGAGATATTATTGCATTCACGTTACTTTAAAGTAAAAAAAAAAAAAAATATATTGATGTTAAGTTACTTTTTCCTTGTCTTCACGTATATGTCACTCAAAATTACCAGCAATAGTCCTGCTGTGTTACTTTTTACATTTGGTTCTGTAGCTAAAATGCAAAATTTATATAACTGTGCTTAGGGGGAATATAATATAATGTATAATATGTGTTATAATAGATATACTGTGTTATGTATGTATAATCGTACGACTACGAGGTATGGACGCCGTTAGACGAGACGGCGAGCTTCTGGAATTTCTGAAAGCGACACCGGAGTCCTGATCGCAACTTAAAGGTAGTAGGTCGGTAGGTATAGATGGTGGCTTGAAGGTTGGGCAGAAGGTTAGAGAAGTTCTCGTCTCCGTAGCAACGAACACCTCGCCCCATGATTTTCCAAGCGCACCCGAGAAGAACCTAAAGCCCGTGAGTAAGAATGGAGGGACGGAAGAGAGCTTCATTATTGATACGCCTTGGAAATGGTGATTTCCTTGAAAAGACAATAGAAAGACGACGACGGACAACGAAGTGATCCAGACAACACACATGTGTAAAAGTCATATTCAAGACAACGTATGTGCCATTGGACGTCTTAAAGACGACTTTTGGACATTGTGTGTTGGCTGGGAATAAAATAGGAAAAGTTAAAAAAATTTATCGGCAACGGATTATATATGTATTTATAGTCATTTTCATGACTCTTTATTGGCTGAATTGACTATGATTATTGATTGGATATTTGGTGACTCCAAATTTTATTGTTGAGAAATGAAAATTTATTCATTCGGTGTATCCGGGTGAATTTTCAATGTAATTGATTATCTTTTGCGATAATTAACGCGATTGCTTGTTTATCGGATGATTTTATATTATAGAACGGATTCGCAATTTCGATTTTATTAGGTTTGACGAAAGTCGATAGAAAATATTATTTCACGTTCTCTTTGGATTCTGAGTGCTGCTGTAATTTTGCAAGAATCGTCAGCGATAATCAATATTTTTTCGGTTTTTCGAATTATGTGTAAACTTGGAATTTGAGATTCGCATTATTTTGATAATGAAAACCGTGACGTGGAAGACGCTAAATTTCGTGCAAAAAGCAGAATATCGATTTCTAAAAATTATGTCGTTAACGTAAACTACGAATAAAATATTGTTTATGGGATAAAATCGGAATCGAGAATTGCAAAGTTATATGAACATTACGAATACACGCGGGAGCAGAAATCGGTTGACATAATTCGACTGACCTGCAGTAAATTTATGATATCGCATCCTCATCGAAATTCCTCGCAAATATTCGCAATTCTCAGACCGAGTTTTTGCATCCGAATGTATTTGCGCAAGGACACTGTTTCTGCATATATATTACAGAATATACAGGAAAAAGCTCCAGTGGAGCGAAGCATCGTAGGTCAGACATGGTTTGGTTCGATTCAAAATTCCCTAGTGAGAACCGCAAAGAAAACTTTGAAAAATGGTGGCGAAAAATCCAATAGAAAGTTTTTGACTTTATTACCAGTTGCTGATCTTCGCCTTTTCTTTCTTCGCTCTTCTACCTTATTTCTCTCCTTTTTCGATTTTCTCTTTTCCTCTGTCACCTCTTTATTTTTCAATATTAACAATAGGGACTGGCTAACCTACTGGTCCTACATTTAAAAAATTTATAAAATTCTAATTATTATTAATTATCCACGTGGGAGCACACAAAGCTAACATAATGTCATAATTACTACAGAATATATATTGCGATCTATACCGTACATAGGCGTAGTCTACAAATAAATCCTCGATCGCTCCCAACCTGTTGAAATCCAAAGAACAAAAAAATCCAAATCTCAGCGACAGATACGGTTTTCCCCCACCAATGTTTCCTTCTACGGCCGATAAATTTTTTATTGCCAAACTCATTCGATTAAAAAAAAAATGAATTTAAAGGTCCAGCGCTACATTCAAATCCGAAATGACTTTAGATCTGTTAATGCTAGCACGTCTATGTGCTTTGGAACCGGATACATTTTCTTTGACTCGATTTAATCGCTTTAGCGTTACAATACAGTGATATTCAATACGCAGATCGGTTTGTATTTAGATGGGCTATCGATCTGAAATTAGTCATTAAAAAAAAAAAAAATAGTGTCAATGATAGGTAAAAAAGGTATAAAAAAATAAAATATCGCAGCAGAGTGATCTAAAGGAATAAAAAATAAAAGCATAAACGCAACAAGAATTCGCAAAATAAATAGAGCCAAAACCAATTCCCACGTAAACCTAGGAAGCTTCGAATTGCTCGCTTGGCCACGTCCAGCTTTTCCTCAAGAAACACCATATATAAGGACAGTGCACTCAAGCTCCTGATCTTTCCATTGGTTCGTGCGAGGATCTAGAAGTAATACATAATAATCTCAAATGACCTATCATGAAATATTTTCAAATACAACTTGATTATAATAACTAGACCCGCGTGGTCGATCAGGCAGATTACAAATGTACCATAGGATCTTTGTAACGAAAAAAAAAAAAAAAAATTAAAATAAGTACAGTCCCCACTAAATAGTTCAAAATCGATAAGATCAATATCAATTTACAATCTATATCCAATCCAGATACACATGAGCGAACTGAAATCGCCCGAGCTAATACATAACCTAGGAAGTTCTTGAAAAGTACAGTAATTAAGAAAGATAGCACCTACTCGAGAAAGCACCGAAACCTAATGATTGATAAGCCAGTAAATAAAATAAAGCCGAATTACATTCTTGTAGGTATTTGAAAGCTCAATGTAACTAGTTCATAGGCCTAGCAACAGGTGGACTGCACTTAAGCCGTATTCATAAAGTGGTTCCCATTTCTATATGAATCCGATGGTATATCTGTATATACATATATACATAGTAAGTCTAGAAGGCACCTCCTGAGGGTTGCCATAGCAACCATCCCCTTTTTACCACTTTTTGGTACTTCTAAAGAAATCTTACACCTGACGCCCTCGAGCCTCCCATTTTCATTCACCCTCTATATTAATTCGTTATGGTAATAACGAATGCCAACCTGAACATTATAATTGTAAGAGGTTGACTTTTTTCTTTCTTAATTAAGAATTATTCGATTTCACAGCCCACAGTCTCTTTCGGGTAACTTTGTAACAACGAGGAGTCCTTCGTTGTGCCCGATGAAAAGGACAATTGTTCTTTGGTCAAGCTCAGTTCACAATCCACGCATTGTCCGGTGGAAGTTATTCGAAATGGATTATGTTGATGAGGGTACGATTACACGGGGAATCTTATGGAAGATATTTATGGGGATATTAATATTTGGGTTCGTAAAATTGAGATTGATGTGACAGTTTCGGGCTAGGACCCTACGGGATGGAAAGAAAAAAAGTATTTTTTTTTGTTAATTAAAAAAAAATCAGTATTTATCTTCGTTAGGAATTTTTCTTTCTAATCTGCTGTACGTGAATATTCCACGTTTTCACGGGTAGGATTATTGCAGCGTACGATAAGGCCTCGGAAATTATTTTAATAAATATTCAAAGCATTTCTCATTGTTATGCATATGTCTCTCGTGTCGCGACTCAATTACTTTTCCTGTCGTTTGAAAACTCGTCATTTCCAATCTGTATGCAGCGTGTTGCAACGGCAGCTTTAGGAACGTTAAACAGAAGAGTATATATATATATATATATATAATATATTATATGGCGACAAGAAAAATTATTATGCAAAAGAAAATTAGATAAGCCAGCGAGATATATAATTTACCGAGATATTCGTCGTGACAATCGCGAGACCCTTCGCGAGAGAGAATAACGAAAAGGAGACGGAAAATGTCGGAGCGCAAGGAATCCACCTGGATACCGATCTAGATCAATTTTCCGAAAATGGGAAATTTTTCTCTCGCAATGATTCTACCGAAAACGCGCTTTCTCGATGATCTCTTTGCCTATTTCAGGGCACTTTTTTCTCGCTGTTATCAGGGACGCGCGTCCAGCTCTACAGTGAACTTTGACTGCACTTCGTTTTCAGGAAGAATTTTGGGTCATTTTTCGACAGATAATTAGCTGCATTGCTACTTACAGCTCGGGTACTTTTTTTTTTAGTTTCGGATGCTGACTGCTATTATTATGCAATATATTTTTAGTTTTTGAGTTATGGATGCTGATTGCTATTATTATGCAATAATATTAAGTTACCTTTGTCACGTACAAATATGCACGGATAAGACGCATAACTGTGAATTGGATCGTATGCAGTAATACTTGGAATGAGAAAATGAATCGTGACGAGAATTCAAAAATTGTCCAAGTTTGCTGGAGAATGTGCTAATAGAATCCCAGAACGCTGATTAGATAATTTACTTATCGCTTAAATATTAATAAGATCGAAGTTAAAGTTTGCTCAAAATATTGCTGCAAAGCGTGGGAGCGAAAATACTTTGTGACTGGTAGTGACGTCACAGTCCCATCTCCTTTATGGAGTCTATTTTATAGCCAAACAGCCAATGAGGAATGCTCGTGTTTTATCTGACGAGTACTTATCTTTTCATAATAATTCACGGTCGTGAACATCATACATTATCCTTATGTGAGGATTTACGGCTATTTTCTTACGTGACTGAACAGGGCGTTTGAATTGCTATTCGTGCAACACGATTTTAAATATCATTTTTTAACACATATAATCACATTATTTATCTGAGTATATTCATAGTTTTTATAGTACGAAAATTATGAAAGACGAAAAAAAAAAAATTGGTCCAATTCCCCATTAATGTATTATTCGAATGCATTTTTCAGGTAAAATAGCGAGAAAAATTTGCGAATATGGATCTTTCAGATATTTCTCTTTACGTTCTCAAGGACAATTACAGCGTGACATTTGATTTTTCTACTGTACTGAGAATAATTATTATTTTTTTTTTTTTTTTTCATTTTTTCTTCTTGTCATTAGATAACGAAACCTAACAATTCATAACTCGTTACCAGCTGCTGTAGATGGGATTTTAATGGGTGAATAATTGCGACTGTATATATTAATGTCACGTGTTAAAATGAAATTGCGTAATACCTCTGTGCATGTCGACGTAACGTGCAATTCTTCGCGCCATTAGCGAATTGACACTCCTGATTAATTATTGCTTTATCAGACAGGCCTCTCCCGGAGCAATTGTCATTTTAATTAAGTGCACCGAGCACGAAGTCATCTTAATTAGGTTAATGAACGATACCGGTACAATGATCGTTGAGTACTGTTGCAGAAGTTCCCAGGATTCGCGCCAAATTCAAGGTTGCGAATATCGACATTACTTGTTGCTTGGACCTGACCTACTCTAAGAAAAAAAAAAGGTTCATCGTTCAAGATAATTTTTTTTTTTTCATATGAAACGAATGCGAACGACTCATCATTGTAATACATGAAAGTGAAATAATATATTTCTAATTGGTATAATTTTATTAGATTTTATTATTATATTTTTTTTTAACGAAGTGTACACTGTCAGGATAATTTTTGAGTAATTATAAGAAATGTCTGTTAAAAAGAAAATATTTTATTGCCAATGGTTTAATACTGGATGTTAAATATTTAGGAGATAAATTTTTTCGGGATTTTAGGCGTTTTTAAAGAATATTAAAATTCAGCGGATATTTTTTATTTTTTTTTACGTATTCAATATTCGATTTTCCAATAATTTCCGTGAGAGCCGCGTGAGTTTCCATAATGCGATCCAATCAGTCGTTTCGAGAATGGTTGACTGCGTTGTATTACGGGAGGTAATCGAGGAAAAGTTTGCTCGCCCCTTATTTCTTTACGTGACTTCAGACAAGTGGAGTAAAAAAAAAAACGATCCACAGGGGGATGGCTTCTCGTAAGACAGACTAAATTCGTCTAGCTCGACCATTGTCCTGTGGAACATGTACCCTGTCAACTAAGCGTAGCTATAAAATGCATAAGGTAGCCTCCATCCCAAAGGACGCTATCAATGGGAAATAGAGAAAATTTTCAGTAAATGGGTTTCGTGGAAAATAAAGAAACGTCACCATTTTTTATTTCTCTCTCGGACGAATCTCTTTTCTGGATAGAAATCAGGAATTTCAAGATTTTTTGTTGAAAGGGCAAATGGCAGGGATAAGTGGACTTGCTGTTCACCTTTCACTGAAAGACTAACTGTTACGATAATATGTACGTGATCCACATTCCAGGGACGTGTCCGCCTTGTTATTCGCTTATCGACCTAATTTTCTTTTTCTACCTTACCGACTGACACAGTCTAAAAAGTTACTCTTAATCCAATATCGAAGAGTTCGAAGTAAGGCGTCGCGATGATACGGCCCTGTGAAGTTCAGTTAACTTTTGCATGCGTACTGCTTTACATACGGCACTGGGCTAGGTCAGTTTTCATGGACGCGCTCGAAAAAGAGCTTTCGCATAAATTCATCCTGGCGACGTACGCAAAGGTGCGACCTTCGTGTGTGTTAGGGCAATTCAAAAGTTGCACCCACCGTTCCTGGGACTGAGCCTCCCACTACCGCCCGAGGATAGTAAAATTTGTCGGTAACACGTAAAAAGTACTTTAATTCGCACTGTGAAAATTTCAAGTAATATTCAATTCATTTTTACGATTTGAATATATGTATATCGGGGGTTACAATTTTTTCACATTTTTTTCCGGTTTATTCGATTCCCGTATTTTCGTTGAGAATGAAAAAGATGTATATGCATATACGTGAACCACGTGCATATGTAAATTGGCCTTAGGGAATCCTTGAATTTCACAATGAGAATTGACGGCAGTAGGAAATATTTGCATTGGCGAATCCTTGAGAATCGCGTTGCTGGAGGATGAAATTGAAAGGCAGCCTGAAGACACGTTGCTAAAACACAGTACAGCCTCTTATGCAGGAGATGAGAAAAGTTTCATACGAAAGAAATCAACTAGCTAAACCATATTCCTCTGCGAGGATAAATGTAACTGAGTACACGAAATACTGGGATAAAACGAATAATGCGTAGTTATTAATTTTTTTTTTTTCTTCCAAGTATCCGAAAAGTTCTAAAGGAATTTCAATGGATCCTCGAGAGTGAAAGAATTACGAGTCTTTCGTGGAAAATTCTCCTTGAGATTTAGCATCTTTTTTTTTTTTTCATTCGAGGATTTCCAGACTTAACTCGCAAAGTAAATTAATTATTAACGTCATTAGTTATTACGCGAGATGAGGTTTTTAACGTATTTCGTATTGCTTCCTTGCAAATTATTAGCAAGTCTGTGAGAAGGATATCCCATAAAACACCATGGTTGCTAAGTCCATTCTATAGGATTCCCCATCGCCGACTAGGGTACGTATCGATCTTAGGAGCTTTAAGTTATCTTCCGTGTTCAAGATATGGTGTTATTCTAGAAACAGTACACGCAGTAAATTGAATTCAAAAATACAGTAAACAGGAAATTAACTTTGTGTGCCGATGATTTACGACTATCTCGCAGTGCAGTCTAATCTCTGTAATCCTTATCTATTTATGGATATTCGGCTGATAGTGCCAATCTGGCTACACTATTTTAACAACTCCATAAATTGATGGTCAATATTGTCATTCTGAAAATATTACCTATATCAAGCCTAATATCTTAATCAAGGCACTTTAATATAGGTACCATCAACCCCATACTAACAAGTACAAGTACGAATTAATTAAAATTTGTAAGATCCCTAAATAACGATAAAAAAAATAATCACTATAATTATTTTAAGAAACAAAAACTGTATCCTTAAATATTGAAACGTATTATCAAAAAAAAAAAAAAAAAAATTCTTCATTATCACAAAAAATTTTTCCATAAGCAACAAATACAAGTATTTCATAGGTGCATCCCCATAGATATATTTCCCATATTGTACATCAATCAGGCATACAAAGCATCAGAAAAAAAGTGCATAAAAAAGTGGAGAAAAAATAAAATTAAAAAACTCACCCGGCGCATGACGCGTAGCGAAAACGAAGACGTCTTCATTTTGGTGGCAATCCTGGTCACCTAGGATTATGATCTCTCGTCCGCTGGGGTCCTGGATGACGTCCTCCGGGGTGAATGAAATTCTGGTCTGCCGTGAAGTAAGTCCTCGTCGAAGGGTCTCCTCCGGGAACTGTCTGTTGCTGCCAGTCCGTGACCACAGGTGGTTCCTCGAGGTTTTGAATTTCGTGGGGGAGGCGTCCAGTCCTCTGTCGAGATGCTGAACGCCAGAACGACGATAAGGCCGACGACGAGGAAGCTAAGGACTACGGCGATGAGAACCACGAGACCAACGACGGAGAACGAGGAGGACTTTTAACTGTGCGCCAGGCGTCGTAGATGCGGCCGCCGAGCGTCTGCCGTCTCCTCGACGCAAAACCACCCTGCGTTGACGCGCACGCTCGTGAAGACCGGGGCCAGGGCCGCGCCTATCTCACGTCGAGGGTCCAGTTAGCTACCAGTTTAGAGCATCGACGAACCCGTCAAGGACGAGACACCTGCGCAACCTTCACGACCTTCGTCAACATCGGCAACCGGGCCAACTTCATGCTAACTGCATTAGCATTGGAGCCTGGTCCTCTCTTATAGGCTGTACCTTGTATCGGATAGCTTTAGTTTGGTAATCTCATTGCCACTCTGGTTAACTAGGGTTGGTTGGACGGGGGTGGTAATAAAATGATATGGGTTGAGAATTAAGGATTTTTTTTTAAGGGACAGTATACGCTATACCAGTGTCGTAGTCGTCGGTTTTATATTTTTTAGGGGTTGAAACTCTTTTTTTTTCAGTATATTATGTATTATGTATATCGAATGCTTTTGAACGATGTAATTTAACGTTTAATAATATTACAAGGGTACTTTTGTATCTGTAATACTTTTTAGCGATTTCACTTTGATCTTTGTTACAGTGCTAGATTTTTTATATGATTAATTATTATCATGTGGTTGTCTATGTAGGAGGTAACAGGACTTCACAGTAGGGTTCAGCTTGGTTCAGTCGTCGATCTTCAGGCTTTAAGATCTCAAACTTGGTCCAGTATTTATTCATCGTGTTTCTTCAATTTGTA
>JARQSV010000390.1:344674-357990 GCA_030142285.1 Calameuta idolon
TTTTGAAGACATAATAAAAATAAATCTAAGTAGTCTTTCTCCTACGTTCGACCTCTTCTTCTTCGTCTTGACGTTTTTGTTTGCTTCTTCTTCTTCTTTTTTTTTATAGCATACTTTTTTCATCATTTTTTCTTTTTTTTATCTCCGCTCTCCTCTCTCTCTCGCGTCGACTCGCAATTACGCGCTATTTAACTTTCCCTAAGCCCTTTCGATTCGAGACCAAATCTTCTCTCAACCCTTAAGACACCTTTCTCTTTCACTCTCACGCACACACGGACACGCACGCAGGTGTCTGGCTTTTGTTAACGTATCTTTATTTATAACCCACACGCTCGCGAGCAATCCCAATACTTTTATTTTCTTGGGGAAGTTGTCTTTTTCTATTTTTCTTTTTTTCCCCCCCACGCTTTTTTTCATTCGCCAATAGCAGTGCGCTCGGAGTTTTTCATTTTGAAAATCCAAAGAAACCTTTCTTGAAAGATCAAACCGAGTTTTTCGCCAATCGTCTCAGACCCCGTGGCTAAAGAAAATTACCAGCAATAAAATAAAAGGCTTAATCGTATTTCGCTTAATCCCATCGATACATACGAATACGTAATTACCATTCGATATTAATCGATTTATCTATCAATGAGTCTCTATCAGAGGGAGATCGATCGATATTATTGTTAGTTCTGGTCCAGGTCTGAGATGATTGCTCTTTGGTAAGACAATATCACATAAAATCAGAACAAAAAAAAAATTCGTGTAAAACCAATCGAAAAAGTCTAATCAGTCCATTTCCCGATAATGGGATTCAAGAAGGGATAAGTGAGTAGGGGGTAGGAAATTGAATTAAAAAAAAAAAATAATAATAAGCAAAGCAAAACATAACGGTGAGTCAAGAGTAATGCAAAGTAAGAATTGCAAAATTAATTGACGACGTACAGTGACGGTCAAAAGTATTTGCACAGTACAATACGTGTTCGATAAGCAATACTTTTGACCGGTACTGTAAGTCCAAAAATTGCGTTACGATTAAAGATTGGCAAGAAAGGAATCTACAGTCGTCGTGTAACGAATCGACATAAGAAATGAACAATCGATTGTTCAAAAATCCGTAGATGAAAGAAAAAAGTAAGAAAAACAATGGCGAGGAGTCAAGAAAGTGGGAGGGGTGGGGGGATGGGAGGCGATGTGAATAAAAATAAAATAAGAAAAAAAAAAAAAAAAATTAATCAGCCTTTTCTCGATTTCAATTAAAACGTCGCAGGCAATACGTTGAGTTCCAAAATGGCACCTCGAAGCTAAATAAATAAACGAGTAACGAGCACCGCGAGGCCTGGCTCGACTTAATCAATGAGAATTTCGAAAATGACCAAAAATGTGGCACACATATATATATATATATGTGTATATAAACAAAGGGCAGGAACGAGCAAGTAACAAACAAACAAACAAACAAACAAAGACTTTTGCACGTAATATGGGAAAGAGAGATAAGAAGATTAGAAAAAAACAAAATGGCGAAAATATATCATGTGTTATTATTTAGTCGCATTTAAAACGTTATACGTGTTTCGTAATCGCGTACACTCCGAACGAAGTGCGCGTGCGCACAAGAGTCATACTGTGTCTCGCAGAGTAACAACGAATAATAATGATAAGTCACGATTGGATTTTTACGTTGACGTTCAACTTGAACCGAATTTTCTCTTATTCCTTTTTTAATCCAACGTTGACATCAACATCAATAGCAATACCAACAATATCATTATATTGATACACCGTGGCCGCTACGTTCTACGATAGATGTTTCCTTTTAATCATATTCACTTATTATTCACTTTTGTTTTCTTCCTTGTTTGCATCGTCTCCGTATCAATATTCCTATGTACATGTATATCAAGAGTGCAAATAAAAATAGATAGTTTAAAATATTTTTTGTTTTTCCCTTTAGTTCCTCTTATAGCATACGAGACAAAAAATCCATGCATTAAAGTTCGAAAAGTTCGATAATAGTTCGCATCTATATATATATATACATATATGTATATGTACTTATGTATATATACATATATATAATAGTCGCATTTAAACGCTATAATGATTCATAATAATCGTAATAATCGTCATCGTTATCATCCTTATCAATCGTCATTGTCAACTTTCACACTTTGCTCCCTTCCTCTCACTCACTCTCTCTCTCTCTCTCTCTCTCTCACATCCTTTCCCTTAATTTTTCTTTTCATTTTCTAAATAGAAGATATGACGAATTTCTATCTACGTTCCATATAAATAGTAAAAGACCTAATTCATTTGTAATTTCGAAAGGGTGTTGGCACATTAGAATAGATTATGTTCTTTTCGCTTCCCACGTGTGTCGCTTTACAATTTCCATTATCCTCTATTTACTGTTACCACGAATATGTTTCTCTCGCATCCTTTTTCCATCTCACTCTTAACCCGTTCGCGTCGCTCGCATAAGAAACCCTCGTGTCGAATACAATTAATCTTTTTTGTAAACCTCTTAAATACGAATGCTCGGGGTCAAAGGTTAGTACCCTGGAAAGATATGTCGATCAAACCTGTACCATAATTTAATAGCGCGACGGATCGTACGCACAGCGAGAATCCTAGAATCGCCACGTGCGTCCTGATAAGGGGAAGAAGCGAACCATGTATTTTCAATGTACAATCAAATCGCACGTGACGCTGGCGATGAACGAGAACGGTGGGACAGATACAGATAACAGTGAGAGGATATGAAGAAATTTTTGAAAAATGGCGGGAAGCAACGAGGACGTTTAAGGGACGAAGAAAAAATTGTGTAGAGGAAAAAAAAAATAAGGACAAGGCATGAATGAAATCTTGGATCTCATCGAAAGGTCAAGTTTGCGCGATTGTCGCGTTTTCCTGCCATTTTTCGCGAAAACACTCGTTCGTCGCCTTCGCAGTCCCGGTGATCGAATGGGCACGTGACTTTTTTTTTTTTTTTTTTTTTTTTTTCTTTAATTCGAATAAAATACACGACCGGAAGTCCTCGGTGGCGCGTACGATCCTTTGCTAATTCACGTTCGGAAGAATTCCTCGCTTGCGTAATAATTTCAAACAACGTTTTCTCGTTACTTTTCTCATCATTTTTTTTTGTCTTTCTTTCGATTCTTTTTACAACACTAAACATTGACGTAATTCCGTATACTTCTCATTAGCTCTAGTATCCCTTTTTTTTCTATAGTATACCAACAGAAGAACATCACAGAATTTCCCCGATATATATAATATAATAACCAATTTTTTTTTTTTTTTTTTCCTTTTCTTAGACAGGCCTTATCATAATGTGGAGTGAACGCGCCCATGTGTGTGTCACCGTTTCATCCCTCGTTATCACAGAATCACAGAAGTTTTCCAAAATAAATGACTAGGTATAATTTCACTACAGTCCGAAAGGGGCGAAACAAAAATAAAAAAAAAAAACAAAACAAAACAAATAAGCGTTACGATTAAAAAAAAAATCGACAAGAGAAATAAATCATTAATAATAATATCGATAATAATAATAATTGATAATTAAAATTTTTCATACAAATTACGAGATACTATAATGTATGAGACGTACAGTATAGAAGAAAGTTTTACAAGAAACAGATAAAGGAAGCGAAAGAAACGTTTTCTCTTTTTCTTTTTTTTTCCTCTTTCTTTTTTTTTTTAAATAATGGCCGCTCACTTTAAGATAAGAAAAAAATGCAATATTAATAGTAACGATAATATAGAAAAAAAAGGATAAATAATCACAATCCCGCCTGTCCACATTATGCTCGAACCACGCTCGGAAGAGGATTTCGCAGTTTTACATTTAAAGTATGGTATTTTTATTCTTTTTTTTTTTTGTTTTCATACACGACATTCAAAAATTCCTTTTCCGACAATGATTTCGTCCACTATTCCCTAAAATCGTATAATTTTACTGTATACATCGTGTTTCCGTAAGATATGTCTGAAAAACGTTTTTATTTCATTTAACTCTTTTTTTTTTCGCATTTCCGAAGAGGTCTCTAATTCATTTATTACACCCGCATAGTGGCGAGCCCCCGAATTGTCCCCTACCCTACCCACCCCACCCCTGACCCTTAACCCACCCCAGAATCCCTGACGGTATCTACGTAAACCTAAGGAATAGACGTAGACGTATTTTTATTTTTTTTTTTTCCCCTCAATAATTTGTACTTGCTCGTTAGTTGTAATGGCATTTCCTTGCGCTTATTTAATAGAACATCAATTTATTTGTTTGTTTGTTTTTTGTCTTTGTTACTACACTGAGTTTCAGACCTGAATACGTTGCTTTGAACAACTTTTAGAGTACCCCCCACCCACTCCCGCCCCGTGTTTCATTTTACTTTTCTTCTTCGTTCGTTACGTAAAATTCCTCGACCCTCATTCTTTTTACACCTTTGAAAACGCCTGTACGTTTGCTTTCTCGTCTTTCAATAATTTTCTTCTCATAGTTACGGGCGTGCTTTAGCGTTCCGGCACTTCGGGCGCCGGACTCGATTTCTCGCTCGATTTTTCAGACCCGATTCCCAGGAACTTGCGTAGAGGATTTTTGACACGAAAGAAAGAAAAAAAAAAAAAGTTCAAAAATAAAATAAAAGTAACGAAAGTCACCAAGTGACGGTGGGGCTGAGGGAATTCAAGCGCGGAACGACGTGAACAAAGAAAATAAAGGCGTTGCGTCACAGACAAGCACTGTGAAACGATCGGACCCGATTAAACTCTCAAACTTAACGAATCGCCTTATAGCGTAGTATTGCACACTCGCCGAAAGAATAATGATAAGAGGGTGGGTGGGCACGAAGAGAACAAAAGAAAAGTTGGCATGAAGATATGCGATCCCGTCGTGTCCGAGGCCCGAAAAATCCGTAAAACTCTCGTATACGGTCGTATACGTCGAGGTGCGTTTTCCTTCGGTTTCTGTTTTTTTTTTTTCTTTTTCCTTCACTTATAATACCTGAACAAGAGAATATTATCGTATTAGTACTCGTACGACTATATACAGTTCAAAATATTACTTTTAAAGAGTTAAAAATATAGTCTGTAATTTGCGCGCGATGGACCTATACACGGAGGATTAAGCCCGTAAATTTCTACGTAATCCCACCCATTGTCGATCATTTTATATCATCGTCGTCATTGTCATTTCATTTTTGTTTTTTTTTTTCCATTCATCGTCATCGTAACGTATCGTCATGTACGCGTGGTCATTTTGTCATACGCGTCATCATGTCCACGTGATCACCTCGTCCTCATGTATTCGATTTTGTGAGACTTTGTTTTGAATTTGAGCATATTAATTTGTTGTAATTGAATTTCATTTAGGCCTAAGATAATATATAACTGCGTTTCTTAACTCTCTCGGCTTAACTATAAATATATATAATATATATAATAGATTTTTTCTCGTTTACATGTATCGTAAATATATATGTATACGTACACATATACCATAATACCGCCTGCAAAATTCGTATGACCGCTCGTCCCGCGCCACTGTCTCGCGTCCCTGTGTTACTCCCACCCTAAACAACCCAGCTTAACAAGTTTTCTAACGAGAAAGAAAATTATTAAAAAAAAAAAAAAAGATTAAGAAAAATAATCGCTCGGGACCTAAGCTTGGCCTTTTAGAGATCGGTCGGTAATGTTGGTACAGGGTTGTCAGAATTCGGCCGCTTGTAAAATTTTTCGCTTCGACCGCCGTCGGTAAGTTACCGACGCTCCGTCGGTAACCCTCGCGGAAGAACAAAGAACCAATTTCGCAGTTCAATAAATAAGTAACACGATAAAATATCCCGTATCTTCCTATCATATAATTTTCTTTTGCGACACCCTGCACCGTTCCTTATAAATCCCTTAGAAAGTACAATTCCCCCCCAACCCCTCCCAACCCAAGTACCCTTATCGTTGGTTCGTGTCCAATCTTAACCCACCCCACCCAACCCCATTTAGCAGATATGGAATGTTCTAATCGTTAACGTTGGTTAAACTTAAAGTAATTTGATATAATTTTTTTCAGTCGATGTTTCCCTCTTCTTTGGATAAACGCAGTCTTGACAAAAAGCAACGAAGTCGTCGTCGTCGGCAGACGAAGACTATGCGCGACGTAGCGGCGGTCGCGGCGACGAGTCCGGTTCATTATTAAGGGTCCCCTTCATCTTCCTGGCCTCCCCCGTAATTAAATTTCGTTAAATTTTTTTAAAATTCATACCATCCCCTTCTGATAACGACGTATACGTGTTTCCCCCTCTCAATCTTATTAAAGAGGTTGTGCAGGGAGGCCACTGCTGCTTACCACCGTACTCATCATTCGTGCTGGGTCAGTTAGCGCGGTCCCAATAAGAAAATCCCGTCAAAGACCTTCGGAGACCGCAAAGCTTTCGACATCCGAGTAGCCGCTGATGCTGATGGCTATGGTGGTTCACGGCGTTAATAATAACGTAGGTTATGCTCGGGAGGCTGTCACGATAGCACTCGATTGGTCATCAAGGAAACCCATAGGACCCCCAATCGAACCTCCAGGGGTCCTTCGTCAGGTAACCAACAAGGGTTTCACGCGACTAGCGATATCTACCTGTGGCTTCGTTAACTATCCGGCAATCGGTACCACCACTGAGGTCATTCTCACATTGCAAAATACTTGTTGATTATCCAGTCACTGATTGGTGCCAGGATCGCTCTTGTCCCAGCCTCCCCGTTTCTGATGATGCCCGTGATGATGATGATGATGACCGTGCTGATAGTGATGATGGTGATGATGATAGCGATGATGGTCAGGGAGACCGTGGTGGTACCACCGTTTTCATTGTGGATACTGTGGTATCTGCGGATGCTGGGCCAACACGTTCTTTATCGCCGATGTCTTCAGGAGCCTCTTCAGCATCCCGCTGGAGCCGCGATGCTGCAGACTCTTGTGCGTCGTTAAGGAGTTTTTCGTGCGGTACCTGCGGTTGCAAAATTCGCACACGTAGAGCGTATCCGACTGCTCGTGCTTGTCCTGGAAGTGGCGCTTCAGCGAATAGTAGCAGGAGAAGGTACGCCGGCAGTAGGGACATTCCTGAGGTTCGTTTATGCCACCCGCCGTCGGCGGTGGCATCCGGTACACGGCGGAGGGAAGCGTCGTCGGCGTCGGCGGAGTGTGCATCCCATTGCCCGTACCTGAAACGCAATTGACATACTGTTACACAGTGACACGTATGGGCTTTTCATTTATTCAGACCCTATTATACATTTATTATTGGGATGATGTCGCTCGTCCGAGAGAATTATTGCATCGAGAGATCATCCAGGATTTTTAAACACGGGGATTAAGATTGTGAAACATTTTCGATCTTTAGATAATTGGTGTATGTTAGCGAGGATCGGTATACGGTACTGTAATTATTAATTGGTTAAATTTGATGCGCGATACTCGTATTCGACTTGATCAACGTGCAATACTGGTATTGTTAATGCGGCAGCACTGGTGGATGAGTTTATTAGTACAAAGTCAAAAGTTTCTTTCATTTGGTTCGCGTAAGTGTTAGTAGAAGTGTCGTTGGCTGTGGGTTAGTTCCAAAAACACGAAACGGCGTTCTGTTGTATTATTGACCTTGTGCCATATTGTATCTCTGATTTCGTTAGGAAATTATTTATTTTATTACACAAAGCGCGATTTCGTGCTTCGGGAATGAATTTTATTCCGTGTTCCTCTGTTCAGAGAGAGACTCAACGCGAGGAACATGGAACTGAAGGACTTTAAAAGTCTGACCGTGAAATTCGGAATTCATGCACCGCGACGCCTCGAGCCAGTAAGAGAAAAAGAAATAAAGAGACAGATATGAAATAAGAAAGAAAAACAAGGGGACGAAATTAATGATACGTGTCGTTTCTATTTGGCAATCGCGTAAAAGAAAAGCAATTAATGTAATGTTAATGGAAAAGAATAAAAAAAAAAATAAAGTAAAAAGACAAGAAAAAAAGTATATCTCAAGTAGTAAGGAATGCATGCACTCGTCCCGTAAACTGCATGATAATCGTTATTCTCCCGTGGTAGCCGATTTTAATGCACAGGCCGGCTGTAAAGAAACAGTTTTGAACAAGCAACACATATCATGCACACAACATCGAACATCGAAAGCGGAAAAACGTAACGAAACGAAAGAACAAACGGAAACGGATGTGAACATACAGGAGAACCCATAAACATAGGCTGGAGGCAAGGCGGTTTTTTGGTACATTTTTCGCTCTTTCTTTTTTTTTTTTTCATCAAGTTTCTCTTTTTTTTTTTTTGCTGATGGATTAGTGGGAGGCCTGAAGCGTCGATAAAACCGTATTATGGTTAGTAGAGAACCCTGGTAACCTAACGAGCATTAAAAGATCTTTCGTTAACGCCGACGGCTGGGCGAAGGATAACAGGCGCGTGAGAATCGCGAGATGCGCGCGTCCTGCGCCAACGTGAAAAACAATTGGAAATAGAAAATACTTGAAAGGAAGAAGAAAAAAAAGAGACGTCCCTCGCCGGACCGTAAGAATGTAATAGGCATACGAGTGATAGTAAAGAGAGAGAGAGAGAGAGAGGGAGATAAGGATAGAGAAAAAAAACTGTACAGAACTCTCATTGAGAAACAAAGCGTTATTGAGTAGAAGGAGAGATGGATTTAGAGTACAATAATTATAAATTATAAGGAAATAGAGAGAAAGAGAGAGAGAGAGAGTGTGTCTGCGTGAGAGGGAGAGGAGAAAGAATCATAAAAAATTTAAAGAATCGTCAAAAAAAAATTACAAAGTGAAAAAGAACCACTAGGTGTAATGAACCACGAAAGATTGTTAATTGATAAGGGAAAAAAAGAAAAAAAAATGATTATGTATATTAATGAAGTGACGATAATTCGAGGCATGCAATCGGTGATAAAGGTAACGAGAGAAAGATAATAGATAGTTAAAGAACGTAAGAATAAAGTTAAAGAAAAAAAAAAGAAAAAAAATAAAAGAAAAAAAAACTATCCCTGGGGTGTATTCGAACCCAATAAAGATTCGTTGGAAGTTTTATGCTGATTGGCCCTACCTTATCTAAACCTTCAAAAGAACTTAATGTCAATGTCGCCGGGTCTGCTCTTATGATAGGTATAGATATGGGTCATCAGGGAGTTTCGCGAGCAGTAGACCCGCTCGCAGATGACGCAGCGATACTCCTCCTGGCGTTCGGCGTGCTTGTCGGCCACGTGGCGTTTGAGGGATGCCTTGCTGCAGAGCACCTTGCCACACAGCTGGCACGTGAAGAGCTTCTTGGCGGACGGTGCGCTCAGCGAGTTCAGGGTCAGCCCGGGCATGGAGGCGAGCACTGAAACACAACAATGCACCTCATGCAACTCCCCACACTTACCTATACACGACCTCTCATTATTTCACTGAATCTAGTGAACCAAATTCCTACGTGACCCACCCACTGCGAGTTGGTTTTAAACAATAAGGTGCTACAGCTTGGAGCAACGGAAAGAAAAAGAAAAGAAAAGAAAACAAAAAAGAAAACAAAAACACCCCACCCCCTCTCCTGACCCCCACGAACCACGTAATCGTTGGCAATTGTTTGTTAGATCGTTATTTTGAGATTCAATATCGAGCTGGCTTTTTGCTTTATTTTTTCTTACTTTTATCTTTGATTTCGACGTCAGTGACGTTTCGCGTTATCGATGAAATTTACATCGCGTTTTCTCTTTGATTTTCTATAGACTGGAATTTTTATATATTTGCATTCTACGATAGGTAAGACGGCTATGCTCTTGCTGAGAAATTAAATTGAAACTGAAACTTAAGGGGAGGAAAGGGAGTGCCAAAAATAAAGTAATAGATGTGAGAATGAGCACCGGATTCAAGAGAATTAAAGAAACGATATATATACATATATATGCTATACGTATACATCGAATCAAGAGTATTTCTTATATTTTTGAATTTCTGAAGTAATATAATAACGATACGGAAAAAAAAAGATTGCTTTTTGTTGCGAAGTATTTCAAGACTTGCCGTGATTATTTTTCTTTCCTTTCTTGGATAGGTAGGAGTGTCGACTTTCAATGGGGCGAAACGGTTTCGCATTAATTAAAAGAAAGTTGCGCGAATGGTAGTAAATGAAAGGGGTGGATATTGGATGGATGTGACCTGGCGGGGTGGGGTGGGCGGCGGGGGGGTGAAGCTCCTGATAAAACGGTGCTCCGAGAAACCGTGAGTTCGCATATAGAAAACGTAACTGGAGGTAACGAAAAGATGACGAAGAGGAAGAATAGGAAGAAGAAGAAGAAGAAGCCTATTCATTTTCTTTGAAAATTGCTCTTTATCCAATTTCTCGAGAGTCGTGTCTCATTAAACTTGAGGCGATAGGAAAAACCTGCCATGCTTCTCGCTGGTTGGCTAAGAGATACGGAGGGTTCGTGTGCTCTCGTGTTTATCGTATCTTTTTCTCCTCTTTTTCTTTCCTTTATCTTAAGTTTTCATCTCTCGAAGAAAAGAGGCCGGTGGGATTCGTCAGGGTGCAAGAGGTGTCGCGGCGTCGAGGCGGCGCCGACAGCGGCGACGCGGCCAGGTCGCCACTGGGATGACTTTTACGAACAAAGGAGTGGGTGGAAACGAAACTGAATGATATAATCAAAAGAATAATAATAGTAAACAAATAAAATTGAAAAAAAAAAAACGGGAAAAACGCAAAGATCGAAATACACAACTGAAAATAAATAAAATTACAAAAAAAAAGTGGAACTGCGCTCCTTTCTCTATGTATACATATACATATATATGTATACACAATGCGTCTGTACACACACATATATATGTATATATATATATATATATACACATATATATCTCGTTAGGAGGTATCCCGCCTCTTCTCCATTTAATGAGGCCTAAAAAAAGGCGACGAAGGAAACACTGAGCATTCTGGGAAACACTTAAAGCATGCATTTCGAACGCGCGACATTTAAAGAAACCCGCCTTTTCCCGTCGCTGCTGTTTCCGATGGCATCCTGCCGTTGTCGCAGCCTCTCGTCGTCGTCACAGTCGACGGCCCCTGTCGCTGTCGCTGTCGCTGTCGCTGTCGTTCCAACAGGCAATCTCTGTTGGCACCACTTGTAGCCAACTGGCTGCCCAGTAAGAGTCGCGTGCCTTACATGTGTACGTAATTGACTTAACAGCGACAGCCACGAGCGGCGACGCGCGACGACAGCATCCTTTGAGAACGCGCCCAAAGACGATAATTCGTCGCTAGGACGCGTGTCGCGCACTTTGGAAGACTTTTCTTTCCACGGCCGACGTCAAGACGGGAACAACACAATAACAACGAGATTCGTTCGTGTTTCGAACGTGACTTACCTTCCAGCTGAAAGACGGCAGAAAACAAAACGACTTCAGGTGTATACAAATATACTCTGCCGATATAACGTTACATAAACCGGACGGTTTATATAATGCACATACAAGTATATACTGCATGGTCATATAGCAGTGTGAAGTTGCCGCGCTTATTGAGGATGCGACAGGTGCTTTGGCGAGCATCAGTGTGCCCAACGGCATAAATAAAAAGACAATGGAAATTATTAAACCAAATAGTACATTTTTGTTCGTATAATATATATATATATATATAAAAAAAAAAGGGTGAAAATATATTAAAATGCATTTGATATAGCTTAGAAAATAATAATTAATTAATCAATAATTAATAATAATAATAATAATAATAATCGTCGTCAATAAATATATACTATAACCAGAACACCTTGGCAGATAACAAATAATAAGTAAGCAAGATAACGTAACCATTGTCCACGACGGAATTTGCGCACGAGCAGTCAGTCTGGCTAAGCGAAAGAGAAAATAATTTATCGTTTTCAGCCTTTTGTTTTTCCTCTTTTCCCTTTGCTTTTTTTTTTGCTTTTTCACTCTCTCGCATTCTCGCCCTCTCACTCACTCTCACTCTTCCCGCTCTCGCTTTCACTCTCTCTCTCTCTCTCTCTCTCTCTCAAGCACACGCTCGTCACTCTCCGTATGCGATCCCGTGTTAAATATACCTTGCCAATTTGTTTAACTATAATTTGCGTATCATCGATTCCGACCAGTCTTTTCGCAACGCCTATAAACTCTGCGCAGGTACCAATATCCGTCTGCTCTCTCTCTCTCTCTCTCTCCCTCCCTCTCTCTCTCTCGTTACTTCACTACAGTTATGGTATAGCAGTACTATGGATGTGTAAAATGCATTTCAAAAAAAGAGAAAAAAAAAAGAAGAAGAAGAAGAAAGAGTAATGAAAAAAAAAAAAGTCAAAAAATCCTATATGTAAGCGCAATGGAACGCGATGCGATGCAAACGTAATGTAATGTTACATAACACGTAACGTATTTATAAGAAGCTATTGTACGAATGTAATCGTTGGGGTATATGATCTGCATATCTTTTGCCTTTATATCTGATAATTGTATTTAAAAAAGAAAAGCCTAGTTTACGTAGTAACTATTGTATATTTAATGCGACAGAAGCTGTGTGCGTGCCTATGTGCACGGGTTTGATGTGTGCAGTGACCCTTGACCGTTGTTTGTGCGTGTGTTGTATAGTGAAGAGAAACAAAAATAATAATAAAAAATAAAGATCAGAAGAGAATTATTTAAGGAACAAGAACAAAAAAAGAATCATAACGATTCGGCGTGTTAACGCGAGAAGCAAAAACAGAGCCAAGTATCCGCATTGTACATCCACGCGTACGATGATCTTGCACGGCGATACAGCAGTGAGTGCTTTTTTCGTTCATCGGCAGTTCGAGCTCTTACTCGTTTAGGTACTTTTAATTAGCGGTTTTGGTAACATCAGTCAAATAATTAAGATCAGTTCGATGAGTCGACTAATTAAGTAATAATGACGAATCGCGTCGCGTACAAATGACCCTATCTTTTTTCAGTCTTTCTTTTTTTTTGTTTTTTCTTTTCATCCCCTTTTCTTTTCGTTATTCGCGTTCACTTTCTTTCTTACTTTCTTCCGTCTACTTTCGTCACCGCCACCATAGCTCCCGCTCGTTCTCGCATCCGCGTCTCATCTGCACTCAAAGAATTCTTCCTACTTCGCTCGTCTACCTAATCGCATGTCGTTGGCGCTGTTGCTTTTTAGGGATAATAAAAAAAAATTTGGCAACGTCTCGTGGTCTTATGGTAAAGAGACCAATGAAATTTTGTATGTATATACGTCTCTCTCTCTCTCTCTCTCTCCCTCCCTCCCTCCCTCCCTCTCTCTCTCTCTCTCTCTCTCTCTCTCTCTCTCTCTCTCT
>JARQSV010000390.1:371758-473193 GCA_030142285.1 Calameuta idolon
CTGCACGATCGGAGGATTTAATACCTAACAATTCCTAGCGATACAATAGCCCGAGTCGCGAGCCAAGGTCGCGATATTTTTAGTTAGCCAATGTTTGGTTGGCTACATTCAGCAGAGATAGAGGGACCTTGAATTTCGCGGATAACATCTGCGGCCTTATCGCCGGGGCCACTGATAACTTTTTCAGTACTAACCTAGCATAAACCAGTCGTTCAAATATTAAGCGACACGTCGCCAGCCACCTGAATTTCTTCAGTCTACGGATATTGACGATCGTTTATTTGTGGATTTATCATCATTTGATTAAACGCTCAAAGATTTCGTGACGGCATTCATATATATATATATATATATTTTTTTTTTCACCGTGTTTTTATGTGACATTTATATATATATATATATATTTTTTTTTTCCGTACGCTAGCGACGCGAAGTATTTCGATTTCTAGCGTGAAGATTTGCACTTTAGCAGCGACGGTGTTTTTGATTATTATTAAATATACATATATATATATATGTATATTTCATATAGATTGACTTTCGAGGAGAATTAATATCGCACAGAAGCGGCTACGATCGTTCTTGTCGCCCGATACTTTTCCACTTGGAAATCGAGCCTGCGCGTGATAAGTCCAAGACTAGACAGGGAGAATCGTTCCGTTTACAAACAATTTCGCAAACAGCTCAAAAGATATACATAGTAGTCCGCCGCCACGTAGGTTGCGTTATATAAAAAGATGCACGAAAGCGGCGCGATTGGCCACGGGGACTCGGCGACCGTTAGCAGGGTGAGTTCTCATTGGCGAGGAGACACACGTTACGCGTCCGATGCTCAAATGGAGAGAAGAGAAAAAAAAAGGGACAAATGAAAATATTTGCGCGCGCGCGCGCGCTTACGTGTGTGTGTGAGAGAGAGAGAGAGAAAGTCAAAGAGAGAGAGGCGGGGGGGGGGGGGGGCAAGAATGAAAAAAAAAACCGTAACAATAATAACATTCGAGAAATATATAAAGTATACATAAAAATGTATAAATTTGTTATTGGGCGCTTTTGGAGACGATTTCACTTACGTATTGGCTACTTTGAGCACTATGGCTTTTTTCAAAGAATTTTCAGCGTAACGGCTGCGTCGACGGTCATAAAGCGGTGGTCACATGAAATTTTTTTACAAAATTTTTTTCTTATATGCTGGACACCCGGAGTCTTGATGGACTTCGAAAATATTGCGTTGGGTTACGATAAGGTAGAATTCCAATGCTGCGATGTCCCAAGGTAGTATTTAAAAGAAAAAAAAAAAAGAACGCATCAGCTCGCTATTGTGAACGCCGCTTTATGGTATCCTGTCCTCAAACTATACGGTTGGCAAATACACGGGTATATATGTATGTATATATAAATATCACTCAGTGTGATATATGTTCATCGATTTCAGCATCCCATCGCATCCTCTGCTACGACAAACGAACAAACCGTTTATACAGCTTGACAGGGGATTCCCAGCCCATTCCTAACCACTTGATGCAATCGACATTACAGATAATCTAAATTGTTATCACGTCGATGCTATCATTGACTGTACACAGTACGTTCGTGAAAATCAACATACATACGGGACGACGACAACACTAATACAAGAACTGACAAATTGGACAGTACGAGCACGCCACGATAATAATAAAAGAAAAGGAAAAAAAAAAAATAGAACTTAACAATAGAGAAATAAAATACGCTATCGGCTATCGCGTTGAAATGTGAACGCATAAACGATGGAAGTTGGGTGTAAGTCTTGCCAACTTTTTTTTTTTTTTTTTTTTTTCGACAGTTACGTACATGTTAATGTTAACTACACGTATAAGCTAACGATCTCTACCACCGCTCTGATATCACTTAACGTGCACCTTATTTCGTGTACGGAAAAAGGTGACGGCGGTGCCAATCGAAGTTTCGTAATCATTGTACAGTAATGCCAAACTGACGATTTTTTGTCTTGTCATTTGTTTCTTTTTTCTTTTTGTTTTCATGAATAATTTGGTGAATTCGCCAATTTTAGAATGATATCGCAAACGGGTCAACTCGACAGGTTCGCAAACCTTAGGGATTTTTTTTTTTTTTTTCAAGATCGATATATTATCGGTGATTGCGATAACGTATCATTATATTTTGCACTTCTTTTTTTTTTTTTTTTTTCTTAAGATGATTTTAGGAAGAATTGTGATCGAGGAAATACGGACCTGACTGTGACCCACGATATCACTCCGTAAACGTTATTCGCATGAGACAATGATAGATGCAAGCGAGATTCGCAATGATATTGTAAAGAATGATGATCGCGAATGATTTGTATAAAAAAAAAACCGCATGCCAATTAGAAGAGACTCAATTTCCGAAGCAGACAGTAGTGCTTGCACCGCAACCAAATAGAGATTTATTCATGTTCTATTTGCATTTTTTTTTTAATTTATGGTTTAGTCTTTTTTTTTTTGAATTCGTGTTTCTTTTTTTTTTTGCTATCTTTTGTTTGTTAGTTTGATATAACTGCACAAGTGGTACTTTCTCTATGGAGATTACGAGAAATTCGTGGCAACGAGTTTCCACCGATACGAGGGACCTTGCGACGGTGACGTTGCGACGAATTTTTCATTGTGAAAAAAGTAAACGATAGTAGGCCAAGTTTTTCCGAATGTCAAACCAAAGAATTCACCGTAGTGCTTACTTGGCTTTTTTTTTTCTTTTCTTTACTATAGAAAGACTGCGGTTCCTTATTACCCAGTCTCTGAAATTGCTTGCTTTGTGCCTTAATCACAAGTAGAATCGAACCACGGGATTCCTTGATTTGCTCGGTTTGGACAATAGAGAAAAATGAGTTTTTTCTCTTACCTTGCGAAGTGCCTGCGAGGTCCGGCGTCTGCAACCCGTGGCCAAGCCCTGGAAATTTCACTGGGATTACTGAAGTAGCAATGAAAGTCCTCAAAGAAGATGTGACAACCAACAGGCCTGTACGCAACGTCTAAATCGCAATTGAGAAAGGAATAAGGAATGAAAAAAAAAATGTGATATGAATAAAAGGCACGAATACTCGAGGCAGCAGTTATTAATAAAAAAAACAAAAAGAAATAAAAGACCAATAGAATAGTCACCGAGCATAAAATCATTAAAAGAAAATTAGCAAGTGCTAAGAAAATTAGGAATCCGTCCTCGTTATCACTGAATATAAGAATAAAAAAACGTAATCGTCCGATCGTCAAACTTAACTTCGATAGGCGAAAGATTTAATAGATAACGATATCAAGAAAGCGTCTATTAATTTAAATTTGACCTTGAAATTAATTTTCAACATAATTTAAGCACAAGATTCTCTAAGTGCACCTTTATCTACGTATGCGCGATTAACGATTATGATAATGCGTACAGGTCCGTGGAGCGTCAACCGTGATAAGCGCTCTACCTGACAAGGGTGAATGGTCCGTGGTGAGTGCAGCCATGCTAAAATTGAAGCTTCCCGGCGTCGAGGTGAAGAGTTTACTCTCCGGCAGGAAATTGGGCGTCGGCGGGTGTTCCGGTTCCGGTTCGTGTTCGTTGCTACTCGCTGACGCCGGGGGTCTGTCCGACGCCGCCGCACCGGAGTCCGAGGAATCCTCGTTGTTCCCGGCGATGCCGCCGTTGCCCCCGGTCAGTTCCAACGGCTCGCACTTAATATTATCCGTGACAGGACTGCTCTCTTCGTTGAGACCGTTCCCTTCGACCTTCGCCGAAAGATGGTTGTTCTTCACCATTGAGAAGTCGGTAGGCGTCGCGTCGTTGTTGTTGAGCGGCGGCGACGGCACCCTGGATCTCTTGATGTTCTCATCGTGCGGATCAGGTGTGCGCCTTTCGTTCCGACGTATCTGAGCCCGACGTAGCAGCTGCTGAACGGTGGTGGGCGTCGGCGTAACGGGCGTCGGCGGCGAGCCACCCCTAGGGAAGCCTTCGTCAGGTAGTTTCTCGTGGGAGGGTATGTGGTTGCCACCAGCGGCCAAAGCCCGAACATGGGAGAGCTAGAAAAAGAAAGGACAATTGAATATTGAATTAAAAGAAATATTTAAAAATTCAATTATTCTCTATATCTATTTGTCCCTCTCTTTATTCGTAGGTACACTCTCATTCTTATCTATATTTACTTGACCTATGACAATTGGCCCAAGCTGTCTCGATAGGTGTACTGAATCGCGATAAGACTCCCTCCTCTCCTCCCTCCGCCGTCGCGCTGTCAGCTCTCGATCCCTGACTAAATTCTTTCTCTATCGACTCCCTCACTCTGTCCCAGGCACCGTACACTCTGGGACGATCACTTTGATGAGCCTCGATAAAGGGACGGACCAAGAGACTGTGACGGCTTTAGTAATTCGCGACCAGCTGGACCAGCGTCCTTTACTGTAATTCCGATAGAGATTCCGTCTACTAAGGTTCCCCACCATCGAACGCCTTTGCTTCGTTTTTCCCCCTCGCGCCGCCAAATTAGACGGTGCCTTTTGTAAAATGTCAACAGCTCTCGATAAGAAGAAGATAGCGTACTCGGAGGGACAGCACTAGGATTTAAATCGGATCTCACCTCGTCCCTGTCCGTTTGATCAGCCTGTTGAGTCAGGCCGGACACCCTGAGGACTTCTGCGGTTTTGAGGAAGCTACTGAGCGAACGCTGATGCACGTTCACTTCGCCGTGGTAGATGAACTCGACCAAGGCGTGGAGGTCGCTGAACGCCACATCCTGGAGCACTATCACCGGGTGTTTGCACGGTGTGCTCTATGTTCAAAAGATACAGCATCTCGTTAGACAAATTGTGCTAATATTATTATTTTTTTTTTTTGATCATACATTTTCAATCAAGTGCATCCGATCGAGAAATAAAATGATCCTTTTATTTTTTATTAACATTTTCCAGACCCACCTTGAGCAGCTCGCGGAAATAGGGGCTGCAAGCCGAGAGGACGACCCGGTGAGCCTTGAGACTTTTGCCGTCACAGGCCAAGGTGACGTCCACGAAGTCCTCGTCATCTCGCAGATTCTCAAAGGCTGACGTAATGCTGCTCTGGTAATTGTTCCATCGCAGGCAAAAGTGTTGCGTATCTACCATCGTTATGTCTGTTCACCTGAAAGTCCAAATTTTTCCATGTATTACCGTGGAATGAAAACCGCTCGGATACTCCGGAGTATCAGCTGACCAAGAGAACGTGCGTCAACTATTAAAAATAATTTCTCCTCACCGGAATTTCTCTAGGCGCATGACAAATTCTGATAAGCCGGCAAAGGCGCTGATAAATACCGATAAAAACTTCTTTTAAAAAACACTTGCAAATTGTGTAACTCTAGCGAATATATTCATCATGCCGGGACGTTATTTACTAACAGTTTTTAGAAAAAAAATTTTTTTTCGTCACTCTCAAAATTTCTTTATCGAATTCCAAAAATATTCTTCATATTTCTGTTACATATGTTACATTGTACAATAGATTACAGTAATTTGAAAATATAATTTTATTTTATCGCTTCGCACAATCAACCTCTTCGTACGATCGAATCGAGTCAAGATAACCCCCAAAATTTGAAAAAAAAAAAAAAACTATTTCACTATCTACAAGCATAGTACATTCTTCGCTATAGAAAAAAAAAATAATCATACTTCGAGCCGATAGGATCTTCGGTCAGATAAGCGTTTAATTGAAATTACGAATGTCAATGAGGATTTGGGCAAAGAAAGAAAATCAACAGCGTCGCGATATTAGGTTAATAGAAATGATTCTTTCGTTCAGTTGGTATCTCTATTTTTTTTTTTTTTCCTTCTCTTGTCAGTGAATCAGCGGCAGGACAGCATTGCAACTATGTTAACCACAGGCATATTAACAGCGAGCAGCAGAGGCAGTAGGAAAGATAAAAGTGGTACACCAGGCACGATAAAGTCTGATTACATCAGGGCCTAAGGAGAGAGGAGCTCGCGCTAAAAACTGCATCCAGCCGTTTTTTCTCTTTATCCCACAGCCCGCTAAGAAAATTAGGTCGTCGAGCTGGAGCCCGGCCAGAGAGCACACGATTAAATAATTCTCCATTACTTGTAAAAGTGCAAGCTAAACGCGGGACCTCGATAATGTTATCGGCACTGCGGGAAGATAAAAAAAATTCTTAGAACTAATTCAGCTCAGCCCGAGTCTTTTCGTAAATTTTGCCGCTGTCTCGCGAGTCCAATATATAGAATCTGATAATACTCTCTTATCGGTATAACCAAATTAGCCTTGTAGTTTACCATATTCTTTTACCGGTTACGTGAAATAGACACGTCCAATAAATCTTCGAATTTCGCATACGGTCCCTTGAGATTAAAGAAAAATTTTTTTTACACCTGCTCACTGTAAGTTCTCACGTGCGCGAGTTGGTTCGTTTGAATAATCCCGCCATAAAAAAGTTCCTAACCTCCGACCACGAGTACTTGGTCATCCAACGTAAAAGTCGGTCCCACTGACAAGTGACTAGCAAGAGAGAGAGAGAGAGAGTGAGAGTCCTCAAAAAATTGTCCCAATTCAAAAAAAGCTTCCTCAAAAAAAAATTAAAGATTAACAAAATTTTCAATCCAATGCCAATTCCACGTTTCTTTTTTTTTTTTTTTTAATTAAAAACATACATATACACACCTTTAATACTTAGAGAAATAATGGTCGAATAATATCGCACGCAGTGAAATCACGTGACAGTACTCTGACACTGTCAAAAATGGCACAAACGTATGTGTACGGCACTATAGTGTATAACCAAAAATGAAATATATGGCACTGCACACCAAGACGCGTCATTCCTGCATACACCTATCAATCGTCATGCCGGCAAGCTAATGACCGAAACAATGAGACTCGATTTATCCAGATTTATCTGTACGATGTAAGCTTGCAAAAATGCGCACTTCACATTACGGTTCTCCAGGCAGTCACTGGGTCGGACGAAAAGAGGGATTAAAAAAGTGAGGAGACACGCACAGAGGCAAACGGTTATGCATACGTGCGTGCATAGGGGTGGGAGAAAGGTTAGGAGGATCCGGCGAGATCGGAGTAAAGAAGTGAGGTTGACTAAAGAAAGAGAAAGGGGAAGAGAGGGAGAGAGAGAAAGAGAGAACGAGAGAGAGAGGGAGGGGGGGGGGGGCAGGGAAGAGATGCGCCGTACAACGCGGTTGGGAACTTGATTTTGTAAAACGAGGAGGGAGGAGGGGGGGGGGGGGGGGGATTTTGAAAAAGATAAAGAAAGAATAAACGATAAGAAGTGGGGGGATTAACGCGAGGAAGGAAAAGAGAAAAAAATTCCGATCAGGTGCGTCGCACGTTGTCAATGAAGCACATAGGCGCGCGCGAAATCTGCAACTGCTACAAAGGTCAAAATGACACTTAGGGGCGGGAGAAAGGATAGACAAATTAGTGAGACGATTTTGATTGGTTTTAATGCCGTGACGTGTACGAAGCGGTTCAATAAGAAAATATTCTACTGACAAGTGGGAGATGTGCAGGTGTTGATAGTAACGATGGTGTTAGGAAACGCCGGAGTCAGAGGAAAGATAAGAGAGAGACGGTTGGCGACAGTCAATGGATCAAGAGCGAAGGTGGACTGTCGAGGTAAATAAAAGCCAGGAAAGAATTCGAAAAAAAAAAAAAAAAAAAAAAAAAAAAACACTACCTGCAAAACGTGGCAACGACATGGAAAATGCAAAAGTATCACGTAAAATGCACGGAATAAAATTCATTTCTTAAGGCTAACTTGCAACACAGCAATCAAACTGACGATACGTTTTGAGAGTAACAGCGTTAATAAAATAGCGAATTGCGACATTGGTACAGGTAGCCATGTTGTCAGGGATGAAGCATGCGTGAGGAGACGAGACAGCTTTACCTTGCGACACCTGCCAGGCTCATGTGCAGCGGGATTTCCCGTTAGAGCACCATTATACGTGTGTGTTTCGATGTAGCTGCGTGCGTTCGCATGGCAGCGACGCCGCAGTGAATCGCGTTACCGAAAAACGGCTTTCGTTTCGGTTTGATCGCGCGATAATCTAAGATTACGGAATGATATTCGGTCGTAGATTCACACACCGGGAAATTGTGAGAGAGATAGAGATAGGGGAGAGGGGGGGAGAGAGTAAAGAGTATGCGGTGAATGGATAAGGAAAGAGAGAGAGAGCGAGAGAGAGAGAGAGAGTGAGAGGTGACAGAAAATATTTAAGAAAGAGAGAAACAGCGAACAAACAAAGGAGCAAAGGAGATAGGTTAGCAAGAGGAGAGAGAAGGAAGAGCAAGAGGTAGAGAAGAAATAAGGAAGAGAGAGCGAGAGAGAGAGAACGTGAGGGAGACAGCGAGAGCCAGTATGTGTGTCGTGGTGCGAGCGAGTGTGGAGGGGAGGAAGGAGAGATTCCGACGGACGTGCGAGCACAACGTTCCTAGCCGCGAAATACGAAAGGCTGCTGCTCGGGATTCTGCGCCATCCGTAGCGTTATATCCACGCGGTTGCCTCCTGTGGATGTCCTGCTCTCGCGTAACTACGTGTCGCGGTGGCGTCTCGCGAAAAAAGCGTGCGTGCCGAGACACCGAGCCGGGTCGGGACTAGCACGGGGGGGACCAGCGTTATTCTTTATCGGCGCATGAGACATCTGTCGTAATAAGTGTGGACTAAAAAATAGTGCGTACGCAGAGAGGTGGTGGCGGCAGTGATGGTGGTGGTGGTGGTGGTGATGCTGGTGGTGGCTGAAGGCAGCAACGGTGGTGGGGGTGGTACCAGCTCGCGGTCCCCTCGCGAGATGAAAATGCGCAAAGCTAACGAGTTCCAATTAAAAATAGAGTCGGAATTTGAAGAGGCCTCCAGCCCCGCTGACGCCACGCCACGATCGATCCACGCACTTTCACCAGATACGATGCCGTCGATGCCGACGACGGAGCGACGTCGGCACTGGCCACTTTTCCCACTTTTCACAGCTGCTGCTTCCTTTCTTCTCGCGACGAGCACTTGCATGTCCGTAACGTAACTTTGAGAATCCTGCCCGGCGGACGATCCTGTCCGTTTTAAGTCGTAACTTGCCGGACATCATAGTCGCCCCTGACGTCGACTCGCTTCCTTTTCCATGCGGATCCCTACCACTTTTATTCCTCTTGTCTCTTATCTTTCTCTAGCGTATATCGAGTTTCTGTCTCTGTCTCTATCTCCCTCTAGCCCCTCTCTCGTCTTCTGGCACTCTTTGTCTATCTGTCTGACTCTCTCTCCCTCTCAAAGGACGACGCCAACGACGATTTCTTGCTGCCGACTCGTGTCGCCCCACCACTGCGACCCCACTCGATTCGCCCCTCAAAAAATCATTACGCCCTTCCGCGGGCTGCGCATGAACGCGGTTTTAATTCGCTACTAGAAAAGTAATGTATAAACCGACGGCGGACGCTGCTGCTGCTCCCGTTACCCGCGACGCAGGAGCGTCGCTACTCTGACGCGGATACGTCGCTCCCCTACTTCTCTAGGGGTGCCATTGTAATATTTATTGATTGGATTCAGACGCTAGGCGAGCGCGAAGCATCCGCTCTAGGTACGACTCTGTCCTGTTACTCAGCCAGACGACTGTGCCGCACTTTGTCTCTTCTTATTCTTCTTATCCCCCATTATCCTTCTTACTCGATACACTTTTCCTCACTCACCGAACTAATTCACGTTATTCACTTCCTTCGTTTCCTTTACTTACTTTATCTTCAATTCTGTTACGCAAACTTCGTACCTTCGCACTACCTTCCTTGTGACTTCCTTGCGTCTCCTCGGTCTTCCTAACCTCTTTTATTAGCGTTCGCCCGCTCGCTCTACCTTACCGACCGATTTTTTTCGATGGTACAAAAGCTTACGCGCGCAGCGCTCCTACCCTTACCATTTGATCCGAGCATGCCGTTAATTCTCTAACCGATGAACTTTCTTTAATTTTTACAAAATGTTATACCGTCATCTTACTAGTTTCTTCATTTATATTTAATTGTTATTTTTCAATAAAACATCAAGAATCTCTATTGAACAATGTGACTAACGGTCGCGGCATAGTCCTTGACCATGCATGTTTCTTTCCGTCAAAACAATCTTTGGTGGACAATGCAATTAGGATGTTTTCTATGCTCGCCGAGCCACGCTGACTCAGCCGACCTTGGCTGCGCATAAAGCAGATTTGCAGCGTGACTGCTAGCTGCATTTGAACACATCTCTTTCGTCCCAAACGTACTTTTCCGTCGTCGTAGGAAATGGTAGGACGTTCTGTTATTTCTCGTAGGACGAAGATGTAGACGCGGTCGCGACGTATAACCAGTTACTAAGAGGTTCGTAACCAACGCTGGAAAGTGGGTTATACGGAGGATGAAGACCAAGCAGCAGGTGTTCAAATTCTAGGGTTTGCTGAATTTTCCGGGTGAACGTGGAAAACAAAAAACAGAACCGCCTCCCGGTTTCGCGAGCGTCACTCTCGGGTTCAAGGCTACCTTCTCTTCAACGGAGTTTACTCTCATTCTGATCCTCTTGTGCTCTCCCTCCCTCTCTCTCTCTCTCTCTCACTATCTCTATCTCGCCCTCTTCCCATTTTGCACGCTCCCTCACTCTCTCTCTCTCTTTCTGCCTCATCCAAACCCCTTTTCCCCTACCCCTGCTTCACGCACGGCACTTCGTGAGCCTCTCCATCGGTATCTCTCGATCCGCTTCCTACCCTTCCACAATGATCCCACCCTCAAGAGTGCTTCCCACTCCGTTTCATACCAAGACCGCGAAACTACCCCTGATACGCCATACGGCGGCACGCACGTGTTTATCATTTTCGCATTTGCCTTAGGACGAAAGCCATGTCAATCGATAAAAATATTGCCGGAACACTCGAGAAACGAGCTTGAGCTTACTTCGGCAATTGGAAGATTTTCCTTTCGTAGGATTGATTGATCTTAGCGAATGGCATCTTTTATCAAGACATCTATTCGGATAGCTTTATTATATCCTGTGTTAAAATCATTGAACACTTTGAAAGTCTATTTAATAAAATTACACTCGGGTCAAAGAAATCATTAACCAAGACATTTATCAACAATAATTCGCACAAGAACATCGATATCATATACTATCATTTACAGATATCAAAATTATCAAGAAGATTAATTAATTGAAATAAGAAAAATGTTTCACTTCATCATACCTATTAATCTTTTTAGTTCCAACTTGATAGAAGAAAAAAATCTGTTTTTTTTTTCTTCTTTAAGTAACACGAAAAAATACTGAGCAGTCCTGCGAGCACTGCAGTACACATGTGCCGAGTATAAAAGTTTCTTTAGCGTCGCCTTTTTTTTTTTCCTTTCAATAAATTCTCCACAATCTACCCTAATGTGATCAGTGAGTTGTTTCTACCGACTATTACCAAGTCAGCCAGCTAATTCCCCACTCGGTCTGCCTAATGCATTTCTACAAGCCAGCCGTGCAGCCAGGAAAGCGAAATTGCGCCGATAAAGAATATCTGTTCAGGCCCAACGCGTAGGTACGCGAGTCGAAATGCACTTTACGCACGCAAGTGGCAGGAGGTTTGAGGGGCAGAGAGAGGGGGTGGTGGTGTCGGGCCAGTGCACCATGGCCCACGCCCGTCTCCCTCCCTCACATTCACAAACATTTGGTGGGCATTGACCTCGCCTGGGCTAACCCAACGGCAGCCAAACAACTGCCTATTCTCTTATAGTGGCAAACTCTCCAAAGCCAGCTAAAATGCAGCGCTCGCCATGCGAAAAATTAAATCCTTCGAAGTTTCGTCGACTTAACCATAGTTGGCGATCGTCAGCGACATCTGTACGCTAGACGGCGAAGCGGCATTTCTCGGACCCAAAATGACAGCGTCCAATAACGGTCGTCGAGGCCGTTCGCTTCGCGGCTTCGCCAGTTTCTTTAAATTGAGTAACGATCGCTCGATTTTGTATGCGTTCAAAGCGGAAAGAAGAAGGTTAGTGCCAGGGAACAAGCTAAATTATCTACCCAGCAGCACGGATGTCTCCGGTGTATGGTTTCAGAACTTGGAACTATTTTCTGGATGTTTCTCTTTGTTGTGTGACGAGTGCATGGATATGGGCTTACGCGCTACACTCCTACGTCCATTGGCGATGCCTACTGCCATGGAAACTGCTTGGGGTGCTGCCTCTCAACGAGTTTACCAGGGGATTTATTTTGATCGTAAGCAGGGAGCATCATTCCTCTTTGAAATCTGTTTTAACTGTAGAATTAATGTTATACCGTGTTCGTGATAAATTCACCGGTAAAATTTACGTAGTAAAGAATTCAGTGACACTTTCTTCTATGAGTCGTTCCTGCTATGTATTCCTGTTCGTAAGTATATGCAGAAACCACGCTAGACGTTGTACCCAAGAAGTACGTATATGGAAACGTGGGAACGGACCGGAAGTCGTCATCGATAACCGATCCTTCGCCAAGGATCAATACGATCGTGTAGAATCAAGACAGCGAGCGGTGGAGCTTCTAAAACCGTCTTGATTTAAAATAATGAAAATGGGTCAGGGCACGTATTTTTAATTGCACTCCAGACCGAAATGCAGATGTGAAGGGAGTCGATTCGCATGGACAGTGTATAGTTGCGTCACGCGACTCACTGCTATTCGCATTTCACTGTGCCACGTATGTACACTCGTATTCCCGTACACGCATGAGTACGCATATGCAGTGTGCGTCCACGAAACAAAGAACTAACCAAGGAACCGCATGCCCCTTGCATAAATATCCTGCATATGCTCGGTTCGTCATAACTTCCTGCCATTCGAATCGTAAGTTCAATTGACGAAATTAAAAAATGTCAAATGAAACAAAATCGAGTGACAATAATTTTGAAAAAAAAATTCTAATTTAACCCTCTCTTTATTCATCCCGTAACAAAGATATTCCAGATATATATATATATATAAATGAAACGTGCTAGATGAATATTGAAATTAAAAAAAAAATTAAACAATAGGATAAAATATCTTTTGCGTTACGGGTAATATCAAGGAGGGGGGAAGGAGGGGGGGGGGGGAGTTACATCTCAAAGACGTAGCTGCCGTAGAACAAGTTAGTCTCACTCTACTTCTGACAATCTTTTCTCTCTCTCTCTCTCTCTCTCTCTCTCTCTCTCTCTCTCTCTCATCTCTTCTTCCTAGCTCCCCCCACTCTTCAACCCCCTTCAGCCCTCCCCTTTACTCTCACTCAAACATCCCTTCTATCAGGCCCCCCCCCCCCCCCCCAACCCCCACAAGCTGTCGACGTAGGACGCGCAGGTCTTTCGAGAAATTCGAAAACCACGTGGCTGCAACTTGGACCTTGCGGTTTCCACGGGAATAAGAAATATCGAGGAGGCAGCATGAGTCACGAAATCTCTTAACCCTTCCGACGCACTTCCGTTTCTCGCTGCCTTTGGCCCTTTTCGTCCTTAAGCGATCTAACCTCCGACCTTCGCGTCACCTATTCCTACCGAACTTGTCTCTTCTGCTTCAAACTTTTTTTTGTTTTCTCTCACTCCGTCGACTCGCGCACTCGATTATTTAAGTTCCGGTGAGAATTTTCCAACCGTCTAATTTTATTATCTAGTCACGATCGTTACTTGCTCCATGTACGTGAATGCACGTAAAACGACGAACTAAGGTATGCACAGTACTGGACGACCGATTATCTAGGATTTATAGTCGAATCGCAAGATCCGTCATACGTTCGAGTGCCGACGTCCCTCGCCCCGAATGACATTCGCGTCATTAAAATGATCATGGCGACAGCCTCGAAATATGTATTCGCTGGGCGGAGTCTAATTTCAGAGATAACGTAATCTAGTTACTAGGCGTCTAATCTAATCGGCAATTACGAATTCTAGCGGGACACTATACATTTTTTTTTTCTTTTTTTTTTTCCAAGAAACTACACGATTCACTCTTTCGCCTTTTTCATAGAAACGATCGCTGTTACCCGTAACTCGGCTCACGGTCCCCCGTTCTAACTTTCAAGGGATACGCAACGTTGGCAACGCACCGTAAATACATCTGCGTAGGTACATGTGACAGATATATACATATATGTATACACACAGATGTACTCACAGAGATGTATTTACGGTGCGTTGCCATCTCTTCAAAGTTCGAACGTCCCAATGTTTGACGTTATACATATACATGTATATACGTATATACTCGTCGATCGTATAGTTTTGAGGACAGGAAACATAAAGGGTCGTTCATAATAGAGAGCTGGTATGTTTATATAAAAAAAAAAAAACTAGTTCCTTGGAAGATCACACCATTGGAATTCTATCCTATCCTGACCTATCGAAACCTTATCCAAGTCCATGATAACCCCCGGGTGCCTAGCGTTAAAAAAATTTAAATAAATTTCATGCGACACCCTGTTTTACGGACCTCGAAACAGGCGTTACGCAAAAATCCTTTGAGGACGGAGCTCAAAATAGTCGAATCTCCTCAAAATAGCCAATACATAAATGAAATCGTCTCTCAAATAGTCCAACGCCAAATATACAGATGTATATGTAATATATATATATATATATGTATAACGTCAAAGATTACGACGTTCGATCTAGTCGTGCGTCTAATCAATTAAAAAATTATTAAAAGCCTTAATATTACAAATGGGCAATCGGGAAATTTCTAATCCCGCGAATATAAATGAATTATGCGTAATTGACTCACGTGTCTGATAATAATCACAAGAATAAAGATTATCCTTAAATCTTGAAATAATCAATCTTACATTTTTTCTTGTTTTTTCTTTTCCTAAAATCTTTCATACGTCCTGATAAGGATCCTCGTACGTAATTCGGCGCGATACCAATGTCTTCCGCTCCTTACTTCATAACGTAGCCATTATGCAGGCTACAATAGTGCGACGATTCTGCGTCGCAGGAGAATCGCTAGTAGGTGCCGTGCATGCACATACAACATATATATATATATACACGTATACTATAAGAGGCACAGTAAAAAGAGCGTGTGTATCATACAGCGGAGAGAGGGATTCGCGAGGGGAAATAGAAAGAAGGAGAGAAGCGCGCATGTATATGGGAATCGGCACATAGAGGCCACGCGTCACTGGTAGAAGAAAGAAAAGAAAAGAGAAGATAAAAAAAATAAAATTGAAAAAATAATATTGTGACGGTAGACGAATGCGTAGGAAAACGGGCAAACATTTGTCCGTCTGCTTGTCTTTTTCTTCCATAGATCCACACGAATTCGCACTTGCTCGCTACTTTCGTGTAAGTTCGTTCTAAAGTCGTTATGTATTTATATACGTAGATATTTATTAAGCACACGTATACGTATATTATATCTATTGCATGTCAGAAGGTTATCACAGTGCTATCAGTATCGATTATAAAACCCTAATCCTAATTTCGAATTTACATACCGGGTAGTCCTGGCTAGTAAGGATACCTTTGTAGATTTTGGCGAGCCCGAATCCGAGACCTATTTTTATTTTCGCCCGCATAAACTACTCTCCTTACACCGCAAGCGTCTATTTATACTATGCCATGTTTTCCACGGAGTCGGCATTAAGTGCGCACCGCCTAAAAATGCATTGGAGATATCTCTCGGGAGTCTACTACTCATGCTTCTACTTCGCTACTCTGGTTACTCCACACACGCGCGCGCGCGCGCGCGCACATATACACACATATATATATATATATAGACGGTGGCAAAATCGCGAAGTTTCCTGCGAACCTCACCATCTGTGCAATTTTCTCTCTCTCTCTCTCTCTCTCTCTCTCTCTCTCTCTCTCTCTCTCTCTTTCTCGCCAGTTTAATTTGTTATAAGGATAACGAGTACCCACACAACAATTACGATCGTCCACAGAAATGCGTATAGGAGGAAGACGGCAGAACACAGGCCGAATAATAAGAATAATACATCTCGAAAATCCTGATCCCTCAGTCGTGTCGCTTCTCAAGGCCAAACGTGCCCGTCTAACATAAGAGGTGAGTTCCTGAGCGTCACGGTCTCCATGGAGAATGTTCTGGTGCGAAGTGAAGGAGGCTGGCAAATCGTAAACGAGTGACAAAGGAGCGAAGCCGAGTAATGGCAGACGAAATGTAGAGAGTGAGTGAAGATAGAGAGAGAGAGAGAGAGAGAGAGAGGGATTAGTTGGAATTTATTAATTGAATGAAAGTTAGGGTTAGGTTAGGTTAACACAAAGAGCGAAAAACGTCTATGAAAACCTTTGGAGCGACGTACGAAGCAGATGGGACATGTATCTCTGTGTGCAGAGCGCGCGACGTTAGAAAGGATATAGGTAAACGTGTCTGCCTGGTGTAATCCTCGTCTAGCGCTTGTCTAGCCGGCAGAACAGACGGCCGGCATCGCGACGCACGGACACACAATCACCCACTGGCACACGTACAGTGTAGGTCTCTCTCGTACGGTCGGAGGTCTCTCGAGCACGTACTCGCAGTAGAACGACGTACCTTGGATCGTGGCGGCGAATCGAAGCGTGTTGTGTCTCGTCGCGTTCGTCCTGCGTGGTGCCCTCGTAGTTTCTACCTTGGGGTCCCGTCGTCTCAGTCCTCACGACGGCTCTCGTCCTGCAGGTGAGCTGCAGGCGAATCCAGTAGTGCGTCCATGTCGGCAGGAACAGCTGGCAGGATCCTTGCAGACGAACGTAAAACCACACGGAAGGCCTCCAACCTTTATACAGTCCCGGCCAACTTCTGCTCGGCGTATTTATTGCGTTGTACTTTATTGGCGGTACACCTAATCGTCCCCGGTCGAGGTCCACGTCTACGTCGTCTAGGTCGGCCACAGATAGTCCACGTCGCAGGATCAATTATACGTGTTTGCCCTTTATCTCCCCAAGGACGCTCGGATGGCTCCTCGTGGCACCTCGTGGTAAACGATTCCGATACCTCGTGTATGCTTCCACGACGGCGATGTCCTTATCACGCGCGTCCTTATCCTCTCCTTCGTCCACCTGTCCGTTATACGGGTGTTCGTATCACAAGGGATCCTCTCTCCGTGCTCGATCTTATCTTCCGGGGGTTATTTCCTACTGTGCTGGATCCCAAGCCCCGTAGAAACGATCTATCGATCTTCACCGACTTTTCTTAATTTGTTCCTTTCTTTTTTCTTCTTCTTCTTCTTCTTCCTTTATGTATATATATATGTGCGTGTGTTTACGTATATATATTTCTATTTATATTTATCCACCTTTCGTTATATACTCGTCCTCGCAGTAACGAGTCGTCTCAGTCGTATGTTCGTAGTTGTGGTCGTGCGATGACACGGGGCTTTGGACACCGGGACTACCTAGTCGTAGAGTGATTGGGAACGCGACTGGGCAAAGCACTTGATTCGCGCGCGGTTCGCTGCGCCTCTCCCATGCAGTTTTTCGGGCGTGTGTTGGTAGAGCCGAGGTATAGTTACCGAAATGTTAACCTCGTGGAACCACTTTTTATTGAGTGTCGCAAAATTCATAGGAACCTCTAAAGAGAGGGGCAGCGCCGCTCGGGGAAACGAGGAGGGGAGTCATCGAGGAGGGTTCGGGCAGGGGCAGAAGCACGCGAGGGGTGAGACCCAATCCCCACCCCACGGTTCCTGGCCAATTCTGACCCCCTCCCGCCGCTTAGCATCCAACCCTACGCTCCCCTCCCCACTCGCCAATTCTACCTCCCCTACTCCGTCAGAGCCACTGCCACTGCCATCTCATCCTCCAGAGAATGACTCCTACTATTACACTACTACTACTCCTGTAACTGCTACTACTAATACTGCTGCTAGCACTACTACCAACTTCTACTCCTGATACTACCGGCCCCTCGCGTCCCGTCCCGGTATGATCCCCACACCAGGGACCCATCCCCGGGAGGGAGGATCCTCCCGCCAACCCTCCGAGTATCCCTCCTCTGGTGCAACCCCCCTGTACTCACGGTTCTTCCCCCCCCACCTTCTACTCCTATGACCACCTCCCTCCTTGCCACTATTCCTCCTCCTCTTCCTTAACCTCATCCTCCTTCCCCTCATCCTCTTCCTTCTCCTCCCTCTCCTCCGGCCCCTCCGGCATTTAGCCCATGCATAGCCAAACTTATGTACAGTTAGCTGCGCATCGAATAGTCCCGCCGATTTTTCGAACTCTGACGACCAGAGACGTTGGTACCCCGATGCTGACGCTCCGTGCAGGATTCAGGGATGATACTTGCTGATGGGGTGAAGGGTGGATGGGGTGGTCCACCGGTACTTGAAGGTTTTTCCTAGTATTTCATTAAAAAAAAAAAAATCATATAAATATAGCAGTCAACGATACTAGTGAGAAACGTACTCAGTTTTTTTTTTTAATTGTTGGTCAATCTGTTTCTATTGTGGTGCTTTTTTTTTCCCTTCCACTAATGGCACAGCTCGCTAATGATTATGAGATGTAGACTGTTTTTTTGTACCATCCTCTCGGAGATGTTCGGCTTTTTAATCTTCCTTTTTCGAGAGACGCTCGACATCTCGTACGTGGGAGAAGCGTAATTTAATATAGCACGCGACGTGAGAATAGCTTTTCACGTTTTCTTGCTATTAGCTACAATTTCAATGTATATAAATATCGTGTACAATACGGATTTACAAAGAAGATCACTCTACCTCGTGTCACAAGACTCGATAACACCTTTCAGTTCACAAGTTATCCCACTCGCCTACGACTACGTTTTACCTCATAAAAGCACCAAAAATATTTGCACGAATCGTCACGTTTTTGCATACGCACCACAAGATCTCCACTCGCGTCCCATTGGAAGAATCAAAGTACAAGCTTGAATGCAATAAAAAAAAAAGAAAAAAAAACTGAAACTGCAATCAGGAAGTAAAATCTTACTGCGAGTCGACGTTTCTTATTGTCATCGTTTTGTTTTTAGCCATCGACAAAATAGCAGGACTTCGAATGTGGGTCGGCAGACGCACGAGCCAATTAATAATCTTGCAGGTCATTAGCGGACTCGGTTGGGCTCGTAGGTACCACCTTAATTGAATAACCTTACTCAATCAAAGAAACGAAGCGCGGTTAAAGTCTACCGCGTTTAGCGATACAAAATCGCACTTCGCTTTTTCATTATCCTCAAGGCCACATCGAGAATCATTTAACGTATAATCATCGAGGAAAAATTATTGCTTTCCTAACGTTTACAATATTGCTAATAAGTCTAACAATAGATTACGAAAAAACGACGCGACATTGTGAGTATACGCAACGATTGTTATCATTATAATTATTATTATTGCGGTGCACAAGACGAAGGCGACAATATCGACGACAAGGAGGAAACTCGCTCGGTTCGAGGAACATACGCGCAACGTAGGAACTTCGTCATTCTTGTGCAAACAGGGTGCCCCGTCAAGACCCCCCCCCCCTCCCTCCCCGACTCCCCCCTCCCGGTTCCCAGGGTTCGCCGTGTCGCGCTCCTCTCCTCAATGAGTGAAAACTGCAGGAGCGACTATGCTCTAAAAATAAATCCTAAGGACATCGGGATAATAGAATAGGCAGGATCTGAAACTGGTTCCTTCTTTGCATAGCCATGCGAACTGGAGTCATCCTAGCGTTTTGCGGTTCCATATAGAAAATTTAAGGAACCACGAGTCTCCTTTGATATTCTCTATAGGAATAGTCGAGACACGTTACGTTCACGGCGCAGTCCGTCCGTACGTCCGATACGTTCGCAGAGGATACTAAAGTCCCCGTCAATATACCGTTAGCTCTCCTAATCGCGCCAGAGTGCATCCCACGCGTCTCTCGGTAAGAATCGAGAATGATCGCGCGAGGATTTTAACGTGCGGCTATGAGAACCTAACAAGGCTGGTACGAGAATTCGAGGAATAAAGCTCGATGAGCCAAGGTCATCCGGTCTAAAAAAAAAAGAAAGATACAAAATAGCGAGTAAATTTACGAAACGTGTAAGAATCGTACAAGAGAGTAATAGTGGAGAGCAGAAAAAAATAAAGAGAAGAAAAGAGACCGTGAGAGACAGAGAGAGGAATACGTCATGACGATTGAGCGAAATATATAGATAAAGAAAGTATGTAAAAATGAGTACGACCCGTTGGAAGGAGTGACTCGAGATGACTCGAATTACGGTGTAACGATAAATTCGAATATTTGACGAATATAAGGTAAAAAGTGAATAAAGAGGAAATTTAGTGGTCCTTGATGAAACGTGCAGAGTGAGGGCCCAGCTAGTCCCAAGAGGGCCATGAACCCCGAACAGGTTGGCCCCTTGGACGTTCACCTTGTGGGCCCCTCATGCCCCGTACTCACGGCATCCGAAAGCTAGCTACCCTATGGCCCACGCCCCCGAAGGGTCCCCCAGCCAACGAGCCCCCCAGTCCCCCAGTCACCCAGCGAACGTGGCCTGCACTGGGTCCCCACTTCGGCGTGTTCCTCTCGTAGGGCCCCTTCCTTCTCGGAGCGGGCCCACAGCAGTGCTCGGTCTCATCGTCAGCCTCCCTTGTACTTCTTGTACTTCTCGGGCCCAACGAGATTCGCGTCTCGACTCGCATGCCCACACTCATACGCCACTTCAGCAGTGTTAGATAATCTCTCGCGTTAAAAATCTAACCGCCTCAGGGGCTGTACGCAAAAATTCCTCAAGCCCAACAGGTTCTGTCTTTAAAGTTAAACCTTCGCTGTGTCGATCGTCGCGCGCTCCTCTGCCACGTACCCTTTACGCCGGATCCGTACAATTTTTCTATTTCTTCAATTTTTCGATATCTCATTAAGTCATTGCACCAAAATATATCACCTTGCAATTTGCATGATACGCAAGAGGCAGAACTCTTGCGTTATTGCCAAGCTCAGTCGCACTTTAATGCAATTGTCAAGAAGGTGCAGTTGAACTGGAATTTGTAGAACAAATAAACAATTTAATATCGAGGTTAGCTTATGTATATATATATATATATATACACATATATACATGTAGAAGCAATTCGACTGCATTGCCTGTACATTTCGCAATCGGTATGAACGTAGATGCTTGCTAGTGCCGTGAGGTGAAGACGGGGGGGAGGGGCCATGACGACAGTCACAAAAGTTGCACTGTTTGCAGAATGCAACGGACAAAGAGTGTCAGCGCGTGTTTAAACGACTAGAATGCGCAAAGCTTCCTAAACGTTCATAGAACGCGCTTAGGCAACCGAGGAGGACGTTCCTAGCTTCAATTACGCTGACAATTTTGTGCAGGGTGCTCATTACATTAGCCGCATAGGATCTGCCATTCTAAGTACGTCTATATCGTCTAGCATACAATATACGTAGGTATGTATATACGTGTGCATTATATATATATATATATATATAAGCATATATATCTGTGTATATCCAGAGGGCTGGTGAGCCACGAATAAAATTATACGCAATCTTTTTCAGCCTCGTTAAGAAGACCAGCCTTTATTATGCGTCGGTCCTGGCAATGTGTCACTGTCCGTCCCTACGTATGTCCGTCTGTCGGTCGGTTTATCTGTCTCTTACGTTATACGTCTACTGCGATGGACCACCAGGCAGCTTCTTGCTCGTCTGCGATCCTTCTGAATCCTTTGCCCAGGACACAGAACTTTAGATCCGTACGAGCAGCCTTTTCCGCTTTGACGTTATTCGTGGATCCTGTTGCAGGAGATGAGAATTAAATTTTTTAATCTCTCTCTCTCTCTCTCTCTCTCTCTCTCTCTCTGCGTTTCTTAGAATTTTCTACATATCTGTTTGACGTGTGCGTGTGTGTTGTGTACGCACTTTACTATACTCTACGCATCCCGAGACACCGGAAGCTCCATTCATCCGACTGCGAGGCTCGCGTGCGATCCTCGCACCGGAAACGATAAGCCAAATTCACTGCAGGAAGTGCACACCCTGATGCGAATTATTAACCTTTATTAGTCGTATCTACAGGCATGTGTGAATCTTTCTGGCGACAGATCCGATCTGTTCGATTGTATAATCAAGTATCGCTTAAAATTTTATGGGCAGTGATTGTATTGATTTATGCCGTCGAGCAGATTGCATTTTGAACGGGAAGAGAATAAGGAGCGAATTAAGAGGAGATTTTATTTATTGTTTATGTATGTTCTTATTTTTTTTTCCTTATTTTTTTCCGTTCTCGTATATTTTGGATCCAACAGTTGCATCGTTATAAATTCGTGTCTATTTATATACGCTCAAATAGAAAATTGTTTTAGTATGAATCTTTTGTTAAAAATAATTATTGCCGAATCGAGGAATCCAAGTTTGATCGACACGTAGGTGGTAAGTGCCGGCACGCTTCTTGATCCGATTTATCGCATGTGCATGCGCGTTGCAGATGCAACTCTGCAAAACGCACACAGTAAAAAGGGAGGACGGAGTCGAGTCGCGTAGCGGACAATCAGGGAGTATTCATCGGATAAGCATAACGTTCCTTACTGTGACGCAATTTAAAATCGTTATGAAATCGACGTCGAGTCCATAGAGGCAATTTTTAGACTCCCGCTTGGCAGATTTTACGGTACCGTTGCATAAATCGCATACGTAACGATGCGACGATACTCGTTAATTCGTTGCGACGACTAAGGACGCGCGATTCTTTCTTTGCCCAATCGCGATGATTGATGCAAGATCGGATCGAATTTGATATCGAGACACGTGGAAATTTATATTAATGGGACAACCGATTTTTGATGTTCAATACAGTAGATTCTTGTAATTGGGCGTAATTACGTAACTTAACGATCATTTTCGATTTTGTGACAATTGTCCAGTTTTTTCAAGCTTTTCCATATTTATCTCATTTTTCATTTTTTTTTTTTTTTTAAATCCGATCCAGCTAAATTTTACTTATAGAAAGAACTTGTACCTATGAGAACTTGAGGTAGCCTTTTTTATACACGAGTTAGACACGTGTCAGTGTACTAGCGTCAGACTCCAAATTGTTACTTGGATTGGCGATTCAATTTCGCAATGATTGACGTATCTCTTTGTTTTTCTTTTTCTTTTTTTAAATGGGAGGAAACCGTCTTTCGTTCTCATCGTGGGAATTCACGTGTGCAGATTTCTGTATGGTATACGTGCTGTTACGTGCATCGGTGCAAATTTTCGGCTGCCACGATGCACACACATCGCTAACAAAACTGGCGGATACGTTTCGGGTTAATAATACGAACCAGTAGATGTAAGATAGTTATAATTAGGCTCGCATTCGGTCTAGCAACAAGCAGGTTACCCATGTGAACTTCCTTCGGTGTTTTGGTTCGTCCCTATGGTCGCGTTTAGGACCCGTGTATAAATTTAGGAAAGAAATAAATAATTTGTATTATATAAAAAAATGTACACAATACTATTTACACTATACTATTTCCATAATACCATTTACTACTCTCAGACATGGTGATTTGAAAAATCGAAAATTTGGATTCGCGAAGGAAAAAAAAAATAAATTCGCAAAAAAATATTTTCTAGCGAAATTTATTCCGACGTATATTTGACATTTGCACTTTGCGCGTCACGTGGCATTCGAGTACGAAATAAAAGAGTCCAACACACAGGAAATTGGCAATATGTAAATCGCACAGGATTATCAATTGGAGTCACAAGTGCGGCTTAACGTTGCAACTGGTAAGTTTTGTCTGTTATTTGCATGGTACGATGCACTTTTTATGGGATGCACGTAAAGTCGAGCAGACGACAGTGTCTGTGGAAAGTGGGGTGAAAGGCGCGTAGCAACGGGTGCGTAAAGGGGAGGTTAGAGGAGAGTCGATAGGCGGGTCGCAGGACGCATCGGATTATAATGAAATTCGTCCAGGCAGCGGATAAGGTAAATAGTGCATTATTATTTATGCACTTTGTTTGCGAAAATTATGTATTCGCACTCGCGCGTCGATTATTATGTTTCGGTTAGTGGATCTGTTATTTCAACGTTTCGGAACGCGGGAGCTTCGAAATGTTATTAATGCTGCAATGCGCGGCGAGCGACAAACAAAAATAATTATTATTTATCGTCAACGATTTCCGTGTCCGCGAATCCCAACGTAATAACGCGTCGTCGCTTCGGGTCGTTAATGCACCCCGGTTGGCCAATCAAAAATTTTCAGCTAACTCGATTATGCGCTGGAACCTCGTCGGATTTTCAAATGCGCGTAAGCTTTATTTTACATGGATGTCACCCCTTCGTTTCTATGCTACGCTCATTTCTTTTTTTTACGCTACCATAGCAACCAACAAACGTTCTCATATTATATTCACTTTGACGAACCGCACCTGCTTCCATGAAACTGCAATATTGCATACAAGATCCAATAGTAATGAAAATATGCAAATTACCTGCTATAACGGTTAATGTCTATATCTAAAGTCATTAATTCTTCTTGCTTCTGTATGCCAGCAGGACGAATAAATGCATTCGAAAAGTGCATTTTTTTTCTATTCTTGTCACTGTCCCTGTATCACAAGAAAAATTCATTCGATCAACATTGGATGTAGATCTAACGAATTCCATTGGAATAGTGTATAAGAGGAGACGCGTTACGCGTAAGACTTGTGTTTGAACATTTCTCATTATGATTCTCTGGGCGTAACCTGTTGTAGCTACATGTGTATATATATATAATATATTATATATATATATATGTATATATAAGCTTCTGATGTCTGATTAATAGCGAGAGGTCACTACTTGCCGTTTCAGGGATTCCACGAGCCTAAGGACTAATTTCTGTAGCGATTTTTATAATTTTCAAAAAAGGCCTTTGGCGAATGGACAAACCGCGTGCCACGTGCGATTGTTCGATATATGCGATATGCGATATAAGGAAGGGGGGAAACCTTTGAATATCGAATCTACATAATAATAATATTTCTCATTTAATTTTTAGCGTTTTGGAATAAAGAATTGTCGATTGCTTAATTATGTTCTTACTGGGATCTTCGAAGCTTTCGTGTCTATTGTATTTTTGCTATATTGATAATTAATTTTTAATTTCAAAATCACACGCGTAGCATAATTAGATCGTTTACGTAAATTAAATTCATAAATCATGGAACGTCAAATCGTAATCCTCGGATATCGATAATGATTTATTGATAATTTGTTGATTAATTTATGTCACATTATTGCCTATTGATATTTTATAATACGATAAGTAATTTGTAGTCATTTTTTTTTTATGATAAACATATGAGTTGTGATAATCATATATTTTTATTAGTATCTATGTATCTGTTAATATGGAATTAAAAATTGCTATTGCCTATGCCCAGATAGGGATCTTCGAAGGTAGGGGCTTCGCCGTGATGCATCTTGGGAGAATTCGAGGACAGGATGCGACGAAACAATCGTACACCGTAAAATTTACTCTTTTTTTATTTTTCATCTTTTTCTTCTTCCTCTTCCACTGGTCCTTCTTTCTCTTTATTTCGGTATGTCTTTTTATTTTCACAGCGACACGCTCGATCAGCCAGAAATTGTATCGGAGTAACGGAAATAAATTTTTCAAAAAGTCAGTAACCACGTTATACTACGTTACTGTGTTAATTTAGAAGAAAAAAGTCTTCAAGAGTAAAATTTGCAATTTAATATACATATACAGTAACGAGGTTATTAACAGCCAAGATAGGAACAATGGGATGTTTAAAAAGTAACGCATGCGCTGTCGTAAATGTAAAATTGATAAAGACCAACGAGAAAAGATGTCAAGGTGTCGATACAAAGGCGTCACTTTTGAAAGGATCAAGAACCTCCTAAACCGCCCGTAGTTTACAAAGGGGGTCCACTCATTTTCGCGAGGAACGAGTCACGGCTATTTCTTTCTCAAATCAAACATTCTAGAAATAAAGTTTCAACGCTCTGTGCTCGAGACACGTGTGCGTACTCGGCATGGCCGAGCGACGCACTACGCGAAACGAAAAATCGCGGACCCTAGAGATTAAGGCCGTTGCACCGAGTAACAATGGCGCTATGCACTTTTATTAGTTGCACATGAAAATTGTACCTGATACAATAATCAAGGGCGTACGAGAGCCGTAATTTATTAATTAGCACTAATCGACTGTGTGAAATGAAAATATTTTTAATTAATAGTCTTCATAATGAAATTTAAATTTTTAGGAACGTTAATAAAAATAAAATATTATTTCAAAATAAAATCTATCGTTTAGCCTACGATCGATTGATCGTATTGATCTTCGAGGGCGTCAATTGAATTTTGATTGAATTTGACCAAAGGACGACTTTTGACGCGTATTCGAAAACTATTGGAAACGGGCCCTAAGTCATGTTGCAAGGGCAATGCACCAGCGATGATGGAGGTGGGGTTTCGCGAGCTCGTGGGCAGGTGGTCCTCTTCGGCTCAAAGAACTTTTGTAGGGCGTTGATCCTCGCGAGGCTGAGAAGCCCAGCATCGCCTGCCGAATGAATTCTAGAGGAGCGTGCAACTGCGCGCAACGCACGAAAGAAACCAAAAGCCTCAGCGGCAAACCCGAATCCCGGCACGTAACCTCTTGTGAAACCGATCAGCGATTCAAACCGACTGAGAAACTCGAGGACGATGTGCTTCTTCGTCTCCGCTGAAGTCTCTGCCAGTCGAGAAACCCTGCAAAAATCTATTCCCGAGAAGATAAAAAATTAACAATGAGAAACTCTCGTCACCAGTGGAAAATATAAAATCCTCTAAGCATCGATAAGATCAATATGTGAGTTTAATATTTTAGTATTACAGATTTTGTAGAACGCTTATACAGAGTCTGTGATTTTGATATAAATGAACTGGACAAACGACTAAAACGAAATTCCCAATATATTTTTCATTCGAACGAATCGTACGAAAATATTGTTATTTTAGTCAAATTTATTTTGTCAAATGCAAAACTGTTTTTTGTTATATTTGAGTTGGCTCAAAGGCGCAGCCAAAATGCGTCCTAACGGGCTGAGAAGGGAGTATGGCAAAAGAAGCATAGAAGAGGCCAAGGTCTGAGGAGTGCAGGAGTGCAGCAGAGGAGAGAATCTAAAGATGAAAAGGATGAAGTAGACTTAATAGTAGTACTAGTAGTAGTAGTAGTAGTGGTAGTAGTAGTAGTAGTAGTAGTAGTAGTAGTTATAGCTGTAGTAGTAAAAGAAGAAGTTGAAGCAGAGGCGAAGAAGAAGGGCTTCACGGTGCCGAGTAGGGCTCGTATTGCATCCATCGTTGCTAGTAAGCGGAGACGATTGCACGTCTTTTGAAAAAAAGAAGTAAATGGATAAAAAAAGGTGCCACCAAAAACCGCCTAGCGATTGCATTAAGTAGGAGAGGCGGCGAGAGGGCGATGGTTGTGAACCAGGCAGAAAGGACCGGGGCGATGCAAGGGGCGGTAGCCTCTAGAAATTAGGTTGTTGCACCGGAGCCAGAGTAGGGAGGCCCAAGGCCCCTGCACGACTTCCCCTCCGTGAATTTAGGCCGTTGCACTTTTTGGCAGCAATGGTGGGGGGTCCAAATAGGAGGATTGCACGATGGGGCACCGTGGGTGGGGAGGTGGATAGTGCATTTAACTGCAGTCGAAGGAAGGGGGCTCTAGCACCGAGACAGGGCCGCAGGACTCTACGCCTCCTTTTCTTTCTTTTTCTTTTTCTTTTTTTTTTCTCTTTTTATTTCCTCTCTTCGCTCCTGCTCCTTCTTACTTTTCACTTTTTACTCTCTCGAAAACTCTCGAAAAGTTATCACGAAGGTACACGCGCGTTTCGATACTGGACGATATTTTCTGCATCGGTGATTATATTGCACGAGGTGGGCCACTGCTGTTCTTTGTACGGTTACTTGTTCACTGATTTATAGATACTTTTTTTTTCTGTTTTTCTTTCTTTCTTTTTTTTTTTTCTTTAATCACGAAGGATTCGCGACAAACGAACGGCTTTTGAAACGTTTCCGATCGGTTAACGAACCAAAGCGATGAATAGACTTCTATTATTTTGTGCTCCTCCGTGTCAGTAACAGACTTTAATCCATTATTGTCCGAAGTTCCGAAAAATGTCGAATTGTAAGTTTTGTATTTGAACGGACGTAATTGTTAGCGATTAGTTACGCAATTCGTCATTACGAGGCTGTATAGCGAATTGAATAAGATATTTCAGCGAAGAGGGTTTAGATGCATAATCGACAAAGTATGAAAGCATTTCAGAGACGACATCCTTAATTGGCATATTTCGCTTGAGATATTTGCAAAGAAGTAGAACAAGTAATGTCAAGCTAATTAAATCGTTGCCAAACGTTCGGTTGATCTATGACGATTGTCCGAAAAAACCTCTCATCCAAAAAAAAAAAAGAAACGTATATACCGGCATTAGGCTTATCATAAATTCAAGTAACGATGATCATGAAAGAGAATAGCACATTAGTCACTTACAAATGATCCTAATGATCGATGCCGATCGTAAACTTAAATATTGCAGCGAGTAAGAGACTGAAAGTCAAAGATGAGTTTAAGGTAATGTCTAAATTTTTATACACTATTAAAAAGCGATCGTTATTATGTCTACCAGTGAATAAAGAATTTACATACAAAGAATTAACGATTTCGAAAAATTATTTTCATTGCCCGATAGTCATGGTTTCGAGAAGTTAAACTACGCAAAGTTTCTTATCTCGGATTAGAGAGAGAGAGAGTGAGAGAGAGAGAGGAGGGGGTAGGACAGCGCGAAGAACAATAAGGGAAGAAAGAAAAGAGCGAGAAAGAAAAAGAGAGGAGTCGGGCAGCGTTGGGCCTAACGAAAAGTGGCATTCGCCATCTTGACAGAATAGAGAGAAAAATACATAAAGAGAGATCTTGGCGCATGGTCTGGGCCTGCGGTGGGCGCTGAGCCTAGGTAAAAAGAAAAAAGAAAGGCCGAAGGCGGTTGGAGAATAAATTGCATTTAGGCCGTTGCACCTGAGGTGGGGCGAGCGTCCACAGCCGGCGATGCCGGTTCTATCCCTGAAAAAAGGGGGCAAGTGGGTCTAGCAACTAGAGGGGAGAGTGTAGAGAGAGAAAGAGAGAGAGAGAGAGAGACTGGTGGGGATTGGCCTGTTGCACTGGCCCAACTGCATTGGGCGGTTAGAGAAGGGCATGGATGGACCGGGCAAATGCGGGACCGAATGCATTTTGGGACTACGAATATGGACTATGGTGGGGATGGGCCCTAGCAACGAAGGGAAGCGCCTAGCAACGCGGTGCCCATGTCTCTGGTGGGGACCTAGCATGCATTTAGGTGCATACGGGCATACAGGTTCGGGCCCCCGGTATGGGCCCAGAAAGAAAGAATCTTTGGTGGGAGGTAAGTAGGGTTCACGGGAGGTTTTCGACTCCATCGCCCGGAACCCTGTGTTCACTGCGGCTAGTTTCAGTGGTTCGCAAATTATGAAAAAAATTTCTCATATTTACACGAGTATACATTGCTTTGGCGAAACTTATCGAAACTATCCGCAGATAACACGCGAGCTCACGCTATTGATATCTTGTGAGTCCTATTATCGATCATTACGACGGTTCACGCCGTTTACCGTCCAATCAGCCTATCCACTTCAGGATCATTGTAATGGAATGCTCGTGTATCAGTCTACTGGGAATCGTCAGATAAGTACACGGTATTATCTACTCGTTTACGCAACGCCCTTTGCGTGAGCTTCCCGTCTTTATTGCGTGATCTGTTTTCCCCAAGTGAAATTACAACTCGTTAACGCGTGTACAAGGATTCGCATTACCGACGGAGTCGGTAAGATACTTCGAAGGATCTGGAAGATCGGCCGTTAGGTGGTTTATGAAAATAAAAAAAAACAAAACGAAAAGAAAGACACGAAAAGAAACCATTTTGTACCATCGGTATCGTATTTCTAATTGATCTCATTGTCTTTGACGTAACCGAAAATTTTGCGTTCGCGAAAAAGTTAAGTGAAAGAAAAGCGATTAAGAGCATGCATCGGGAACATGAAAAAAAATCTGGAAACGCCATAAATAGTCAGGAGCCATTAAAAGACCTGTAATGGGAAGAAAGTTGCGTTTTGCAACTTTACTGCTTTACGTCGTCCATAAACCGTATCGGCAACGCTCGGATGGTTCACGTGATCTTTTCCTAACCTGTACACAGTCTCCCTAAATTCCTTGTGATTTCATTAGAGAATCAACGAAAGCGACACTAGCGCCACCGAGCTTCGTTCGAACGATTATCGTCATGATTATGGATAGACCGCACGTCTAATTGCACGGTGTCGCACGTAAACGAACAAAGAGCAAAAAGGCTAACACGCGAGCCGCGTGTTATCTGAGATTGACTCGGCGATAGTTGCCGATAAGTCACTCAAGTTAGCAGCCATGAAAACAGAGCCTGTTTCCGCCTGTTCTTCTATTTCGCTCCGGTATTGGGTATCACTTGGAGAACAGAATGATCAATCAAAATAAACTACGATCATTAAAGTATCCCCAATATTATAACATGACGATAAAAATCGAAGTAAATCTAATTACCCCCTGATTAGAAAAAAATCATTAAAACCCATTCGCCACAGTAACACCCAATCTGTACCGAAATAAACCTTATGTAACGGAGCCTTAGGAATTTTCTAAAGTTCCTAACCCCAACCTTCTAATCACTGAACTAGCGTGACATCCCTTAAATGTTTAACCGGCTAACGGTTAACGTGCGCGGGACAGATTGAGACCTGTCTAACCTGACCCAACCCAAACCCAAGACCCAACAGTCAAATTCTAAGTGAAGCAACCCCCGAGCGCAGCCAGACCGAACCTAACACAATCTAAACGAGCCTAACCCAGACGTGACCCAAGCTCGTGCGCCGTTAAGGCAAAAAGGGTCGAGGTCGTCACAGGCTTAAGGCCTCCAGATCTAATAATCGAGTAGAAGGCACGCATTGGGGTTAATTTGCGGCTGAGCAGGATTTCCTGCTAGCACGAATTCGACGAGCGGAGCAACAGGCTCCCGAGCCTGTCAGGACTAACCGGTCCCATGAAATATGTAAAGGACACACAGGGCTGCCTCGCGCCGAACAATTCTCTAGAGGTTCTCGCCCGTGACGTCTCATACAGACTGTTTACCTACTTTATACTAATTTTAACGACTCTTACGTCACTCCACAGTAAGTTGATATACGAGCACCTGTCTAATATCAACGCCAAGCGTTCGATTATTTCTACGCGTATCGTCATCTGGGCAATTCTTTTACATGACGATGTCGATGCCAATCTACGTCATTGGTCTGCGTATTTAAACAGAAATCGTCGCAGGGAGTAGGCGAGTGGAATTATTGTCATAAGGCATTGTACGTCTAAATCTGATTCACAGCTGTACTGATATAAAGCCATTGTTTGCTGTCCTACGGAAACTGTTGTTCAAGGTACCAACGTAAGAAAGTCATTTACGTCATTCGGAGCATCGTTGTTCCTGTATTTCATTGGTACATTTCTTATTACGGAGGGACAATTAATATTTTCTTATTTGGGACGTCCTTGTCGCGTTAATCCTTCCATGCACTAATCGGTATCCAAGGGTTGGAGGAAACATTGGATCAATGGGATTTAATTTAAATATAACTTCTGGAGCAATATATAGATGTTTTATTAAGCACTAAAAATATCAGAATCGTTCTTGGATATTCGTTTGATTGGAGCAACGCCCAAAATATGCCAAAGCACTGTTGCGGCACATGAAACTAGAAAAATCGTGATAAAAAATAATAACTAAAAATGAAAAAATTTAACTCGCGATAATTTCCTGAATTTCGATAACTCCCTAATTTTCTTTTATCGTAACCAATATGCTTATAGCTCATTATCATTATATACACAGTGCTATGTACATATGCGTAGCGCACGTGTGTACTCATAGATATGCTTTTTTACTTGGCCAAGTAAAATCCTAGAGCAGTGTTTACATAGTGAAAAAAAAAAAAAAATCGCTAGAAAAAAAAAGTGAATCCAATTTACCCAGAAGCATCACGGTATAGATGATACCGATAAGAAAGACGACGCAAAGTCGATGAACTCTGCCATAAATCAAAGGGTCAAAAATCTTAGTACAGAAAAGATCCCTAGTAAGGATAAGGTATAGGAGCGGGACAAGTATTGCGGATAGGAAGAGTTTCCAGTATGGATCCTTCGTTACTCCCAAGCAGCATCCCTATTCCTCCCACCACGAACACGACTCCAGGATCCGTCTCTTTGGTAAGGAGGCCATATTTCATAAGACTGTGGCTGGCTGGCTGCTTTCCTTTCCTGCTCCTCTTTCTACTTTCCTCCTTTCCTTTCCTTTCCTTTCCTGGCTTCTTTTCAGTAGCCAAAGCCGAACCAGCAAGCTCTAGCGACGTAGCAACGTAGCCACGTAGCAACGCTTGCGCGACCCGCTCCCATCTCGTCCTATCCAATCCCATGGCCCACCGGCACAGCAGCAGTACTGCCTGCCGCCAATGTAATGTTTCTTTTATTGATTTTGCGGCGACCTGCGGAAATTACAGCCGCCTCAGATATGCACGGCAACGCCGTTTCTTCACCTCCGTGTACGGAATTATGCAAGGGAGACCCTGAGTCCGGCTTTTGATCACTATTCCCCATCTCGAACTTGTTATCCTATACATATATTATTTATCCGATTTTATGCTTTTCACAAATTTTTGCTTTTTTTTTTTAAATATAAATTTACTTTGATTTATTATCATTATTTATTATTATCAGCATTAGTACAAACATTCGTGTCTCTTGACACAGTCTTTTGATATTTATTTTATTTTCTAGATTGGTGAATTTATCACGGATTGATTTGCTTGTTAATTAGGAATTTCGAATTTTTTTTCTTTTTTTTCCGAAATTTTATTAACTCTATTTTGTAGCATTTATAGTATGCATGCACTTTGAGTTATAGATTTGTTTCGCTGTTGACTATACTGGTCGTCTTTCTTATCGGGAATCGATCCAATCGATATAAGAGAATGGAAACTCTTGTTCGTTGTTTAGTTTTCGTGTTAAAATCGTTCCTGATTATTTTACTATACATTAATCGTAACATTCGTAAGTTAAGGATTTCACAAGATCCTCGTTTTGCAACGAGATTTGCATGTATTAAGAAAACAAAAAAAATTGTACTCGCGGAACAGTAAAACAATAAAAAAATTCAAATTTTTTTCACATGCTCATTAGAGGTATCGGTTCATAAATGTATGACAGAATAAGCGGATCGAATGATCCTGACTGACCTTCTCAATGACAGTGGATGGATTGAAAAGGGATACTTCCGGAGTCAGCGTCGATAGGTCAAGGACGTTCCCACGGTTTTCGAGGTTAGGTTAGGTTGACAAATCACCCTCTCCAGGATGAAAGCCTGTAAAAAAATCCGGCAACCTCTTACGCGTATCCTACCTCAGGCCATTTACCGCCCTATTCCTTCCTTCTATCCACATTCGATTTCTCTACCGGACATCTGCCCCCCCTCCCCCTTCCCCTCTTCACTCTTTCTCTCTGTCGCACTTCGATGTCCCACGCCCGATTAATCGATTTCTTGGACTCTGAACCAGACTTGTATAAAGATTTCATGCTGAAATAATTAAAACGATCAGCTCTTATCAATATGTCAAAAATGCGGATAAACTAAATAACGATCTTTTAACGAATTTAACTAATATACCAAATTCACCTTTAATCAATGCCGGGTAATTAAATTTTTTTCTGAAAAAAAAGTTTTTTCTAAAAAAATTTAATATTAACCTAATTAGCCTAAATCAAATTATCTCTGGATGCCTTTGCCAGCAAAACCAATATAATTACGGTACAAGATGCATATTAATGATAATCTATAAAGAGATCCGCGTTCGCTTGAAAAAATTGAGAAGATACAGAATAAAAAATTTATAGCTACCATTGGCATTGGCGCTCGAGAGAACGGCGTGACTACCATGGGCGTCGTACAGGTGCATCCAGTGCGTCGCGACGCTCGTAGGGTACGTACGTACGTACGTACGTGGCTCTCGTTTTCGCCGGGACGTATAGAAAGCGAAAACGTTCTACCTACATTTCACCCATTCACGCAGAGCTGGCAGTAACGAAAAAAAAGAAAAAAAAAAAAAAAATTGTAAAAAAGAGCGGAAAGAGGGAAACGAAAACGGAGGGCCTGTGGCTGGTAGGTTGGTAGGAGATTAAAGAGAGACACGGTGAGAGCGTGTGAATGTTAAAGAGGGATAGAGTGGGGGGACAGAAAAAAAAAGTGTGAGAGAGGAAAAGAGACGAAAGGAAAAAGAAAAAGAAACGGGGCCGCACTAGCGAACAACAACGACTGGCGTGTTGCTGCTGCCGGAACTAGAGAGAGAGAGAGAGAGAGAGAGAGAGAGATGCTGTTACAGAAAGAGGAGGGTAGCCACCCTCTTAACTCTCCGGCCCTTCGACGGGGCTCGGGAACGAAAGAGAGAAACTAAAGAGAACGAGCGATGGAGAGAGGAAGACCGCAGGGTAAAAAGGGGAGGGCAGGGGGGGTGGTGGTGGGTTCGTTGCCAGGGATGAAGTACGTAGGTATTGATCTATTTAAAGCCTAGAGTACCAAACGAGGTCCTTATTAAAAAGCGGAATGAAACAAGGGGAACTTCTACCTCGCTCTGGCTCACTCGCTGCCTAACCTTACCGCATTGAGAACCACCCTTACACAGTACCACCACAGTCACTAGCCCGTTCCTAGCATACAGGCGTCCCTGCCGGCAGCGTCTAGAGGGATGCCTACATCCGCGTCTCCTTCAGGCCATCAGCCATGCTCCAAGTTCGTCCCTCTTCCGTTCTTCGTAAAAGTTACGAACGGACGGACGAGCGAGGATCACTTGAGAATTCGTCATACCTTATATTGCACGAGTGATAAGGGAAAGGCGAGATTGGGCCATGGGTCATTGTATGAGAAATGTTCTGGATTCTAAGTGGGCGGATGGGACGGAATGGATCCATTATTCTGATCGGATTTCTCAAAATTGTATTAAATTGTATAATGTTGTACTCAGGTGGAACGATGGCTGTCTTTCATTCGTTTTTTTTTTTATTGGGTTCTTATTACGTAATTTTTTAAATTGATAGTGGACGTTTGAGATATTTTTTTTTGTTGGAAAGTTGCTTGTAATCTTGTTGGGTTATTTTTTTTTTTTTTTTTTTTTAATACTGATATATGGATGGCGGCTGTACGAAACAGATTCTGCCGTGGATGGAAAATGTTCTGTGGGAAAGAAAAAAATCATTGGTGGGCTGCCTGCCGAAAACCAACCCGGCCCGGCCGACCGAGTCGTGGCTAGGCCAGCCAACCCCCCCCCCCGCCCCCCGTTAGATATAAAATCCGCGATTTTAAAGCATTTTAGTATCGATCCTCGTTTTTAGCACTAGATGCGGGTGGGGGTTGGAGCTTTCGTTGGTGGGAGAAACCGACCCCTCCCCCCCTCGCCATCAGGGGCTGGTGGGGCTATGCGTAGTTATATGGGATATATAAGTGCGTAAATGCATAATAAAATTCGTGACTCCCTGTCGCACGGACGTAACTCCATACTCCCCTCATTTTACTAAAGGACCAAAAAACATCCGTTCTGACGTGCCGGAGCGTTTCCTAAATTCTTCCTATCGTAACACGCGAATTCGTTACGTTTTATGTCTATGAATTTACGATCGGTTTATGATTAATGTTGCTGTTACTTATATACTCGCCACGTGCTGCCGAGAAATGCTGAACATTAGCACGTACAGAATATTTCTCCCCATGCAGAGTAGCTTTATGAAAAAAAAAAAAAAAAAAAAAAACATAATATTCTCGATTATCTAAAGCATGGGGAAAAAAAAGAAAAAATTCACAATGTATTACAAAATTGATGATTTTGTAAAAAAAATTTTTACTTAAGCAATATTTTTATAATGTATATCCTATGTATAGGATTGATCAGGTACGTGCTATATGTTGCAATTGCTTAATTGTAAATGATTTTTGATAATTAATAGAGGTACAAGACGAATTAGAAAAAAAGATCTGCCGGTGGCAATTTTCCAAAAAAAATAATTCTATGATCTCATTCCGAAAACATTTCTGAAAAGTTGCTACTGACTAGGGTCGTGAAAGTCACTCGTGCCCATAAAGCTCTCGAGTGTCGAGGAACCCTTAGTGGGTGGCTCTCATTCCGCGCGCGTAATTCCAAAGCTTGAAAGTACCTACAAACGTCATAGAGAGGCATTCGTCAAATAATTTTCTGCCGTTACACGAGATTCGGAAGAACCGTGGAATTTTTCAAATTTGTAAATTACACGCACGGGAGTGATTGTCGAAAAAAGGCGTCGCGACGGTCGACGTCACCGCATAAGGGAATAGTCCGAGGTTTGAAAAATGGTTGAAAAAAATTTGTATCATCTTTTCAACAATTTTCGTCACTCTTTATTTTAGTAATTTCTATTGATCTTATCAGTTACTTTCTCTCTTATCACAGTCTCAATTTCTATGTTTATTTCGTGCCAACCCTCCGACACTCTCTACTTTCTCTCCAGCGTTGGCATTGGGTGCACGAGGGTCGCTGTCGATTTTCCACCCTTTCTTTCCTATACTTCGCACCCTTGCCATCCTTTTGCCCTACACGCACTGTTGACAGTCAAGCGTGACATCCTGCTATGTCCTCCTTTCTATTAATAGGAAAAAGTCAGCTCACCTTTCCTCATTTGCATACAGAATTCCGCAGAAAAGGTACACGCTTAATTAACGTGTCGATTCTCGAGGATCGCTGGTTCGAGGGTCGCCACGAGGCAGAAATGTCGTTGACAGTTTTTTAAAGAAGAAAGGGACCACCGAACAAAAAAAAAAATAGAGGAAAGACTTTTATAATTTGAGAAAGTTCAAAACTCTGTAAAAGTTTAACCGAAAGAATTGGATTCGTCCTTCGCTTCCGGTAGAACAGAATCGCCGGTATCGTTAAGCTAATTATTCCTGAAGGAAAACTTGCCTAGAGTAAACTCCCTTCCCTGCGCACTTGAAAGAATCCAGTGTCATCGTATAAATTAAAAGTGATTTAGGTATTTGATTATAAGAACCAAAAAAAAAAACGAAAAGGTCAGAGGACAAAAGAAAAAATATTAATTCAAAAATTAATTACCCAAAGATTTCACGGCAGCTCCGATCCATCATCCAAAGCCCGACAAAAAAAAAATCAAACTTTATATTTTCAAAAAAAGGTAATATCCAAAAAATTCGATATCCTGTCATACATACATTGGACTACACCAGGTATGTTTCCACGTACCCACATGTTTCTATATGTGCATAAATATGAACGTATGCGCTTTCTACCTTGTTGTCGAGTAATAACAACAACAACAAAAATCGAGGGAAAAAAACAAAAGACGAAAATAAAAAATAAAAGAAAGAAGAAAAAGGGAACTTTTTTCAACTCGGATAATATACACATTAAATCCGCGAGGCAACATTCCGAGTACCGCATTGTGCCCCATAACACGTTCCTGTGTAGGTGTCCGTGTGCTATAGGCGTCTGATGCCGCAGAGAGGTGGGGGCAACCATAGAAAAATCCATAAAGTTATAAAATGTGCGGAGTGCGTAATAGTACGCACCGCGCAGATTAGTTATGAAAATATTAAAGAGAGTTCAGGTGGGGATAGGGCTGACAGAGGATTGTAGGGGTTGTTCCTCAGCCTCCGGAGCGCCCCTGTTGCCCTCCTACCCTAACCCACCCTCTGCCCTCTACCTTCAACCCTCCAGCCTCTCTGTGCCAGGACGGGTGGCATTCCCTGACTCCCTTCTTGGTGCCAAGGTGGTAGGTATTACCCCTTATAGTCCCGTACTCTCATCCCTTTCTCGTGCTCCGGTGCCCTTTCTAATGGCACAACGCACTTCTTTCGATTTTCTTCTCCCTTTTCCTATGTCGATCTTTCTTATTTATTTTCCAACTTCTTTTTAAAAACGCGACAGTATTCATCCATTCACAGGAAATTATTGAGTCATGCTTCCTTTTACGGAAATATAGCAGATTAATTGTTTATTTCCCAATTTTTTTTTTCCTCTTCTTCTTAAACACACGCACTATGCCAGTGAAAAGTTTGAACGATAATTTAACAAATTTATAAGTTATCATTATTATAAGTTATGACGAACAGACCATATCGTGAAAAATGAAAAAATATTCGTATCGTGATAAATCAAAGTAACGGGTGTCTTCCAATTCTCCATTTGTATACCGAACGCGATCTTTGTCATGACTGTAGAATAAAAGAAAAATTTTTCAAAATGTCAGAAAGATGAGATTTTGAAAATTTTTTTTTAATTTTTACAAATTAATTCCATCCTTCTTTCTTGCTCTTTTTTTTCTCTCTCTCTCTTTCACGTGTAAATTCTCAAAGACGAGCGCGATCTTGTAAGGCTGATCCGCGCACAAGGCAGGATGCAGTAATAAAAATGACGGAAGCGTAAAACTTCCTGTTTGCAGATTCGAAAAGCGAATCCGACCTCACATGGCGTCTCCTAATGACCTTATTAAGCGTGAATCATTTGATTGAACGACTCTCGGAAAATTCAAGCATGCGGCATCTCCTGGAGAAAAGTGGCGCGTGAGGGTTGGGACGGTAAGGGGCGGTACGGAGGAGAAGGAAGGGAAACGGGAATAAATGAGGATGCGAGTGAGAGGGAAGGAAGAAGAAAAAAAAATTGCTTCATCGAGCAAACAAGCGAATCATTATCGCGCACATAAAGACGTTGTTTTCCCTCTCGTCGACCCACCCCTCTTGTTTATGCAGAGGCGACCTCACGTTCCACTTACCCCGAGCCCCCCCCATCCCGATCGGCTGATTTTTTTCGCGATCAGTCACCCTCGTTTAATCCCTCTTCGATTGCCGGAACCCTTGACGCGAATCGACGGACAATTGCGACCTAAGGGTGCTTCATGTTTCACGTAGCATCTCAAGAAGGAAGTTCAAGCTTTCTACAGCATTCGGGACGCGTAAGGATTCCACGTGGGATCGAGCGTGTAAAAGTATCTCGGCTTGTTGATATTTGCAACGATCAGTGTACAGCGCTGGACGAGACAATAGATTTAGCGTGGGAAAAAGTCAAACGTGTTTCGACTGTTTGCCAATTTTTATCAATTCGAACATCACGAATATAGACGTTTTTATTATTTATCTTAACAAAGTCATATATTTCGCAAAGATACTTATGAGTGTTTAGATTTTTTTTTATATTCTCACTCCGTCTGATTACACGCAGCCGTATCTACTTAAAGAGAAATAGTCAAAAACTAAAAGTCGTAAATTGAAAATTTTCAGTGCCAAAAAAAAAATAAAAAAATAAATAATATATCAGAGAATAAGAAATATGATAAAAATTATAATCTCAAAATGCAATATTATTTTTTATTTAAGATCGAGTTCGCGAGGCGTTCGTATAATTAATGGTGGTCCAGTAAAAAAAAGCCAAAGGGAAAGTCCGTGTGCAGACAGCATCCCCGAAAGCGGATAAAATAATATTTTCTATAAAAATTTGAAGGATTCGTATACCGGCAACAGGATCACAGGGCAAGCAAGCTCTGCTTTAGCAAGACTGGTGTGCTCATGCATAATTCAATCAGAGTTAGACTAGAAACGTCAATACAGCTCGCAGATTATTTCTTTTCCCGGGCTGCTCGGTTCTCTCCTTCCTGCTGGGCGTTACTCTTTGTCTCTCTGCTCCACTCTCTCTCTCTCTCTCTCTCTCTCTCTCGCTCGTTGTCTGTCTCTCTGTCCCACTCTATCCCAACTGTGGCTCAGTTGAGAGAGAGAGAGAGAGAGAGAGGGAGCGAGAGAGAGAGAGAGATAGATAGTAAAAGAGTAAATCGGAGTGACGGTGAAAGAGAAGGCAAGAGAGAGAGAGAAAATTTACTCCTTGTACAGCCCGACCCCCTCGCTTATCCATCAGTCCATCCCCACCAGTCTTCTTTTATATTTTAATCAACTAATTCTGCGCAATGCGTACATTTATTGCGCCCTTTCGGACGGCCATTCCGGGTTTTAATTGCGAGACGAGCCTCGCAGCTGATTCGATGGGATTTTTTCAACGGTGGCCAATGAGAGCGATCACGAGGACCGAACGAGCTGAGGTCCACCGGACGATTTTTCACCGGATCTTTTCCCTTTCATCTTCCTCACCTATCGGCCACCCACCCCCATCCCTTTTTGGCTGCCAGCCTCCGGAGCCTTAGCCAACAGGCACCCCAATCAAAACGAAAAATTGACTCTCTTTAAGTAGCAGCGCGATTCGCTTAACGACACTGACGCGTTTTAATGTGTCTTTTGATTGATCGTACTTGCCACGCGAATAGATTTACGTTGGCAGCAATGTCCTTCGTCAGCTTTAAACTAGTTCCAGCTTGGAACACGTAGCGTACGTGTTCGCTCTATACGATCTGGTTATAACAGAAACAACGTAACATAACCTCTGCTGGATCGAACAGCCAAATGAGTATCCGAAAGATGCCATTCCTTCGTCGTGTCAAATTCGCATCGCCTCGTACACTTAACGAGATACCACAAAAAGAATAAAAAAAAAAGAGTTATTATTTGAATTTCCCAATATACCAGAATTTATTTCGTTCATCGATAGGTATAATGGTAGCCCCATTAGCGTGTGGCTTTAATCTACGGTGCACAAAGGAGCAGACCGTATACTAACCATATATGCATATCCCATAGAATAAGGAGTAGAGAGAGCAAGTAGTCAGACAGGTTAGGATTCATCGTAATTCCACAGTACCGTGGAAGGGTAGTAAAATGGTTAGAAGTTGTCAAGCAGGGTGGCGTCGGTGTCCAGGAATCAGAAAAGAAGCATACACGAGGGTGATGGGACAATGCGAATTACTGCGGGAGAGAGAAAGAGAGAGAGAGAGCGCGCGCGGAGGGAAGGCAGAGAGAGAGAGAGAGAGAGTGAACAGAGACTGATGGCGTCGGTATTCAGCAAGGTGAAGGTGGAAGGTAGAATGGTGACAGGGCAGAGTGGAAGAAAAGGAAAAAAGAGAGAGAGAGAGAGAGACAAATAGATAAGCAGATAGGTAGACAGACGGAACTAAAAGCCAGTATAGGGTAAGCAGACGAGCAGAGCCAGAAAACGCAAGTAGATATAGGCAATGCCGAAGGCCCGGTTTTTAATGCGAACGCCTCGGCACCGCGAGCTCTGTGTTTTACATAGTCGAGGGTTTGTTCTCCTCTTTTTCAGAACCCCTCCATTGGGAACACACTCACCCTCCCTCCCGCCGTAAAAGGGGCCAAAGACCCTCCCCGCTCCTCCTATTTCTCCTCTCGCTGTACCTACCTACTACTACCTTCTTCCATCTCACTCCTCAGCATTACCCTGTACTTCCCTTTTTCCACCACCCCCCCACCCCTCCCCCCACCCCTACGTCACCATCAGCAACCACCAGCGCTACGAGCCTCCGAGCAAAGAGGGAAATGAAAGCGAAACTGTTCGGCGAAGTTCCCCCCCGCCACCCTCGTGGCACTGCTGCCACCCTACGGCACCCCTCTAATTTTTCCACCCCTTTCACTAAAATTAAAATCAATAGTGGCACCACGTGCCTGGCGACCCCGCCAGAAACACCACCCTCATCAACCCCGACCCCTTCGAGCCCGAACTGTTTTAAAATAGTACCCACATTGGTACTTCTCTCTACCGTGTATACTCTCCTCTTTATTCTCTGTCTCTTTCTCTCTTCTGCCTTTGTATACGTTCATACACGTTCTATCTTCGTCGGTCAGACTTTATCTTCCTACAACTTGTCTTTCTTTCTCCTTCTCCGTCTATTCGCCTGAAATTTCGATAATCTCGTATGAGAGCCCAGCTGCCAGGGTTCGCCATCTTTTTTAACTGGAGAATTTCGAGTTTGCGGCACACACGCTCGTTATCACAACTGAATAAATTCTGATACCTGAAAGACCGAGCCGCGTGTATATTTATTTGTCATACATCAATCGTAGAAGATTAAGAATGACAAATTTTAATATTACACACGATTATCTATGCCCGTGTAATTCGTTACGTCATTCGATGAGCTATCTCGGCGCTATTGATTAATTCTATTTTTGATACAGCATCACTTATAGATCCGTCCAATTATCGGCTTGTTAACCGTGCTCCCCCATAGGCATTTCATTTTCAGGCTGAATTTTTTAAAAGACACCCTTACTTCACACGCATAATGCAGATACGAGGGGTTCTCGAGAAATACCCCTTTACGCTGACTGAGTCGGTACTACATGATCGAACCCTGGCTCCTGTGCAACGAGGAAAAGAGAAAGGGAAAGCGCGGCGAAACAAAGAGAAAAGAAAGTAACGTGCAAGCTGAGGAAATTATTATGTACATTTAATTAAAGATCAATCAATCGCATACCAGCCCCTTTTGTTTTTACTATAGCACTAAACAGTAACGATTCGCCACGTCAATCACTGTAAAATACAATTATCAAAAGCAGAAAGCACTACCTTCCTGTAATCACGATATAAGACAAAAATGTTATCGTAAAAAAAAAAAAAAAAATATTCTTTACATTATCCACACTGATATTTAGACTTTCATATACAAGTCGTACAGTATATGACATCATAGTACAAGCATCCGCGAGATTTACATACTATTACAGGTCGTTACGTAAAATTAATTAACATTTCTTAGTTAAGCTAATTAATGAGTAATTAAAAAGCATACATACATATACGATATTTACATTCGGATATCTAGGTTCTAATTTCTTGTCATAATTTCATTTTTTTTAAGCAGAAGGTAAACAAAGTAATACAGCAGAGCCAGCTGATACGTATTAAGGCATCCCGCACATGATCCAGGAAACAGAAGGAATTCTAACGAGCTATCCGGAAACGGAAAACAGCACGAGTAACAGGTAAGGTTCAATCCGGTTAAAGCATACAGGTGGCCGACCACGTTATCGTGTGGGTTGCGGGCATATGTTTACAAACACGAAAGAGAGCTGTGAGGGTGCGATGGGGTAAGAACGCGAGAGAGCCACCGAGAGTGGCGAGGAGAGTAAAACGATAGAGAGCGAGAGAGCGAGAGAGAGAGAGAGAGAGTGAGAGTGAGAGAGAGGAGCGTGAGAGGGTTGGTCGTTGGTATCGGAAAACCCGTCGTGCTCACCCCAGCGTGGTATGGGACGAGGGAGGGGAGGGTAGGGGAGGAGGGGGGGGGGGGGTGAGCTTTCGTATTGCGAAGAGGAAAGGACATCGAAGAGGAACTAACCTCGAACCAGCCCTGAAGATCTCAGGCTCGTTTATCTGTTTGTAAACAAGAAGGGTCCAAGGACTAATCCCGAGGAATGATTCTGCGTCGTCAGGAATCGATTCTCTAAGAGAATCTTGATCGAGAGCACACCTGTCGCGTGACGAAGAGATTCAGGTTTTTTTTTTTTTTTTTACTTTAATTGCTCGTTTTATCCTCTGCTAGATATATATGTATATCTGTATGTGCGATTAGTTGGTTTACGAGTTTGATTTTTTTTTTGTTTTGACAGATCGAAGACAATTATATTTCTAAGGAGGCACGTGTGTGACTGCGGAAAATGTGTGTTACAAGGTTAGTGCATAGTTTTGTTTACTAAATATATTTTATGTTTCTATCGACGTATAGATTTATATTATTTTATTGAGAGCCACGTGGTATTTCGTAAGAAATGTCATTGCTTGTGAACTGTCAAAAATATATTGAACTATATATGTATATGTGTGTGTATTGTCGGTCCACGTGTTCAATGTGCTTTTCTTTTGACAGATTGAGAACAGCGAAATTCTCTAGTAAACAACACGTGGCTCTGTATAAAATTTTTGTTAAAAACCTTACGCGTGTATGATTTTGCATTGAAATATATATAATTTTGGAATTTCGGTACATATCTTTGGAATTTTAGGGAAAAGCCGCGTATGATTTTCTAAAGATTGCGTTGTTTGCGAACTGTCATAAAAGCACGTTGCACACGCGAAGCTACTGCAGTTCAAACTCTGTGTAAATTTCTCGTGCTCTCTTTTTCTCACTTATTCAGTTGATACGGACCAGGTTGTCTGTCTTACTTTGGTGCGAACTAATGATTCCCCCGGTCTCTCTAATTTTTATCGCGAATCGGTAAATTGGCAAAAGATACCGTTGTGTGCTGGATTCCCATCCCTCGTCACTGCAGGAGGCGTGCGAGGAAGAAGGGAAGGATGGGCTGCGGAAACGCAGGATATCAGGAACAGGAAACCCAACCTCCTGTCTCTCAGCCTCTACATCCAGTCTGTCTACCGACTCCTTTATCTGTCTGTAAACATTCGTGTCGATGCTGCCGGCTGTCGGAATGCGAAAGCATGGCGGGAAATTCAAATGAAAATTCAAATAGATATAGGAGAAGGTATACGAAGCAGAACTCCCAATCAATCGCTGTTCAGGCTGTGCGATGAGTTCACTGAGTCAGGACCAATAAAGAATTTTTTTTTCTTTTTTCGTGATCTGCTAATTCTTTTTATCGTTCCTTAGGGTGTCATTCTTTTTTTTTTTCATAGACAACTGTAATCGCACTTTCTTTATTTTCTGATTGGACTTTACGGATGCTTATTTTGAAATTATCATAAGCTAATTATATACCAAAGACCTTTGACATTTAACACTTGAGATTCAATGATTTTACATAAATATTTCTGAACCGCAAATAATACTATTTTCAAATATATTAATTTACCTACATGTCATACACGTTCAATGTATACGAATGAAATTTATTTTCATTTTGATAAAAACAAAAAAATAATAACTCGAGCGTAAATCATTTCAAAATTATTTTCTATTTATTTTAATCCTATATGAATATTCAACCACGGATACGTGAAACGTTGGTACTAATTTATTATTCTATTATCAGTCTGGCTACTTCGCTTGTCTCCTTCCTCTTTGTTCGAAAATTTTGATACTTTTTCAAAATCGACTTACGACTGTCGAAAGATGTTCCCTCGGTGAAATCTAACGGGTGTCTCTATTGTATCGATTCGAAGCGACCAAATGAGCTCGACTGTTTTATAACGGAAATTAACGTCGCGCACGGATCGAACACCCCCTCATTCCCCAATAAATTACATCCACTCATTCTTTTTTCTCTTTTCCCTTATCCAAAATGTTCTTGCGTTTTGCCAAAATCCGTCTGACAGTTTCTCTATCTGGGTCACAGCCTGCTCGACCCCCCTCCACCCTTTTCCTCAGCCCCATCTTCCTCTCCTCTAAACATACCAAGAACTCACACGCTAATTTGAACGAAGGATCGTATCGTTATCCGGCTATTCAATGATACAATCCGGTGAACGTGGACAGGTTTTTCGAAAAAAAAAAAAAAAAAAAAAATGAAAGGAAGAACCTCCCCTCGTTATTTGTCAATCAAATTATCAACCGCCAACTGCGTACATCAATACGTGAGGTTTATACAAAAACGAAGAGCATTCGTAGTAATTTGAATTAAAATGAATAAAAATAATAATAACGAAGCAGCGCAAAAATCAATTACATTAAAAGATCAGGCCCTAACCCGACTTCTTTATTTTGCCCGATAATATAAATTAGTTCTTATATCCGGTAAGTTTTAATCATTGCTAATTGACATGATACAATTCAGCTGCCTATGTTTCGTAACGTATACAGGCATTATTTAGTGTACTTCCTAATTGCCAAGAGCCAGTATTTCCGGTTTTATGGTTTCCAAGAGATTACGGAAGAGAGAAGAAAATATAAATGGCTTTGGTAATACGAAACCTAGTTAGGCCTGGTTAACGTTATGAGATGCGAGGCCTTGCGGCAACCGCGTATTCGTATCCGGTTGGCAGCCCCACCGCCATCCACAATGCGATGGTATTGATTTAAAAGTACATTCGTGTTTTCATAATGTTGTATCTGTACCTAGCCCCAGCCACCCCAGCCACCCCAGCCACCCCCAGCCACCCCCAGCCACCCCTTGCTCTCCCGTCCCTGTCCACCCACGCCGACACTACCCCGCACACCGGGCCACCTATCTCTCGCTACGCCCCTGCGGCGGTTGCAGACGGCACAATTAAATCTCAACTAATCGGCTGATTGATAACTCGATTTCATAGTTAAAAATAATTGGAAACACGAAAACTCGAAATGCCGAACGTGACTGTGAGCCGATGACAATATATTTATTTGCCGATTTTTATTTGCACCCTTGAAGTAAAAAGCAAATTATTCATTGACAAATCGTGCATCATTGTACTAAGTTCTTATGACGGAAGAATATTTTTTTGTTAATTTACAAATGTGACAATTTAATGCATCAGGGCTGACTTTTTTAGCATTTTTATTGCGCTTTGGAGGATTTATGGAATTTCGTATTTGTATAATAGACGATTTCTGGAATTTTGTGGAAATTCGGGAGGTTAGATACATTTTTGGGATTTTTTAAAAAGTTTTTTCAATTGTTTCTTGCGACTAGTCGGAATGGCTTTGGGATTCTGCTATCTGTGTTAGGGAAAGGAGGAAAGATGCGGAAGAGTTCGGGCCCCTCCCTTTCAGGATCAACGAGGGTTGTTCGCCGGGATAGCTCAGGGGTTGGTATAGAGACGAGCTTGCGTGGGCGGTTTTTACTATTGATTACCGAATTAAAAACGCGCATGCATAATTCAGTGATATTTTCTCCTTGATGGCGCTGCGGTCCGGGGTAGTTTTCGTGGGTTCAGCGTACGACCGTCAGGTGGCAGGTAAATAAGGGATGAAGACAGTAGCGCCATGAGATTTCGCGGCCAGTTTTTGTACCTCGATAAGGGTTGCTCTTACATGAATCCCATTGATGCATGACCAATTTTTTTACCGGCTTACAGTAAGGGCGGCTCTTCACGAAAGTACCATCCGTCGCATGCGCTTTTAACACTGATACTCTTTTTACCGACCGAGTCTAGTGCTCTTCCGCACAGCATCCCCTTTGCTTCGTTCCCTTCGTAAAACTTGAAGAAAATAGTTACGTTTGATATAAAGCGTGAAGTGGAAAAATCCGATTTAGCGATACTTCTTGGGATCTTTTCCTTCGAGAAAAAATAATTTTCAAGAATTAAAATAAATATTGCAACATTTCAGGCTGTTATCGGCAAACAGATGCTACGGCATGGGAATCATAGAGAACTTCAAAGAAAATAAAAGATATGTGAAATTGGGTATTGTACACGCAGGAGACACATTGACGTTTGATCCTTTATTTTGCAAAATAAATTGACATGTATAACATGGTACCTTTGCATTCAGCGAACAGAACGTACTTTCCATCTTCAATCGAAAAGAATGGTGGCTCCTCGAAAACGTTTCACGGGAAACGAAATCTCAACTACAGAAGCTTACTTTTTACGATCAGTAGTTGTCCTTTCCGATTTACAATTCCTACGATTATGGTTAATTGATCTCATGGAACGGTTGAGTGACGAAGTCGCAGCCCTGACTTACAATTAAATCTTACACGTTTAAGTTCCCCGATTAAATTATAAATTGACTATATTATATGAGTTTGTTACATCTATCTTATCGTATTAGATGAGTCGAGTGAGGTTGAGGATGAGGGGTCCAGATAGAAGGGAGGAGGGAGGGGGGCGGAACGTAGGAGTCAATTTCAGAAAAAATTGATCCTTGGAGGAAATTCGCAAAATTGTTCTTTTTTTGTTAATTTTCGTCTTTTTCTTTCTTCGATGATTTATCAAAAAGAGAAGATGGCATATGTTTACTATTATGAAAGTGTTTTTTTTCTTTTTTTTTCGTTTCATTGAAATTCCTCTCTTTTTTTGACGTTCGATGGTCGTGCACATATCTTCTACGCTGGTATGCATTATTTATCACTGGACACTTTCTTTTCTTAATTTTTATCTTTACTCAGAGTCCTTTCTTCTGGATTCTTAAGAAATTCAGTACAGCAATACGTTGTCCCGCGTGAACAGGCCTTGAACACTTAGAACTAGAAATGATCTAGAATACAATTTGATTTTTTTGCCGTACGCTTTCTTGCCGATTCTTAATTAATTAACGATTCCCTTCGTGCCTTGCGATCAGTTCGTGTTTCCATTTATTCAAAAATTGTCAAAAAGAAAGGTAACAATAAAAAAATTTGTCGAACAGATAAATCCTTGTATTTACATCGCACACCTTTTTCGCAATAATTCCCCAGCATGCCAATGCATACCTGTAGCCAATCCTTGAAAAGTCCGCGGTAAGTCAGTGCCGTTCTACCCTACGTGATTCAATTAATTATCCAATTACATTAGACATCCAGCATAATATAAAACCTATAGCCACAAACGGCCACGTCGAAAGGGCCGAAAATACACCTCGTTACCAATGATTACAATCGCATTCTAATATCAAAGTACTAACTCTACGCACTATCGTACAGTCACATCGAAACGCACGATAAAGGATTTACGTTACGTCGATAATCGTATAACCAACGGAGCAAAGTCAAGAATCGATTTAATTATACGTGAAAACAGAAGAACTGTCAATAAATCTCGAACATCAACATACGCAACAGCATCATTAACAGTGACAATTAACGACGGAGCATTAACCTCATACTCATGCGATAAAAGTTCGAAACCGAACAGTATAAAATTCTTAATGACGATCAACACATAATTCAGCGCAAATGCAGAAATGGACGATCCGCTCTTAAACAACTATTTGGCACTAGAATCCACATGGAGCGTTAAAGCTTATTCTAATACTGACGATTATCGTCCGAGCTTTTATTCGTTAAAATCTCCTCATAGAAAATAGTCTAGTCCAGAGACCCAGCTGTAGTCGGTCGGTTACATCTAGGTTCGAGTCCCACGGTATATCTACAGTTTAAATCGGCAACGATCCGGTGCCCGTTAATAATACCCACGCCAGGGAGGTTCGTTAGTCGAGAATTGTTCTTAAAATTTACCGACGTTCGCCGTAGTTAGTCGACATTGTTACCATCAGCTCATAACGCACGTATAACACGTACGAACCTACCGCCATCCTTTCGTAATAAATTTCCCTTTAGGCGTCCATCCATCCACCCACCCAGCTGCTCTGTCACTGTCTTCCTCGTCGCGGAACGAATTACTTCGTGCGTCTTCGTGTTTATTCGGCTGGATGAAAATTCATGCTGGTTTCTATTCGGCGTTAATGCTCGTCGCGCAACGGATCCTTGAGCAGCTTTTAGGTTACGAAACGAAAAATAATGTTCGGCTAGCCGAATTAACTCTCCTTGTTCTCCTCGATCGGACTGACCTCGTTTTGCAGTAGCTCAAACTTTGGATTCAATCCTGGTAATATACTTTTGGTACTAGTTTTTATTTGACTGTAAATGTCTAGTGACTTTTTCGAACGATCCAATTCCAGGGTTTCCTCGATCAGTCGCGTCGGGACGCTTCCGCTGCGCTTGTGACTCTGCACGAAGCTCAGACCTGGCTGATCCTTTTTCATGACCACTATCTTCTCCGGGGTTAGAGTTCCGTTGCCCAGCTTCCTTTGTTGCTCCTGTATTGTGTCTTCTTGAGTGTCGTCCTTCAGCAAGGCGCCTGTTATCACTGGTTTGCTCCCGATATCCGTGCTCAGTGACTTCTGCTCGATTGCTTCCAGCTTGTTCGGAATGGTCCCGTTCACTTGGAGATTTGGATTTGATCTGACCGTGTCCGTAGAGATACTCGCATCCGTGGAGTCCGATTGATCTATCGAAGATCCTAAATCGTTCGATGATTCCGTGTTTATCTGCTTGTCCGTTGATGGGAGCTTTAGACAAAGAAAAAAGAAAAAAGAAAAGATTATTATACTAGTGTAACATGGGTTGTTACATATTTTTATTTTTGCAATTGAGTGCCTGTAAAATATAAAGGTAAATGGGATTTGAAATTTTCATTACGTCACGTTCTCAAAAAATGCTCCAGGATGATCATCCGATTTTATTACGTATATGTATATGTTTGTGTAATCAATTTTATCAAATGGCATCCTCTTACGTTTTCACTTGCATCCTTATCGATACTCGGCTCCTTCGATTCATCCAGCAGAGTCTTCTCCGTGTCAGGAGATTTGTCAAACTCCACCCACTTGGATCCACCCTCGAGTTTTCGCGAAAGTGAATCAGTCTCGTAGCCCGCGTAGATGGAATATCCAAAATGTCCTGCGTCGTACTCGACCTGATTGCCATAACGGTAGCTAGGATTGGCCGATCCTTGACTGGAGATAGATAAATCAGACTGCGACAGGCCGGTATTGGTGCTACCGAACAATTTCGTGTTTTCGAATCCTGAAATCATAGAAATGTCAAATTCAAAAAATCATCCTTTATCGTTATCAATAATAAGACCGGATGACAAATTCTTGACTCCTTTCATCCACTTAACGTAGAACAACAACGCGACTTCTTTTTGACTGATCAGTTGTCTCTTCCTTTATCTCCCTTTTTCAAATCTCTTTTTCTTTGCCTCTCCAAAAATTTGATAATAAAAAAAAAAGCACGTGTCTTTCCACATCTGGCTCAACCCTGTAATTTTTCTTCCATTCCATTTCTTCGTTTCTACCACACGTGTTCTCCAAAGTTTCGTCTATGTACAAGAATACAATTTTTTTTCCTCTTAACTTAAATTTCTCACACTTTTATCACTTACACGCATACGTTTTAAGTAGTTTAAAATTTCCTTCCTTCCATTAAATTTAATGGATGTTGAGAAAATTCAATTAAAACATACATTTTTTTTTGTTCCTAAATTCACAGGCTAAATGGAGTCAACAACTTTTCATCGAGTCTTGTACATTGACAGCCGACAATTGAATATTCATTAGTCATCGATACATTCAATAATTATTTATACTGTACGACCGAGGGACCCTACATTATTTGACAACTCTATACGTACAGTTTCAATTTTAATAAAAAGTAAGGAAAAATGGATCAATAAACTAAACTATCTTATATCAGCAGCTAAATAAACCTGAGGAAGCTAACACGAGTTAAACTGGGTCAGAAACAATTTTAGATTCAATGTATTATGTATGACGTTCAAAACGAGCTACGGAAGGTAAATTTCCGTGATCCGTGCTTTATATCAGAATAGAATTCATTTTGCAAGTTTCACTAATCATAAAATCTGTACATTATTGTCAAACCGGAATATAAATATTGGCGCGAGGTAAATTCCCTCTAAATTTCTTATAAATTACATGCCGCGTCTCCTACGAGCGTATTTCAAACTGTAAATGTTTTACTTCGGTACACCGTGGAAGTGCCGTACAGTGCGATACAGAAGCGATAACAAAATATAAATATTATATAATAAACATTGACTGTTAAACCTCACAGTTATTCCTTGACTATACTGTACCAACAACTGGCAGTAACTGTACACGAAAGATGTAAGCGTAATGCATAACTTTATTTTTAAAGTGAAGCGAATGTAAATAACAAGTCTTTACAGCAACAAAAAACAAAGTCTTTATACAATTGTGCAGTTTGTGTTAATTGTCAGGTGCTAATTTACGTGCTGCATACCTCGAGCATTTGCACAGTCAGGCATAGACTATACATCTCCGTCGTACAGTATGGAAAAATAATATGGTACAGTCGCTACAATAAAAGTGACTCCTTTAATTATCTCGCAAGGCAGGGCTGCTTTGGCGTAGGGGTACGCTGTACACTTTAACCCTTTTAACGTCAAATTTTATGCAGGTCGGGGCTTTTATACGTTTAACGCTGTCTCGTTACCATTAACGACCAATAATTTCGTCTTTCTTGATCTTCAATTAAAGTAACTGTTTTGCATTTTGATCCTATGCGATTTAACCTTCTTTAGGAATTTTTATGTAAGAATATATATATATATATATATGTATATATTTGTAGTGAAAATCTCGTCGCAGCATCCCTAAGGCATATCGACTTGCTTTTCGTGATTTTATGTACGACCTGTTGTATACTGATAAAATTCCATGATATACTGGATGCATTCGGAAGTGCAGCAGATGCACCGGGGAAGGAGGCGGAGAGGGGGAAGCTGCCTGAATAATACATTGAATTGTAAAAATTGAATGACCTGAGGTACGATCTTCCGGAATCTCTTCGCGATGGACCAGCGCTTGCTGATCTGTTACTCTACCGGCAACGTCATCCGTAGAGCCTTTATTCCCATCAGCCTCGTCGCTCTGATATCCTGGCTGCACTTCGACCACGAACGAGCAATTCGAATCTTCGTATTTACGATTCTTGTCCTCCATTGTTACCTGTAACGAGATATTAAAAGAAGGTTATGAAAACATTTTAAGATTAAGCTTTGTCTTTTTTTTTTAAGCTTTGTCTTTTTTTTATTAAGCTTTGTCTTTTTCTTTGCATAACAGAGATCATCATTGTCCTCTTGACCTTAGCAGCTCTCGGAGTATCCTTAAAGTAAGGTTGATATTACATGCGAAAAGTTGACATTGTCAATAAATATAACGCGGGACGGTGAGAATGAAAAAATTATTTAATTTTCTTTGCTTTCTTAATTCTACAAAATAATTTATTTAGCTTCGCGGGAGCCTGTGGGATAACTAATGAATACCTATCCTGCTGCTTTTAAATATTCAATCAATAAATAAATAAGTATCGATTGGTACGAAGAATTGGAAACAGAAGCAGTAAATGAAAGCTGCTTCTAAAATATGCATTCTAATAGTGCACATAAAAATTTCTGTAACTACGATCTTCGACCCTCGTTTCCTTTACGTATACTTCCGCTCGTTCTGCTGCACTTTTTCATTTTTCCACTGCAGCTGCATCGATCCACACGTTGAATGCACGAGTAAATATGTCTTCCAGAAAGGGATGGAAAAATGGAAAATGATATCTGAATGTTTACTTAAATTATTCTTAGTTACTTTCGCTTTTGGTTGCACTGCGCTCCGAGTTGATGGAAGTTCGAAAGATCGATAGTGCACCGATGCAGGATGCACCGGACCAATTGGTTCGTTCGCTATGAGAGACGGAAAATGTACCTTGAAATTGATTCTGCAAATTTATGATCCTCGATCCTGTCAAACTTCTCATCAATAAAGTCAAATCTCAATTAAGTTAAAGAATTATTTCTTAATTACCCTATTCGCTGGAGTAACGTCCGTGATAATTATCGAGCTATTACGAAACTCAATCCTGGAGGATCTTGACGAAATCTTTTACCTTTAACTTTCTTCGGCTTCTCTGTATATTGAAATTTCGAATGCCCGAGGTAACATACAGAGTTCAGATAAAACCATCATTGCTAGTAATTCATAAGTCACGACACACGAGATTCATTCATCTATTTACTCCCGTGTGATCATTATGATAAAAGCCTAAAATTTCCAAAAAAAATCAAATTGCATTCGAAAGAGTTTAAAACACGTGTCTTGTGCATTTTTCGAAAAACCTTGTTTAAGCATAAACAAATCAGCCCTATGCAGGTGCAGCCGAATTCTCATTGAAACGACGTTTACGTTGCTCGAATCGGCCTTTTCAGTTACCGCAAGGCTGTTTCTCATGTGTCGATTGAGAAGCTGACTCGCACTGGCTGAATAAAATCACTGTTTTATCCCTTTTTCTTTCCGGGCAGCAGAATGACACTCCTGGTTTGCTGCCAGTTATTATGCAAGCGTCCGAACCTTCCGAAGGTCGGTCGACCTTCTTCAAAAGTTGCCAGGCTAAAGGGTCAGCTTATAGGGTCCTTATGTATTTCATACGCGCTTATATACAATATTTACTCTTCTCGGGACGGGTAAGTCATCTCGCGCTCCGTTTATCTTCGCGAAGGCACTGGATTTTCTATCTACAGAATCCCGATAGGGAAGGAGGGTCTTCTGGCGAATTGCGTTATGTGACTCAGCTCCACGCCCTTTCATTGTTCAATAGTTTGGTCGCTTTGTTGAAGACATCGTGGTGGGTTGCAGGTTCTACTAGCGATGGTGTTGGATGAGTTTCTGCGGGATAACGTGGGCCAGTAAGTAGGTCGATAGGCGGAGACAAGATTGGCTGGTAACCTTCGACCTTGCGGTTCTTGATGAAATTCGGTAACACATCCGAGTTTTCTCTTTGTCTCTTTATCAGCCTCGAGTTACGGCTAGATTCGGTAGAAGCTTATACCGATGTAAATTGCTTCTACGAATTGACAAAGTTAAGATACAAGTGAGGAAAATTGAATATTTAAAGTCGATATTTTTTTTTTTAATTAATCTACCGTGTGCCTAGTGATTATTAAATAAATTTTATGATACTAAAAAATAATGGGGATTTTATTCTATACGAATTTTTCACGCGCATTCGCATAAACATATTTTAGAAACATTTGCCTATTGAGGGATCAATCGATTAATTTTTTTATTCCACAAGTTTAATCCTAACCACAACCAATCAGTCCACTTTGTTATTTCACACCGGATTTTCGGTAATTAATACAAAGCAATGCCAGTCGAACGGACATTACGCTAATTGGTAATTGTTAACGACGGTGTACGTTCAGTCTGGGTCGGATGGCAATCGATACTGCAGAACGTTCAGTAATTAAGAATATTTGCATCGGCGATTCCCGGGACAATATTGTCTTCGTCGTGATTCTTAAAAAAAAAAAAAAAAATTGTCACGATATAATTATCTACGTTTTACATTCTAATTGCAGACCCGTAACGTCATCGTTCTGCATACAATCAAAGTCGATTAGTCAGAATTCCAAAAGTACTATAATCAAACGGGATCCCGTCAGTGATCTAAATAAAAATAAAAATAATCTGAAAAGAAAAAATTAAGTTACCAAATTTCAAAAAAATATCAAGAAAAATCCACAATTTCAATATTATATCAAATTATCGTACTTCCTCTTCTTTGTGCAATTATTACAATTAAGATACTTACCCCTCTCAAATGAATCTGTACGATTCCTTTAATTAATTCGACAATAAAAATATGTACTTACTGCTCTCTCCTCTGTTTCCACAATGAGATGATTATTTTTGAGGGTGAGGGTGATGATGTTACCATTAGGGTTCTTGCTCGTGTGATTCCCAGGGGATGCGTACTCCATGTTACTTGCCGCAAGTCCCGCTTCCTCCATCACTTCCGTCTCGCAGATGTACCTGGGACCATCGATTCCGTTCACCAGCTGAAAATAAATAGAATAATTCAAATAGCTATTAATATATATATATATACACATAAGCATATAGGATCATGTTGAAAAAATATGTATAACTATAGTTATAGGAGCCCCTAAGCATAATCGTAGGGTATACGAAGTTTGATAATCGATAAGATAAATACGCGAAGTGCCGCCGTAATACATGTTCGAGGTCTCTTTGTTAAGTAGAATAAAGTACAGGGTGCCATGAGAAAACTCCCATCCTAACCTCAAATATTGTTCAAGAAAATATATACTACGAGTGCATCTTTACGATATCCAAAGAAGGAGAAAAGCACATAAGATAACTAGCGTGAGTTAAGAGTAGGATAAGAGCAGAGTGCCGGCAATATCGAAAATTTCGCAAACGCAGAGTCTTAGCAAGCCGTTGATGTTTGCGTTGGAAATTGTTTGACATATCGACTATACATAACAGTCCTCGAGCCATAGTATGTATGCACAGCCAGTAGTTCTATACTAGATTTACCCAGACATAAGAACGGACTGAAACACTGGAGCATTACGTAAACGATAGTGACGGAGATCAATAAAGACCAACAGGTCAAATAAAATGACCAAAGATTAAACGAGCGCGGAAAATCAATAGGTCGTACTGTGTTTATAATTTTATTTTATTTTTTTATTTTTTCTTTTTCCATTTACTTCCTTTCCTTCTCTTTACATTCTATCGTTTCCGTAAGACGACGGAATGAAATCTGGTCGCGTCTAATGGCGCCCAGGAGTCAAGGAGATTCTTTTGCCGAGATAATCGAAATCTTTTGAGCCCGTGATGCAGCCGAAAGAATGAGGTATCGATCCGACGTGCGAAGGGAGTAAAAATTTTTTTCAATCGACGACGGCAACGTCGACGACAACTGACTGCCATTTCCAGATAAAGAGAACCGAAATGGAATAGAGAGTCCTTGGACGGCGACGAGTGCGAATTGACGTGTAATTGAATATATCTATGGTACTACAGCATTTCCACTTTACATCGAGTCCCGCGTAGTCGTTCGATTGCCGGTTAACCTAACCCAACCTAATCTCGCTTCTGAAACGTATAATAATAACAACACGGCGAAGCCTGTTTTACCAGTTCGCCCGTATTTGCATACGTATAACATTGCCAGCGTTCACACTTTCCCCGATGCATATAATAAGTAGGTACTGCCTACGCCGGGATACGTCGTCTGAACATACACGGTATCTGACCACTTTAGAGTCTGAATAGGCGACTGTACCCCGTGTATCTACTTGCCAAGAAGATTCGCGTCCTGTGCCTCCGAATATTTATTGGAAAACTCCAACCACTTATGATCGGTATAATGTCTGGCATCGATCTAACCGTATCTACTTAACTGCTTTGTATTACACATATATACGTATATACCTGCAGCGTCGTACACCTCTCGTCTTATAGCTCTCGCCGTATCGCTGATCTACTTAAAGGCGAATCTCCATGGCAGTTTCTGACTAAATTTAATACAGCCTCTTTAATGGTCTCGTGACGTTGCTCTAGATTTATCAAAATACCAGCGGCATTCCACGTGAACCGTAACTTGGTTCACGTGAGCATTCACGGCGTACCAATTTGTCACGTACTCAAAAAGGGCTTGAGTCCGCCAAAAATGTTGCCACGCGCGTCAGGATATTTCGTTCCCGTTATTTCGACTTTCAGTTACGCTTCAACGATCACCCATCTCTTTCCCCGTCCTTTTGCTATTCAATTGCCTCAAGGAGACTCTTTCCAAGGAACTGCATTTAATTTCACGATAGTTCGAAGGCTAATCGATCCGCGAACTATTTTAACGTTCGCTTCGGTAAAATCGAAAATTTCTTACGGCCGCGATAACGTCGTTTCGATACGCTCCCTACTTTTCTCAAACTACGTAATATCGTTTCTTAGCGTTTCTAAATTATGTCTCGATTTTATCATGTAAACTCTCCTACACTGTCCTCGCCAGTGGATTATTCTCGATCCCTCTCGAAAGTCCACCCCTCACACCACTCTTCCCCATAAGCTTCTCTACTTCTATCCGCATGTCGTTCTAACGTCCCCGGAATGTGCGATAAAGGCTGCTCCGACGATTCTGTCCCCTCCTTTTTCTTTTTTATTAACGGCCCAACATTTTGTAAGAGCCATGGCTATTACGCTACCGACAATATCGCCGCTACTAGGTAAGCAGATATAATGTGTTGGTATCTGGTACCCGTAGGGTGAAATTCAACAGTACATATACATATAGAGAAGTGTGTGTGTGTGTGTGTGTGTACCTAAGTACGTATTCCACCACGTTAAAGTCATTTTCCCTACTTCAACTCTTTTTTCAGAAAAAAGTTGGCGCCAGGTTTGGCAACGAGAGAAGACACTGGTATGGTCGAAACGTATACCTTAGCTTAATGTATTTGATGTGAACGACAAAAAAAAGCACATATATATACATATACATAATATATGAACGTGTCGATCGTATAGTGTGAGGACACGACGTATATACATCTATACAAGAATCCTCAACTTTGATGACAAAGTATCTGCTAGGATTTTGATTTATCCAGTTAAACTAATGATATTAACAACAACAACAAAAAAAAAAGATTAAGCACCAGGATTTCTAGAATGGCAAAAATTTTTCGAAAATTCCCTGGCGCTTTATAATCGCCCATACGTACGCCAAAAAAAAAAAAAAATAAAAAAAAACGGTGACGTTCATTAAAATATTGATTGGTCACATTCGCTGTATGCCAAAAAATATATTCATCGGTGAGACCTTTATATATTCTTATAAGTTATAACTATATAGAGTCGTACTTCCTTCTCGTAAGAAATGTCACCGGTAATCCATACCTGTTATCCAAGCATTTGCGAGTGATGGGACGGTAACAGTGATCGGTGGAGGGAGGGAGGGACGACAGAGGGGGAAGAGTTAGGAAGCCAAGAGGGATATTCAATAGGATGATGTAATCTAAGGTACATGGCTGATGTGCCTACGGGTCATTGAACGTCTGGCTGTTTAGACTTAGATCGACTGAAGGCAGACCCCTAAAAGCTTTTGTATTCGGCTGCATACTTTTTTCCCTTCTACCGCTGTTCTCTCTCTCTCTCTCTCTCACACACGCACGCAGGCACTCTGTTTCTCTCTCTCTCTCTCTCGCTACCTCCGTACTCTCCACTTCCACAAGTCGTAATGTTTTTCGCTAACTCGAGGTCACGTTGTTCATTATACCTGCATTATATCTACACACGCGTCCTTACTCTGTCCGGTAGACGGGAGCGATGTTTTTGTCTGAAGAGATCTTACCGCTAGACGCTGAATAGATTCGTATTCACCTCTTTGTCTTACTCTTGCTAGACATCGGGCAGACTAGCTCGCCCAAGGTCAGCCACGGTCACATATACATTAGAAGAGAGGAGCCAGATTCAGTTTGTTTATACGAGGTAGGAACGGCCTCTGTGTGTACGCAGATACGTATGTGGGATTTATACGAGGCATATACAAATGAGAGTGTCTGCCGGCTATAACCACTTAGCCTGAATAGAGCAGCCTGGGATTCTAGTGGATTTTAATTTCAGGTCGCGAATTCCCCTCGAGACACGATAAAATGTATCTAGACCTCTCTTAGCATAACAGTCCAGAGTGGCTTGTCCACGACTAGGCGGGGTCCTCCCCCCCCCCCCCCCCCGTGTCAGACATCATCCTTGGCATAACCAAGCGTCGTATTCGTCGAGAAAACGAATTCGCGAAAGGTCGATGACCTTTCTCTTCCGCTTTTTTTTTTTTTTTTTTTTTAAAGCGTTGCGTGCCTCTTGACAAACCGCACTGTCCGCTGGCTGCAACGTTTACCGATGCTCCGGTATGAATGATACGGAAGAAATCGATACCTCGATATGCTTTATTAAGTTAGGTTGGAGAGAAAACGTGAAATAAAAAAATATGACTTGTTCGTTTTGACTATACACACACATATATATATATATATGAGAGGTTTATGTATATGTTTTCGTAGCTTGGATAAATCAAGAGGAAAGAAATCGCGATGAAGTCATCATTCCCGTGTCATTTGTTATATGGAAAATAGAAAAAAAAAAATATTTTTTTCTCGTTACTTCGAACTCGCCATCTATTTGTCATCGTTGGAGTCACGGGAGCCACGCGGTTATTTAACCTTACTCTATTCGATTCACTAGACGCAGCTTCCGACGTGGCACATACTATTTGTCATCGCGGAAAATGTTAGTCGAACCCCTAAAAGGTTACGAGAGACTAAAATGGACGTTCGCGCAGAATCGTCAGACGATCCCACGCAGTTTGGCTGCGGTTAGCAGAGTTATAGATGAATTCTCCCGCGTGTCCTATATTTTCGGGCCTTTCACCTCTGGGTCGATTCACGACTGGCCGCTGGCTATCCCTGGCTTTGTTCCCGTTTGTCTGGGCTTAACAGATCAGCTTTATTAGAGTTTGGCTTGGTTCGCAATTGGCCGGGTTTTTTTCCAGCGCGCGATTAATTATCCAGGAAGTTACGGAAAACTCCGGTGTCTCTCGATACGGCGCCGTACATTCGTTTACACTGGGTTGATATTAGTTTTTACATTTGACTCGAATTAAACGGGCCACCGGTGTTTGCCAAGTGAGCTAAAAGGCCGAACAGTCAAAACGAACGAAGCCTGTAGCTTATCAAATTTTATAGTTCGTATTTAATTTTGTTTTGACGTAAAAAGAAATTTGAGTGACGATTATTGATTCGGTGACCACGTCACTGTCTTTCCCAGTGATAGCTATATGTATACTGTATGCTATGTTCAAGAGGCGGCGGGGTCAGGCAATGTCATTAAACGTCGTTAACCTATTTGATAATATATGGGAAAAAAAAAAAAAAATAAATAAATAAAAACGTTTTCATCCAATTAATTATATTTTACAGATCTATTCTTATATCGCGTATCGTAGAATCGATTGCATTAAAACTGGTATCGTCAGTGCGTCGAGCAGTCAATAACGCAGCGAAGCGAGACATTGTTTTCAGGTGATTATCAAGTAAATCTAAATTCCTTCTTACACACGTGCGCATGCGCACGCACGTGTACATATTCGTATACATATATATATATATATATATATGTCCAACAGTAACTTTCGACACTGCGCTATTCCCACGAAAACTTCATATTGGTCAAAGCGTGGGAAGCGTCACCGAAATGAAACGACGCTATGAGTCTTTAAAGAGAGAATCAGGCTTAACGCGAAAGAGAAGGACACGGATAGATAGAGCCGCGCGGCGAAGAAATAAAATGTATTAAAAAAAGAGCAAAAAAAAAATAAGAGAAAAGGGTAAAGAAAGAAATATCCATCTAAAAATACAAAATCGTATTTGCTAATCTTAGGCTGAAAAAAAAAAGAAGAATTTTATTGCGGTTTCTATATGTACGCTCGTTTCGAATGATGACGTGTTCCACCGAGCCTGCACTATAGAGGGCATACATTAGATTTTGACGCTATATATATACACACATATGTATTACACGTACATAGCGTTCGGTATATCCATGTTAACTAAACACCGTATATAAGTGATACAAATACGCGCACCGTCGTTCAAGGTTAACTGCCAAGCGGAAGTCTGTCTCTAGTGTTATTTCAAATGGACGAGAACTGCGGCGTTGCGCACTCATAGTCCGCCTCAAGGTTAAGTTAGGTTAGCGATAGCATTAGACACGTCTCTGCACAGTAACATAGGTTAGTGACACGGCAAGGTCACGCTTGACTCCTAAGCTAAGTCAGGACTTAGAGTGGGATATATTTCTCTGTTGTCGCATCGAGTGTTTGCCAAATGACGCATTCGGGCGTGGCTTCGTCTCAAATGCTAACCGAGCCAAACGACAATCGCCAACATCTGCTTCTTTATTTTCTCTTTTCTTTCATAGGCTTCTCCTTGCTGTTTGTTACGGTCTACGCTATTGCTTTCTCTCTCACTCACTCTGCCAGTTATCTACGAGAAGGTTGAACATTTCTACGCTGCAAATTTTTCTCGGACCGATAACAAGAAAAACTAAGATCTCGACTAAGTAAAGAGAGATTAGAGGGCATTACGCGATCTTTTTATCGCAGCCGTGGAACGAATTTCGTGCGCGTCTGATAACACAAAAAAGACACGTGGATATGTTATGAACTTTTTGTAGTATTTTTTTTTTTTTCATCGCCATATCTTTCGTCTCGCTTTAATTCAGCGTGTACTACAGTCGCGCCTGGTATTCTTAGAGCACTTTCTTTCGAATAAAGTAATGTTAATTCGTCGACCCTCCTTTCCGCTTTATTATCCATTTCTTTTATCCGCAATTTTCTCCTGTGGAGAAGGATCGGATTACAAAGGGAGGACTTTTCTCTTGCCTGGATGCGGGCCGCTGTTTTATTTCTTTGAGCTACGAGTCCTCCATACGTAGATAGACAGATAACAATAGAGGCAAATTTAGTACGTAGGAGAGATACGAAGAAAGTAAAATTATCGAGAGAAAAGTTCGATAGGAGATTCTTCTTTCTCTTTTGAGAATTATTTTTGTATTTATCTTTCGCTGCTTTTTTTTAGGTTTTTTTTTTCTTCCCCTCTTGTAAAGTTCCTACGCTTTTCGTAGCAGATCCGTAGTAAAAATAGTTTTTATTGGCTAATCGATTCGTTCCACGAGCTTCTCTGCAATCTAGAAAGGATATTTTGTAAAAGGAAAGAGAAACTGAAGCAGCTTAGCAACCGCTCTGTGTTGTTTATTGCCCGCGTCTGGATTCGGTCTATTCCTAATCCACTGGTTTTTATACACGTCATAGACAGACCTTGCTCGCGGCTATTAGCATGGTCGTTGATTCTTCTAAACCGTTAGAGGTTACAGACGGTCAAACGCGTTTGGCTAACTATCGCGGATCTTACAAAGCATCGGCTAGCCTTGACTTTACGTTTCTAACGCCGTCGGGTCGTAGACGGTCATCGTCCAAACATTTTTACCCGTCTTACGTAACACGTTTTGATACTGTTTTACAAGAAATTAATCGAGCACTTATATCTCCTATTCTACGAAGAACTTTCGGCCTGTTACAGTATAAAATAAACTTACGGCCTTTTGATAAATGTTACTGTTATTAAAGAATAACGGTACGCTGACATGTGTATACCTCGAGATAATATCGACAGGATAATTGAGTTTGCATAACTCAAAACCATATTGAATATAGCAGCCATTTTGTAATATATCATAATTATCATTACAGCTCGTTAATTAGAATATTTTTTACGTCGTCCTTTTTCCTTGGGTCGTTACTTTTGAAAATTTCAATTTCAGTTTGTAACGAACTAAATGAAATATTACAGTGTACAAATTACGGTATTAAGATTTACAAGAAAATGGGTAAAATAAAGTCGAAAAAAATATCCCAGGATTTAATTAAAAGAAACGTGTTATCTTGCACGGTAGTTTTCCTGGTTTATTCCAAGAGAAGGATTTTTCGGTGTTACTTTCTTTTTTTAAATTCTTTCAAAAATTTCTCACCAAGAGAAAAGAGACAAAATGTCTATCAGCTCTCGCTGGGTCACACAGGCATTTAAATCTCATCCCATCCGCCAAAGGGTTAAAGGATAACACGGGGAATTTCGTGGGATCTTTATTTTTAGCTCCTCCGGAGTCTCGAAAGGACTTCGGTCAAGGACTGCGAGAGCAGGAAGTTAGGCAATAAATCTCCAGAGTACAATTAGATCGGACTCAAGGACCTCGACGTCAGTGTCGAAACTGCATTAGAAGGTAATAAGAGTCAGCACCAAGGACGAGTGACTGCTGCGAATATGGTTATTAATTTTATTATTAATTATATGTTCCTCCTTTGTATATTTTCTCTTGTTCCTCTAAAAGGTTTTCAGTGACTCAATCACGCAATCGAATTCTCCTGGCATTTCTTTCTCTCACATTCATTTCTCTGGCTTCTTCTCGGCTCTCCAAGACAAAACACCTACGACACAAGATCACAGCGCACGAGCCTCTCCCAAAGCAAATTTTATCACACGCCTTTGACGCTGTCAAGATATCGTTTATTCACACTTCGATAATCCCAACATAAAAACAAAAATTAATTCAAAATAAAATACGGACAAGCCTATCCGTCCTAATGACAGAGCTGAATAATTGATATAATATTACTGCAAAAATTTCGTGACGCTTTACCAAATTAATTATGTAGGATTTAATTAAATTTTTCATATAAAAAGAAATTATTCAATAACAAGTATCGTTACGTATTTGGCGTTTTAAAGGATTTCTAACGTATCCATAGCTTACGCAATCCTGTTATAAGATACAGTGAGAGTGACCTACCTACTTTCTAGCGAACTTGACCAAACTTCTAATTCTAACTTCCTTTTACTTTCGACGGCAAACGACTTTCTCAAATATTTTATTGACACTCGTTAGAGACTGAATGCCGAGGCCAGTTGGGTAGTGTCTATACCTACGTGAAACAGGTGTGCCAACTTGATCCTACTGAACTTGACCTTTATTAGCATTAGGTGCGGAACTGACCCATCGATCTCGAACGGATGTACCAGTGGGTTCTATTCGCGAAGCCACCCTTGTAATCCAGGACGCATCTAGATACGTAACTCAGTCGGTATCTCCAAGAGTGACGTAATTGTTATCCAAGAGCTTCGCTTCGAAACGTGACGTGAACGAAGCTGCACTCGATCTGAGAAAATCTTCGAACGAGAGGAAATGCATTGTGGAAATGCGGATTTCCTTGCCATCAGTCGCTGAGGAGTCGCCGAGGAGAGAATCGGCTGGGTAGAAGGGCAGAGTCAGACCGGGAGTAGGTTGGCTGCAATTGCTACCCGGTAATCGGGTTAGCCGGCTATACGGAATGAGAAACCAGGTTAGGCCGATTAACCTTCCCGTTCGAGGCAAGGACTACATTGGCGAGCGAATTTTTCCCTTGCTTCAGTTTTCCTTTTATCCTGGTATTTCGTACTATAATTTTCTTCGTCAGCGCGGTAATGCAGAAAGGATGCATTGAGAAAACGAACAGCGAGAATCCCACTTCGAAAATGCAATTCCCGAAAGACTTTCTAAGTAGTGCTAAAAGAATACGTATTACCCATAGTTAAAAAATAAAAAGGTTATTAATATTTTATCTTTTTATTTTTTTTATTTTTTTAATCGTTCAACTAATCAAACCGAGCAAGAAGATTTCTCTTCGCTACGTTGGCCTCGCCTGGTCCGACAGGAAGGTCGCTCGTTTTCATGATTGATCGAATTACAACTCCGTCATTGTATCAGCGCGAATCTACGACCATCACACTGTATATACAGATTCGGTTTCATCAGTCTCACCGAAATCAGCCATTCATCATTGATGCACAAGAATCGTAGTGTAGGGTTCGCAATAAATCAGCCAAGGTCTTGGTACGTTAAACTATATTGATGGATGGACCACGCGAAGCGGTAGTTACTTTACAAGGTAACAAAAATCTGCGTATGGCTATCAGCTTGCTTCAAGACAATTGGGATAATGGTATAAATATTTAATGACTAATTCATCTAGGAATTTGAAACCGGATTGTCCAGTTATGTCTCGTGATAGACTCTGTATATGACACACGTGCACCTATCAGAAATCAGGATTAGTTTTCGCACAGTAAACCAGTTGTCCTATGTTTACCGTTAGTTCACCGCTAAGGCACGAGCTATCTGCGTGCAAAGGTTACCGGGACGAAGATCACGACGACGGCCATCTGAAATCCTTTCGTAACAAATCACGTGTTACGTCGTTTCCAAATGCAGCGAATACCTGATCCTGGTTTAAGCTGGTCTCACTATGAATGTGACAAACCCAACCGGACTGCTAGCGTGACACTTTGACTTCTTAACATTTAAGCAGTTTTTCTATATTGCAACAGACACCAGGCGTAATTTGATAAACAATTTTGCATACGTTGCGCCAATATGAATCTCTAAGGATTCTGATCCCGAGGACACGAGATGAAATAGATCCGACAAGAAGTAATGTCGTATTTGAAAGTTAAAAAATTTTAATTTTTTCATTATTATTTTTTAATTAAACATTCGCGTGACTCGTGAGACTGTTTAAAATGATTCAAAGAATTTTATGGTGCAATTTATGTTTATATTTTTCAAAATAAAAAATTATCTTTTTTTTGCGAGGTTCAAGATCCGTTTTTTTTTTCTTCCACTTCAAACGGTGCATCGTCTACGGATTCTCGCGATCGTTCGAAATTCAATGGAGACGGCGAATCGTGCTGCGAATCCGGCGTGGCCAATATTCGCACGAGTGTAGTAAGAACGTCGATAGTGCCGATTATTCGCGTTACGTATCCTCGACTCAGTTCCCAGTGTTAGTTCGGGACGGCATTCGATAACGAGTGACGAGCCTGAATGATCGCTGAATGGATGTCATTGTGCGCAAGCAAGCTCAGAGTCTGGCTAGCGCACACGTACAGCTAGGAGCGTAGTGCCTGACCATTTGTCTAGACGGCTGCTTGATATTCGCGAAGAATCACGCAAATGGGTCTATTAAAAACATTTTGCGTACTGCCAAGCCAGCCATACCAAAGCGAGATCGTACGTGGAAATCGCATACGACGTATGTAAATTGGCGGCAGCGGCTTCTATGAAGCTATTCCGGGTCATGGGTCATCGCGAGCGTACTATTCCAAGTTTAAATCTTTATCTACTTTTTTTTTGGGGTTAATCGTTGCGATTTACCAGTTTCAAAAAGTCATACCGTATTGCAAATACTTATCAAAGAGTGCGGTACTTAATATTGCATTATCCCACGATAACACGTATACCAGTACATGTGCATACATATATTGCGAAATAAAAAATTGCAAAAGGACACAAGAGTAACCTCAAAATGTATGCGTATATCTATACAGAGTCAATGTATTGAAATTGGTGGTGGGATTGATTTTTTTTTTTTTTAATTCGAAAATTGCTCTAACCATACGCGAATGTGTGCCAACGTGACAAAAAGTCTGCTCCCAGAAACAAACCGACGGGAAGATAGCTCGCAGTCGAAACAGGCGTAAGATGGAAGCCTAATAATCGAGACACTCGTAACGCTATAGCTAAAGACACTTCATATTGTCGTACTGTTCGACATGCAATATTAGAAAGTCGACTGGCGTCTTTTGAGGCCAGCTGTACATGTACGCCACTCGTACGGATAAAGAACACTTTGAACTCTTCCTCTGGATGAGCCAGCCAGGACTCGTCATCGAGTTCCTCAGCCTGGCTGCTGGTTTGGCCGATCGTTTATCGAGTCGTCGGTTATTGTTTATCGCGCGAGCAAATCTTCAATCCTGTTTTACCCGGGCGACGATCGGTCCGATTCCGTGAAGGATTGCACTCGCGATGCACTTTGGATGCATTTTGAATTGCATCACGTTGCATGCACCGTGAAGAAAGCCCCGTTTCACAGCTGCTGGTTTATCGGTGGATCCTTAGGGTTATGGAAATTTGCTCTATTGGCTTCTAGACTTTTTTGCATATGCATTTGCCCAGTGTATTACGGGTTTTGTATCTCGTGCAATGCAGATATTACGTGAAACTACGTTTCCATATGTACTGATCGTACGACTCGGTGCATCGGGAATTGCATTAAGATATTTACGCGTCGATATTCTCACGTGTACGTTCGGTAATTTTGGACGTGTCCCTGTTAATACGTGCATCAAGGACACTTTATTATGTCTTTATTTTATAGGTACTGCACGCTTCGCGAATATTCTCTCGACGCGCGTTATAACTGCGCTGGATGCACTTTTCACGCGTATCACTTTTATAGACGCTAATGAGTTATTTGATTGGCTTGTTTCAGGTTATTTGTGTTTTACAGCGAGGCTGTCAATTATGACTAATTCAACAGGTCCTTTTGCTCTTTAACGGCCTGCTTGGTATATACTGATGAAATTCCTGAGGAAATATTTTACTGACCAAATTTCACTTCGAACTTTTCATTTCTTTCTCGCTTCAATGTATTTCCCATTCGTATCGCAAAATGGCTGTAGCACCGTGTACAAGTACGATATTGGAGTATCGAAAAAAAAATCAATATCTACGTTATTCCACGTATGCAGTAAAATTGTTTTCCCGTTTACAAATTTCGATGATAATAAATTGAATTTCGAAAAAATTAATTCGACGCCTCGTCAAGTTTTACTGTATTCGGATATTTGTTTGCGCGAGAGCATTTTTTAATAGATTTATTCGGTCAGAAAATTGCATAAAAAATAATATACCTAAAAAATTTGTTCACATATGTAATGTCATGTATGACGTATCGCAGTTCTATATCTATATATGCATATACGCATACGTGCACGTAAAACCAGTGTTTCGCTATTCTCTACGAGAGAGGCAAATCTCGTCACAATCGTCACGATAAATCCGGCCATACGTCTCGTGATAAAGGCAGCGAGGCCTCGCGAATTAAGAGGACGTCCATCTTCGCATTAGATCATCATTAATCTCGCGCACGAGAGGGTGGGGGAGAGAGATTACAGCATCCCCAGTCGAATCCTGTTCCACCAAGGCAGTTATCCAAAATATGCACACGCTCGTTTCCTTCTCGTTCATCTTCTCCCGTGCACGTGTCTGGTTCGCTATAGATATATTGCACACTGAACATTTTCATCATTTTTTCGAACCCGTAAAAACCAGGCGGGAAGTCAATGGACGTTTGAATCCAGCAAAAGAACTAAGACATTCAGCATTTCTCAGTGCTCCGCCGTTCCAAAAATCACGGAGCCCAAAAAGATACGACAATTGGCGCCATTGTCTCGGTTCACGTCCCGGATGAAAATTTCGATATTTTCTCTCTACGATGTCCAACCATTTCTCCTTTAGCTTTCTCTCTTCGAGTCGGTCACATTTTTCCGGACACTTTTCTCCGCGACACTCGTCGCTTCTCTGTTTATTTATTTTTCCGTAATTCCTATAGGCTTTACCTTCTTTACCTTTCCTATATACATATACGCGTACCAGTCTTACAAATGCGATTTAATAATCTTTATTAAAACCTCCGAATTTTGATTTCTTTATTTTTTTAATTCCACGACCCTTTTCATTCGATCGCTTCACTTCTACGTTCTCCCTATCTCCCTCTTTCCTTCTCCGTTCGCCTGTGCAAGACAATTTTTTTTATGACACTGTCATCATCCTGCTTTCTCGAAATTTCGCGCAACTACCTGCGATTAATGTAGAGCCGTTCGTACCGGGACGGCTTTACATTTTTACTCCGAGGCATAACACGATAGCCATCGTGAGTCGTCGTTACGCCAGCACTTTATTTGATATCATTGAATTGAACGATTCATTTTCTTTTATTTGGAAATTCAATATCAGTGTGAAAGTGCCTTTATGCATATATCCAAATATACGTATACAGACAGATGCACCTGTACAAATGCCATATACACATGACTGATAGAAATTCAAGATTAATACCATCGAATTTGTTTATGCCAGGAACACCTTTGGTTATATAGGTATATATATATATACATATATATACACACACTCGGAGTATCTGAAAAATCGCTCCGACACTTTCACGTCGTTTCATTCGTTAAAGTAAGTCATTGGAGGTGTACGGATGATAATGAAGAACCTACGATAATTCTGTAAAGTATATTAAGCGAAGTCGTCCCTGTAAAACCGGTTGTGACAAGATCGAGAGATCGTCCTAAAAAATCATTAAGGAATAAAATCGCGCTAACCCTGACCAAAATCGGTACCCGTTTTGATTCGCTATGTCTGAAACTATGGCTGAGTTTCAGCTCGGCTCACCAATGTACGCCAATCTTGTTTTACACGGCCTGATGATCAGCGCGGGAGGCAACTCTGGCAGCATCGCTCAAACCGATTATCTCTCTCGATCGTTTACGTATTGCGACCGTGTTATTTATTTGCTATACGCGCCGCGAAAGAGAACCGTGCTATTCGGCCGTGTTATCTTTGGCAAGATAATCAATGAAATTTTGGAATAAATTAGGGTCGTGGCGAGAAAATTGGATAACCGCCTTTAGGCTCGTATGTATTCGCGCGTATGTGCACGTGCATACATATATGTATCTTCGTACGTATACATACGTGGGTATATGCACGTACGTGATATGTCGTTTTTATTCAAGGTAATAATTAAATCGGATTAAAGAATTAAGAGGATCCGTGATAACAATAATAATGACTTTGGATCGCGGGTCAATAGAGAGACAAAAATAAATTAATTATATATTATTGAATCATTACGACGATGAATGAAAATTTTGATTTCATATCATTTTTGATTATTACGTGACGTCTTTTGGAAATAATTTGTGACGTATTCGTTTGGAATGTAATAAAATTTTGGGTGAAGGAACTGTGATTGATTATGAAAAAATTTTGGTTTCTCCATTGGGAATGTACGAAAGGAATGATGCGGTAGAAAAATCACAATATTTTTTTATTTACGGGTGAAAATATCGATAACCGTAGAAATGTATCGATTGATTAACGACTGATCGATTCAGTGGGTCAGCAATGTCATGGCTGTATAAAAGTTACTGAATAAATAGTAAGGCTGTTAAAAAGGAAAGAAATAAATTTCTATGAATATGAATATAAAGGGTGTCAGTTAACAATGGATTTTCTTGTATTTATTTACATGAAAATAACGAATGCACGTGCGTCGGTCGAGCGAACTTTTTAGAAATTTGTATCGACTTTTCTGTACTTAGTAGACACGTGCTTCACGGTCTTCCATACCGTACTGTGAAATTTGATCTTTATCATTTTAAAAAATCAATAAATTCCTCTTCATTGTTTCCAAGTTGGTACCATTGTCGCAATGGTACCGTTACAATCTGTTTGTATTTCCCCTATGATAAACTTCACTTTACAGGAGAAGCAGACTCCATATAAACAGTAATCAATAATGATATAATTCGTAGCACCAATACGATTATGCTGGCACATAATAATCTAATTATTTCTACGCACACCTTGATAATTAGTTTAAAAAGAAAAAATGTCAATTAAAACAAAATTGCCGAAAAAATTGAAAAGAAAAAAAAATAAGTTAACAAAGGTACGAGTAACGCCCAAGAAAGAGGCCCCGAAACGAGATTACGAAATATAACGTTAAAAACGCTTGAACAGAACGGCCATGGATATTTAGCGAAAAAGGCCCAAGGATCCGTTGGTCCGTTGGTCCATCGTTCCTCGTCCATCCATCCGAAAGTTCGTCCGTTCGTCCATTCGTCTGTCCGGCCGCATACGAACACGGGGTGGCTGACCTACGGAAGGGTCGTTGCACCCGGGGCCCGCTTTCATCCCACCTCCACTGGTCAGCAAGCGAACCTAACCTCACTCTCCGAAAGCATGCCTACTATACTCGTGAGCTACTCAACCCTCGAATATGCCCGCAAAGAAATTATAGTTATTTAGCAGAGCCTTGCGGATAGTCGGTTATTTCGCGGTTGTCGTTTCCCGGTTATACGTACAGTACAGTATAACCAAGGCATGAATATTCCTGATGAACATTTTTCGGCTTGTGTGTACATAATAGTATAGGAATCAAAAGGGAACCGAAGGCGCAGTAAACGAATGGAAGTAGACGAGAGCCCAAAGTTAAGGCGGACTAAAATTTAGCGATCAAGAAAAATCGCTGAACAAGATCAGGAAAATCGTGATACTCGAACGACACATCAAAAAGCGTCGCAAGGCCCAAACGTATCCGACGTAAGGCCCGAACTTCGTAGAGCTTGAATTACCATAAAAATTATACAGTCACACTGTACTTTGAATTTACGCTTTACTAGCCACTGCCGTCTGCTCACTATGCGTCAGGGTACTTTATTGCTACAGTAGATCAGGCCTGGAAATTTCACGATTCGTCTACCGATACTCATCGCGGAAATGAAACGGGACCGCGGTCACTCACGATGGAGAATGCAAGGGCGTAGCGAATATGAGGGGGGGGGGGGGGGAGGGAGGAGGAGGAGTAAAGGTACAGGAAGAAGCGAACTAAAGAAAAGGAGACGAGACAACGGCGAAGGAAGCGAAGAAAAGAAATAAAGAAAAGAAAAAAAAGGGGGGGAACGCCGAAGGAGGTAAAAGAAAAAGGGGGAAAAGTACTCAGGAGCACGAACGCGATACGTTAGCTCTAAAGAATCATGATTACAGTCCTGTCATATTTTATTGCGCCTCTGCCGCTTGCGAACCCTTCGCTTCGCCATTGTTATACCCGTAGAGGACGAGCCACCCCATTTGACATATTCTTGAGCCTCAATCATCGACAGGACTTCCGTTTTTCCTTCTTTGGAATAAATATAAATATTAAGATATATAATAAATACGACAAGCAGAGGTCGTTACACGTATACATAGGTGTGACAAGATAATGGACGCACAAGGGTCAAAGTTCAAAAGCGCTTAGGGTCCTTTGATCACGTACATTATATCACAGAACATTTGATAAGGATCCGTACAGTGATATCGTGGAAATACAGGATATCAATGAATAACGATGGGGACGCTATCGATTGTGCGAATATTGCACGGGGTGTAGGGTAGCGATGAAATAGACGACCAGTGCTGCACTCTGTAATACAAAAACGGTAGCGAATTGAAAAGCGGCCGGGTAAATGAAAGAAAAGCATTTACCTTGTCCCTGACGGAAATTACGCGAAAGTTGCTGCTGCTCACTGGGCGTTAAGAGGATTAAACAAGGATTGATTCTATTGTGCGCCAAGGCGAGACTGTTGTTGTAAATGAGGAGAAAATCAACTCGACTTATTATTTACGCACTTTATTATAATCGAAGTTTCCACCGAAGAAAACATCCCCGATGGCTCTATCGTCTATTTGCACTACGGCTCTAAAATTTATGAAAAAGTTCAACATTCCGTCCGAGCACATTTAACGATCAATTTTATCAAAGTTTCATCCCGATTTCGAAACTGCCAACAGTGACCTGTGAACCTTTTTGAAAATTTCAGTGTCAAATACTACTTTAGAGTCAAAAATATGAAATTTTCGTAAGAGCAGCAGGCGCGTTAAAATTTATAATTTTCACTGTATAAGGGTAAAGCCTATAGCAGGTACCGTAACAGCGTCTGTATGGTAAAAGGGCCAAGATAATCACGACAGGTAGTAGAGACACTAAGGGTGCCCTTCGCTGTAATAGGGTAAGGAGATACGGGAGTGGAATTCATAAAGCATAAGACTCCCGTAATAATTCCCGATTCTCAAGGTTATACGTGTAAAACGGGATTTTCCATCGTGTGGCAACGCCTTTTCGCAAGACCACCATCCTCGTAATCAACGATTGCTCTTTTTCCCTCTTTTCCCTTATTCTTACATTTTTCATTCTTAGTCTTCCTCGTACGAACGAGCGAACGATATACGAAGACTTGGATACATTTTAGTAAGTGCGATGGACCAAATAGTTTTATCTGGTCTATAAAATAATGAAAAGAATTTATATTCGGGGTTGTAAGTGCAGGGTTCCTCGTGCTCTCGGTGACTTCCGCGATGTCCCACTTTTAATTTGCGCCACTTCCTCCGACGCTTTCTAGCCGGTTTTATCCTGAGCGCTATAGCGTGGCAGCTCCGCGTTCCGACGAGGTGGACGTCGCGAACCGGAATGTGATTTCGTTCTGCGAATAAAATTTCCACTTTGGCAAAGAGGAATCATCGAGACTTCTTTTTTAAAATCCCTTTCGTCGACAGAGACCCCCGGCTGTTGACTTTCTGCTATTTTAATTTTATTGTTCTCTTGGTCTACGTGGCTCCTAGTAATATACATATATGTATATCTATACATATAGACAAATTCTTCACGGTCTCTGACTGATTTAACGCGCGAATGATTTTTCGTGTGGATCCGCCCAATGACTTTAGTGCATATCTTTTAATTAATTAAATATCCAGCAGGTACGTATTACAGGAATTTCAGTCATAGATGTATACTAATAAAAAAAAAAAAAAATATAACGTACACTCTAAGATATACCGTTTCAAATTTAATATAAAATATTTTGAAAAATAAACTCAGTATACAATCTTAATATTATTTTATCAATGAATAATATTTCACTCTAGAATAAGTTTCCACCAAGTTATACAATGGTCCGTGCACCCGCAGAAAGAGAAGAAGTGAAAGAAAAAAAATGATAAATCTAAGAACCTTCTCTTCCGTATCGCCATTGCATAATGTATAACGTCTTGAAGAAAAAAGAACGAAAAAAAAAGATCATCCAACGAATCTACTTCTCAAGTCACTCGACAGTCGACACAGCCAGTCGGCAACGAAGGTAAATCGCATAGGACGAGCCAACAGAGTAAGAACGTAATGAAGAGGATGAGACGAGAAGATAAAATAAGTAAGAAAAAAGAAAAGAAAAAAAAAGAAGAAGAAGATGATAAAAACATTGACAAAAGTGAAACGACACGAAATAACTTATTTCGCAAGCTACGTCATATGCGAGGTGACAGCAAAACTAAGATGATATAAAGTCAAGGTGCTTCCTCGTGGGCTTTTCAAGTTCTCGTTCGTTCTCATAGAGACGTTTAAATAATTGATGGCCGCTAGAGGGCCAAGAGGATGAGCGCGAGGAGACCAGTGGGACTGCGAGGAAGCAGAGGAGGAAGACGATGACTGGAGATTCGACGTGGTAAAACGTATACCGGTTATACCAGTAGCAAAACTATAGCACAGGACACTGGACGAGGAAGGAGCCCGAAGACGTAGGAGAGGTACAGTCTCATGTAATATTTATCGTAGTCAGCTCGAAGAACAGTGGCCTGTATAGGCACGATCCGCCATGGCGAATTCGTTTGACCCCATAAGACAAGTCGAAATAAATCTAGTCGGGGGTATCGGGACTTGCTCGTATGGTGGGCTAACATGGGACTAACCTCGACGACCTAACGGAACTTCAGCACGATGCGCGCGCACACACAGAAATATATATATATTAAGAAACTCCTAATCAGAAGCAACTCAAGGTCCCAGACGAGTCTTGTGCTGGCTTGAAAAAAGATACGAAAATATAAAAACGTAAGGTTACGTCGTCCATGTAGACTACGGATCCCCTGGATGATGCAGTATCGCGTCTTATCGGGGTCGTTACATCCTTCGGCAAAGACATCACGAATTTACGATGCAAGGTTAGATTAGGAAAATGGCTGCTCGTTACTTCATTCGGGGGCCCGAAAACTCGTTAATGCTTTGTTTAGCACTGGTTAATTGTTTTGTTTACGAGCTAATTGAATTCTTGATTAATTAACGAATACCCGTTATATTCACACGATTTCAGTCATTTCTCTGTGTGCCGCTGTCGTGCCTTTACATGTTTTTAGAGACATGTAAGTATTGACCATGTCTATGCCAGTTTTTTTTTTTTCATATAATAAATAATTGATTGGGTAAGCGTGATTTTTGAAATTTCTGCTTCGAGACCTTTTACAAGATTTTTGTATGGGTAGGACCCGGCCTTGCCGTTTTTTTGTACTCTTTTGTTTCGTTAGAATGTGAAAGCAAGTCGTTTGAATTTAGTCGTAACGCGATAGGGAGTCACGGCCGTTTGACTCTACTGCACGTATACACGGTACGTACCGTTAGACGTAGAACGCGAAAGTCACTTCCCTTTCGTTAGAAACGCGTTAGACGAGCTACGCATCGGCCTTGGCCCGAATAACGTGAATTCCACGTTCATTCACGTAAAGTCTCACGTGTGCACATACGTATGCAGATATACTATATATATACCGCAACCGTTTTCATTTATCAGGAATTCCAATGTATGTACGTAGGGATTATGTAACTATACGTCACGCGATGAATACTATATGTTTATATATAGCATATATGCATACATACCACAGGCATCAATATCTTATAAGAATTAAATCGATACACTAATTAGGGAGAGAAAAAAAAAACTGAAAAAAAAAACCTCAAGGAAGATTTTCATGTAAATTAAATTTTTTTTTGGTTGTTTTACCAAAAAAGAAATATAACTGCCATTTCACTGATCATACCTTTTTTTTTTCTTGCAAATATCTATCTCGCGAAACGACGTAAAAAAATTCTGCACGTGGTCAATTACCGGGATTGACCGTTATGCCTGTTACACGTAGGCCATTTTTGTGTTTCGTACTGACAGGGCCATGGAAAAAAACCATATTACGATAATCCATAGCACGGTATGAAATCATTGCTACAACGAATATTCCGTAAGTTTTTTTCCTGCTTTCGATAAATATTAATGCGCATACCTTCACTTCTTGTTTTCCTATTGAATTAACCCCACCCCGATGCACGGCGAGGTACGGGTAACATTGACTAATCGTAACGCACGGTTGGCAACTTATTGTTAGTCCGAGAGTACGAAATGGCTTAGGCACATAATACGTTACGTCGGGTTCATACGATAGCAGATGCAGATGCAAGTGTTTATATTATTAAAAGTATAGTCACTAGAGACTGCCATCACGTGGGGGCGTCTGGCTGATGCGTATCATGGAGACTATCCAGTCGCAGTCGGACAAACATAATTTGTTTTGTCGGAACCCGTTAGAAATAGTTATATGACTCAGGCTTGACCTTGACCGTTGGCTGTCTAGTTCGCTGTCTAGTCTGGTGGATGTAGTCGCAATATATCTGGTTTCATCAACGGTGTAGTAGCTCTGGAGTACAGCCGGTGACTGTGACGATGGTAATGACGGTGGGGACTAGTTCAGGGTTGTGGGACTTGACAATGGGGATCGCGAGGAACAGAACCAGCGCCACGACGTGCGCAGTAGAAATTACGTAGAATGGCATAAAATGGTATTTTTATTTACTCACGGAGATTTGTATATATGTATATTCAAAAATGTTGAAAAAAAAAAAATATGTATCACGGCAAAGGTACGCAGGGTACACATTTTATGCGGCTATGTGGGAAATAAATATGTTTACGAAATTTCGAAATGTATAAAAGGGAGAAAAGGGTAAATCGAAAAATGGGGCAAAGCAGTAACAAAGTGTACATAAGGTTTAGTGTAGGGATGAAGGAGCCGAGCAATTACCCCCCCCCCCCCCCTCCCTCAGAAAAAAATCAATGTCAAAATCTTTTTTGTAAATTTTACATTGTTTCTTATCAATAGAAATTTTGGTTCTTTGGCTTAAGTGTTTTTTTTCTTGTGTTTACTTAAAAAAATCCTTCTTCACTTTCGAAAGGCACGTTTGGTAACGTGTTTACGTATGTAAAGGGATTCGCGAAAAAAAAAAATACACAAGGTGACGAAGACCGTAATGGCCGTAACGTTAGCATCGATAAGACCGTAAAGAGATAAGCAGGCAGTAAAAGCTTTTTGAAGAGACACACGTGCGTTCTAAAAAGAAATTTATACAGTGGTCTAGCCATCGGTATAAATACCGCTAGCTGAGAGATCATCAAGGTCCTTTTACGGGCTCAAGGATGCGTGTTAATCGGCTAAAAGGAATTGCATTAGCCGCGTAGATTGAAATTCTTGATCGTTGAGACTTTTGAGTGAATAAAAAATATACTACGGCTACTTACGCATCAACTTGCATAAATTTATATTATTTTCTTCTTTTTTTTTTTTCGCTTCACTGCTATATATTTTATATTTATTGTTTGCTCGTTACATTTCTCATCTGTTTTGAATTTACTAAATCCATAATTCCGCTCTATCCTCTCTCGTCCCTCCTCCGTTCCGCTTGGACCGTGAAACTGGAATTTCGTCCGTTCCTCGGGTAGAGCTAATAAAATTTCAAATTCTCAATAGACTCTTGTTATTGTTAACCGTGCGGAATGCGGGAACGATCAAGTAAGCTGATAAAACGCAGCATTTCTATAAATACCAGACTTTGAATATCCTTTAAATTTTACAATCTCACTGGGACAAACCAGTTTTCGTTATAAAGTTCCGTACAGATATTCGTCTCGTTAAAAAAAATTATGTATACGAACGAGAAATCGCGATTTGTTTTGCCGTGGTAAAAATGGTAAATTTTCGAAAAAAAAAAATAAATAAAAAATAACAAGAGATGACGTAACTCAAACGACAGGTCGATACAAAAAATATTGACCAATAAAATAATACAATATACGGTATAAAAGCACACAGAATACTGGTACCTCTATGGGAAGAGCAAGTGAAATACTATTTTCGTATAGAACCATTGAATATTCACGTCACAGAGCGAGCAAGCCGGGCATTAAAGTTGTACCCGAATGTGCATCGTTGAATTCAAATGGCGCGTATATATTGCCGTTCGTGACTAACGGATGGAATAGCGATACAGCAAAGTCGTGAGCGTAATCGGCGTTGTTGTGACTCCGAACGAATTACGGGTTTAACGTGGAAAGTCGAAAATTGTATCGATACGAGGGTAACTCAATTTCGAAAACAATTGAGTCACTGAACGAGCCAGTGCATCCACACCGGTGCATGTACAATCGGACACAAGGATACGTGGCGTCGCGAACGCAGTCCCTTTCACCGTGCATAAATACAAGCGCCAATTCCTTCGACTTATCACGGCAGTACCAGGCAAGACAATCGATCGGGATATATTTTCTCGTCAAAGTGTTTCAACGACCATGTCCAATTTCAAAGTAACGAAGTGCCTTTGCCACGCGGCTTTGTGCTTCGATGCTAATGACGGCACATAGCGTCGAAAGGCCATAAAGACAGCAACGAGTATGAGTAATGGGAAAGCGAGGAGTCATTTCAATTTCTCATTCCGACGATGCAGGAAGTGCATTGTCGAATCCCAATGCTCGATTCGGTCCTGATGGCCGACGATAATTCTTCGAATAGCGTGAGAGCCTCTCTAAAGAGAGAGAGAGAGAGAGAGAGGAGGGGGAATGATTTCTAGGTTGAGAATTTAAGGACGTGAAAAAAGATCACCATGAAAAATCCTATTCGAGGTAATATAGCGACGACCATAAATATACGAGAGAATCGACGTTTTCACGATATCTTGGAGAAACGTTTGGTTACCTTAGAAATGAATGTGGCACCGAGCACGGATGCACTTACGGATGCATTAAACACGCAAAGGTCGGTGCATCCATAAGGCACTCGTACGCACCGACGTATCCACGTGTCAATGGTCGAAGGTTTCAGTGTGCGTTTTATACACCGTGTACCATAAGTGACAGAGATATATCGGTCGGATCCAATTTTAATTATGTATTATGATTATCGCAGTAGGCGATGCTGGTTTTGACGTTAAAGACGTAAAGAATTAGTATAGAAAAAGTTCGAGGGGCCGAATAATCCTCTCCCTTGTTTTATCAGTTATTCAGTCTGACATAAAGGCAGTATTTACATGTGCAATGTAAATACGAAGAAAGAGTGAAAGGGAGAGAGAGAGAGGGAGGAGGAGAAGCAACATCAAATACGATATTTATTTATAGTGTTTTATTGGACGCGACGTTATCTCTCCGAGTGCACATTGCAACTGGCAACTGGCAACGTGCCATCGAGGCTAGCACGATGCACTTCTATTTAACTCATCCCGCTTCTCGTTGCGTTTCGCATATTCGTCAATGCTGCACTTATGTATGTATGCATATATATAATACAGGCATAGGTCGCCCGTAGAGATTTGTGGAGTATATGCCGATTTATCTCACGTTGAATCGATGAAAAAAAAAGAAAAAAAAAAGAAAAGAAAAGAAAATTTTCAAGGTGCCTCCGAGTGCATTTTATAGCCAGGGAACGGAAGAGCGTCGATTTATCATAATGAGTAAAAACAGAATATCTTTTCTCTCCGTTGCAAGCCGTAAAATGCAAATTGCTCGAATTGACTCGGTGGCGACTGCACTCTGCGATGTTTATGATAGCGAACTGACCTTGGTCAATGTGCAACCCATCACAAAAGTGCATAGCATAGACGTCTAGACTAACGCAATGGATGGGCATACAGTGACAAGAGTGCGAACGAGCCTCCGCTTATCGTTGGCTTTCGGGCGCATTTCAATTGCAGATATCGCCAGGAGTCCGACTAAACAGTCTATTTGTTTAACCTCCAGGTTTCGTGCGTACGATGGAAACTTTTCCGATGCACATTTGCATGGCACCCGTCGCATAAACATCCTCGAACTAATCTTGCACGTCGTCCGCTGACGTATTTATGTACACACATGCGTCGACACGTATCGTCCAAAGCCTAGTGTGCGGATAGGATGAATTTTCATAGCGAGAATCGCTGTCGCTCGAGGAACTAGAACGGTTAACTGGATACGATGTGGTCACGAGTCCGAAGGTCTTCGGCGTTTTGAACTTGAAAAGTTTCATTTTAATTTTTGGTACGTGAAAAGTCAAGATTAGACAAAAAAAATAAATACGAAGGGTAAAGGAAAACGTAAATAAAAGGCAGCTCGTAGCCAAAGAATATTCTAGAAGGATTCGTCGCAGTGGAAATTCTGTGAAACAATGAATTCAAACTCGGCAGCAGTTGCACGACGTACTGTGCGAACTTAACGAGTGAGACAATTTTTTGAGAAAAATTGACTTTTCATCGAGTTTGATAATTTTCTAGCAATACGTAACACTACGCACTACACGACAAGTATAACCGACAGCTGCACTATAAATGTACTCACGGTGTATAAAACAACATTGTCGAGTTACATTGTACATATACAAAAGCGAATCTTGTAATAGAATCTTATAAAAATTTGGTTCCGTAAAATTCTCGCAACTGTGTCGAAGCTCAAACGAAATGTACACACGGTATATAGTCGTGTTATGGCAAAAAAAAAAAATAGAGTAAAAAGATTTCATAAAGAGAAACCATGACGTAACCTAACCTATATATTTAATGGCAGTGGAAAATATATCGACTATTTCCATGACGTGTACTATATCTATATACGTTTAACAACTCAATCACTAATATTCGACGTCTTACTAATTAGTATCCTTAGAATTGTACACTGGGTGTCGCACATTCCACACGCAGTCTACGTTCGGCGATCGGATGCGGAATTTTGCCGTTCTAGATTTAATTGACTTAGGCAAATAATGGTCGGGCAGAGATATCGTGCGTTTCAAAAGTGTATATTTCAAGAAAAATGATCACCATTTTGTTGGCTGAAAAGCTAAAGCGGATGTTCATCCTAGGCAGAAGGAAGTTCGTATGGGTCTTATGCGTAGGTAACCTAACCTATACTGTAGACGTTTGAATATAAGACTATTGCATGCTGGGTACCGTAAATAGCCCCGTTTGTTCGTGAAACTGAGGATGGCAGCGCATAAACGTCCTATAGTAAATACATACAGGGAGACCTCGTTTCTAAGGCGTGGAAAGGAATCGGGAACGCGCGAGGCCGGCTAACGTAAATGCTGCAAGGTCTAAGGCAATTGCAGTTGGCGTCGTGGCCGGGTGCAATGGAAGTGGCCGACGAAAGGAAGGAGGCGTCGCAAGCGTCGGGCCAGCAGTGACGGCAACATAGGGGCAATAGAGGGCAACGCACCCAGTCAGCCTTGGCATGAATTGAGTCTAGCAATGCGAAAGTGAGGTTAGCTGCCAGTGTCGGACGTAGCTAGAGTATTCGTCGTGGTGGCTGCACTGGGCTATCTTGACGGGAGGAAATGGTTAATAGAAAAAAAGCGTAGGTCACGACGTATGTAAGACGGAGGAAAGAATATTATTTTTAGGGAAGAAAAGGACGGAGAATAAAGTACACGAAAAACAGTAGGGGATGAATTATTTTGGAAAATATGGAAAAACAAATATTTTTGCGTCATACCGAATACTGATAATGAGGAAATAGTTTTTTTTTTCTTTTAGTTAGCCAAGTTTTTACAGCAGGCATGGAAGTGTGGTTTTTCGGTAAAGAAATATCATTGATTAAATTGTTTCGTTCTTATTTTCCGTTTTAGGTAAGATGATCTCTTAATCTGGTGATAGAAATAACAGGCTCTCTACTGGTCGTGTATTTATTTAAAATAACATCGTTTTAATTAACAGCGCACTGCACATTTGGATGAACCTTATGTGGATTCAAATTTCCCGCTCTATGTTAACGAACCACACCGTTTCGGTGAACACGTGCGAATACTTAAAAATTTGAAACTAGCCGCACTGAATTTCCATATACTTATACTTATACGTGTTAAACGATAAAAGCTTTAAAGACATGAAAAAAGAAAACTATTAAATAATACTAAACAGGAGGCTGCATATTCTAAAAAATATAATAAAAAAGTCCAAAATCACTAAGGCAAGAAAAAAAAGAAAAAAAAGTGCAGAAGAAAGAAAAAGTATCATCCCCAAGACATTTTCCAGGATGATCGTTTCCCTTAAAAATTGCTTCTACATCCCTTCACATGGTAAATCGACATGCTGCCTCCTTTAGATTCTATAGCTGCCGGCTCAACCCACCTGCTCCCCCTGCGCTATAGGGTATCCATATCTATACTTGTAACGAGAGTCACGAGTGACAAAGTAAACGAAGAGATGAAAAACAGAAGTGAAAAAAAAAAAAAAGAAAATGAAAAATAAGGAAAAGGGAAAGTTTACAGGAGAATTCAGCTCGAAGCCTCGGCATTATTATCGAGTTTCTTCCGTAGCATTTCAATGCGCACATGCGACCTTGTCGAACTAAGCTGCAGCAGCGACCAACGCAACTGCATCGGGGCCGACAGAGTTCGAGCGCAACGGGAACAGGAGATCGAGAATCCGCGAGACAGACAGAGAGGGAAAGAGAATCAGAAGCGTAAAGCAGATAGAGTATACACGGGATAGAGCGAGAGGCACATAGCGGCAAAGTAAGAGCCTGAGAGAGAGAGAGAGAGACGAAGACAGGCATAGGCGCTGGAGTAGAAAAGAGGGAGAGGGGAGAGAGAGTGGGAAGGGATCGCATGTAACGTTGTGAGAGCGAAAAGGAGAAAAGATCCTAAACCAACTGAAGAGAGCGAGATGGGAAACTCAATGTGTTCCAGTGGTGGGGATTGCGCGCTGCTTTTGAAAAAACCGCGAAGCTTTAAGAAGCCGCGTCGAGTCCCCCCACCACCGAGTCCAATGCAGGCTTCTATGCCTGACATAGACGAGCGTTGCTTCTCGTTCTATTACCGTAAAATCTACTAGTGTTTACCTCGAAAAATTCTCAGTTCATACGAATATTAATCATAGACCATTTAAGCATTGTATCGTTAGTTGGGATTCCCGTGGAAAACTAGTTACCGTTATGCCTTTGTGTCGAGTAGTTGGATAATCTGCTTGTCTGATTATCAGGTTATCGGTGCTGTGTAGATTTTTCTTTTTTTTACATAATTCAACATAATTTATGTACTTAATGATCTTTTTATTTTCTGGGCTTCTAGGTTTTTGGTTATGCGGTTTTTCGTTATGCTGGATTTCGAATTGGTAGTTTTTAATCAAACATCGGGATACTGCTCGGCGGTGCTGTGGTGAGACTATCGCGCGATCGTATTTACTTCTGGATTTCATCCAGGTGCGATTAGATTATTGGAAAACATGGGAAATAGGAAAAATACGTATAAGTCCTGGTAAACCTGTACAGAGACTTTTCGTATAGATTGCCAAGTGGATAGTATCTCCGTGTGATGGGAGTGTTCGTGTACTTTTTTCGATTTACGGTAAACTGTGAGAAAACAACGTATCCGGCAATTCCTCGGGAGTTTTCATCGCTGATAAGTGATTCGCGTCGAGTGTCCAAGCGACGATTGTTTCTTGATGTAAAATTAAAGAAAATAATAAGTATATCAAGGTACGCGATGTCACGCGATTCCTCGTTACGCGTTTCGGAGAGCAATGTGAATGTTCTTGAAAAAAAAAAAAAAAAAAGAAGAAGACCGGTAGAAAGTAAATTTTCTTTATCACGAAACTTCATGAAAATCAAAGTAATTTTATTTTACTTCTTACGGACACTTTTTTTTTTCTCCTTTCGTCACCCTCGAAATCTCATTGTTCTCAATGGGTCAGAATTGTTTCTTTTTTATTCGTTCGTTCCTTTGCGTCTTTTCTTCTTTTTTTTTTCTTACTTCTCTTTTCTTTTCTCTTCTCAAGACTGCTCAGATTCTCACTGGCGTACCTATGTACTTGCTGAATAGAAGCTTGTCCTACTTAGCGTGGGTACAGTGTTCAAATGAATTCCTGTCATCTTGAGAAAGAATCCGTAGACGAGAGAGGTTCGTCGGTGAAAGGTTTCCTGAGAGAAAAATAAAAAAAAAAAGAAAAGAAAAAGTGCATGAAAGAGAAAGAAAAACAGGAAGACATCGAGGAAGCTCATCAAACGAGTATAGCTGCGTTCGAATTTCCGGCTCTCCTCGACAGTGTGACAAAACGCGACGCCACCTATATCCACTCGAGATAAAGCGGCCCACGGATTCGCGTTATCTTCCACGCTATTAATTGTTCCCCGACGTCCATGCAAGTTTCTGGTGCGCAACTTGCCGAATCCCGGAACCTGAAAGTCAGCCGCTGAACTCCTGAATAATAATTGGAACAGCCCCGCATGCAAAGTGCTCCGCTCTCGACTCCCATAAATCACGGTTCGAATCCGATCCAGGAGCGAGAGCCGTGAAATAAAATATTTTCTATAATTAAAATACTCATCGAAACGCTAATCAATTAAGGGACTCAATGGATCGAAAATTTCGCGAGTGAAATGCAAATTTTTTTTTCAACACCAAAAAAAAAGCTTCTGTGCATTTAAAAGTGCGTGATCTGCTGCTCCTTATAGATACGTTAAATCGTAGCAGGGTGAGTCATGTGATACAAAGAATACTGAACGGCGTAGAATTTTTGATTGGTAAGGAAAAATTTGGAAAAAATTTATTTTTTTAATGATCTACGGATTTTACGATTACGTCGCAGCAGTGCATTCTTCGTAGCCTGGACGCGTTATTTTAATCAGGATTTATAAATCCCGAGGATCAATAACGAATTAACGGTAATTGATCCACTCGGAAGCCTATGGAAGATTATATTATGGATGAACGTTTGAGGGAAGCCGTTTGGCTGCTTCGGAGAAGGATAAAGTTAGGCAGATCTAATTTTACGCTTGGGTACTTAATGCGCCATTTAAATCCGTAATCTGCGTCGCGACGCTATCACGGGATCGTGGGACGTCAGGAAAACTTCGCTGCGTCTCGTTATCACCCGGATGCTCTAATCAGCGAATGCGACTATAATAAAGGGGATGCACTCGAGGATCTGAGAAAAAAAATGCTGGCTCTGTTTGATCGGTTACTTCTTGGTCAATAGTTCATAGTCGCGACGTCGTATCGGATGTGTGGGAAAGTCTTATCGTTTGCGATAACTACTAGTTTCCTGGGATACATCTTATCACTATTGGTGCAACTGCAGAAATTCATCGAATTTATTTGTGCAACAGCGACGACGCCCTGAAGTCCGTGCAAAGTTCAAAGAACCTGATGCACCGTGCATTGGTATGTACGGACTCGTACATAGTCATAAATTTCAAGCAAAATAGTCTCCTCTCGTTATATACACTTTTTATGCATATTAATAAAAATATTATAGTGAATATTTTTTATTAGCCACGTAAAAAAAAATTAAATAACAAACTTAATTTTCTTTCCGATAACTAATGATTCCACGTCATTTCCATTACTAGCTTTTCAAAATTTACATTGTATAATGATAATGGAGACTAAAGAATAGGATTATATATATATATACATTGTAGTGCGTACAATAGCGCGTACCAATAACAGTCAGTGTGACGGTAACGATGGTTACGAGGAAGACAAGGTGCTGAACAGCCACTTTCTTGCGATCGCAGACGCACACATGGAAGACTCGTGTCAAGTACAGCGCCATCTTTTTTTTTCACTTTTTCTTTCGAACCTTTTCTTTTTTTCCTTTTTTTTTAACAGCTCTCCCGTGAGCTTTTCAAATGCTTCTCGATCTCCGGACAAAAACCCCGTTGGCCCTGGGGCTGCTAGGGTTGTGTGAATACGCTGGCTACAATGGGGCTATCCTTTTGTGGTCCTTTTCCGTCCGATAGGTTGGGTCAGCTTGGCAATATGTTAAAGCAAAACTCGTTCGGGTCAAAACCGAACGTTTCACATTGATTTATTTACGGGTCTTTTTTTTTGTTTCGTCCCTCCTTTCGAACGCCCTCGGGCCGTGTGACAATTTTAAAGTAAATTGTTATCTCGCGTTCAAATATTTTCTATACTTATAAAAAAAAAAAAAAAAAAAAAAAATGAGAAATTGCATTAAATATTATTTCCTTGAAAAGGCTTTTAACGTACTACACATTTCTGGTAGCAAAAATTCATTCAAATGATTTAGACTGTATAATACAGTAAATTTTCTAAATCTCCATTAAGAGAATCTCGAACCTCTGATTGTTATGCAAGTAAAATGTCAACGAAAATCAAGAAGTTTTTTAAAGAGATCCTCTCCTAAAGTAGAGCCAACATTTTTCGCGTTTTTCAAATCCATATCGAAATGTTCAGGTCGGATTGTTCTTTCAGTCTGTTTATTGATAATTGTTGCAGTGGTGTCAAAATAATTGTAAACCTTGAAAAATATTCGGTAAACTCCATTTTGGGAAAGAATTTCGAAAAATCCTCTTATTTCTGTAGTACGTGTAGTATCTGTGTCTATGTGTGTATCTATGATATTTCTACGTGAAGGTTCCTGAAATACCTTGAGAATCCACTGTATTATCTTTATCGTTTGAAATATGGACACAGGTAAGGTATCGGCCGAGAATAGAACGTTTAGAGAAGAAAAACGTTTTTCCTGGTAAAAAAAGGTCACGTACGTAAATAATCAATATAGATATGAAAAGAGTGTATCGATACTTTATCAAAATTTTAGTCCTTCCTGTTCCTTTATCTTCTTTGCACACTTCTCTGCTTCCTACCCTTCTGGACGATATACCTTTTTTTTTTATCGATGGTTGCTCCTCTCTCGTGTTTTCAGCGTTTTTTGCCAGCACACCCAGCGTGACAGGTGCATTCAGGAATGCAACTCGTCACCGCGCGGTGGAGAAGTGCATTTCGGGGAAACGGGAGTCCCACGCCGTGAGTTCGAAGAGACAAAAAACTTTTTTTTTCTTCATCCATTTTTTTTTTACAAGAGCCTCTTTTAGAAAGTCCTTAAACTAAGTGATCCTGCTTCTCGAGTGTCACGCTACCGATAATTTCGCGCTGAGCAAACTGCATTGCTGGAAAAATGCATCCTCGGTGAATCTCAGGTGCATCCGACTTTGGTAAATTATGAGTGTCTTTTGGAACGATGACACTGACTACATACGCTGAGACTTTCTCAATGAATAATAACAATAGATATACCTATAGGTGCAGCATGAAAACCCCATGGAAATTCTCACAATCAAGATGCATCATAATGCACGTATTAATTGCATGCAACATTCTCGCTCTTGCCATTGAATCGTACGTTCTATGGATAACGATCCGCCATCTTGTTGAAATCTCAAAATCAAAATGAAATTCCATCACGAATATTCATCACGTTTATACGTACAATATTTGATATATAGAAATTTTCGAGGAAATTTCAAATCAAATTCATGTGCATCGTTGCATCTTACGAGCGTGATAAGAAAACTGTCAATGATAAGCTGCCGATGGCAAAGAGTATTTCATGTTAAATCAACTGACAGATTCAATTACTAAGGTGTCGGTGTCCGTCAACGTTTTTATTAGTGTAATAAAAAGGATTGATTTTTCTTTTTTTGCAAGAAAAAGTAAAATCAAGTCTGTCAAGATTTGAACGAGCAATCCGATCGACGTGGGAAATTTATTAAGGGGAAGAGCCAGGATAGATAGAGTGAAAGAGACACGTGTAAATATTTCCAGTGAAATCAGGAAAATCCATTTCATCCTGTCTGACGTCCTACGGCGTCTCGGATATTTCCTAGTGCGACGTCCTAACAGACGGACGAGGTAAGACTGTAATAAAGCTTCACCATAGCGACTGTCATATCCAACCGAATTGAGTATTCAATTCGTGTTCCTTGATGCGCGAGTCTCGACTAGGCTGACATCTAGGGGCATGGGAAGAGTCGATCGTGACCCGAGGATACAGTCGCATCAACCGACCTGCAGAGGAAGCCTAATGTCGCCAGAATATAAGACATACGTATAACCAGGATATAAGTAGATAAGGATCAGGCTGAATCAGCCAGTAGAAGAAACCATCAAACACAGACACAATTATTTCATAAAATTACCTCGAATTTTAAATTTGATTCAGCATCTTGAATAACTGTCTGATACATGGATTTTTGCTATCTACCCTAATCCGATGACCCTGAATTCCTCATCGAGGTCAAGGACCTTATTCAAAGTCAAACTTGCCAGGACAATGGGTTAGTCCAACCCAGCTCGCAATTGGTCGGTGCTAATACCAGCCATGTTTGCCAAGCGCAAACTTTCTTCTTCCTAGATCTTCAGGCTGAATTTTTTTTTTTTTTTTTTTTTTTAAGGATTTGGCTTCTTCAAGAAAGTTCAGGTTTCATTGTTCTCCCGATCCTCGTCGACTAAGAGACCAACGTATTGACATTGACATTTGATGTTTTCTTAGTTACGTCCCGACTAAATGCGTTTCCACTTTTAACCTCTAAAACTTAATTTTTTTTTTCTTTTTTCTCTCTATTCCTTTGTTTTTTGGACTTTTTCTTCACTCCGTTCCTCGAGTCTGCTTAACCGATGCTCGTGCATTAACTAGGCTATGTGCTTCGTCAAAATTTATAATATGACTAATTAGAATTAATTATGCATCCACATAGGTACTTGCTTCTTCGAATCGGTAGATACCTGCTGTACGTATACATATATGTATACATATACATATATATGTATATAGACACCTGTATACCTACGATCGAATAGACTCACGTCAGCCGCGTATTTCCGTTATGCTAATTCAGTAGCCAGTAGCAATCGGGCGTTAGGTATATCGGAGAATGGTAAATTTGCCTGTCTATTTAGCATACACCCAGTGGTCTGATAACTATTCATAGACCATTGGGGAATTCTGAAATGGCTATTATTCCGCAAAGTGCATTTTTAACGTTCTTACATATCGGAAATATAACTGCGTTATGGTGTACGATGAGATGAGAAAATATTTTTCTCACGAAAATTGAATATACTGGCGATTTATGTACAGTCGATATTTTTTACCACGGCGAAACGGTATCGCTGTAACTTCATTGACGTGAGTACGCGATAACGCACGTGGGCTTGCGTACGGATAGGCAGATAGTTCAACGCAAAGGGAACGACGGGAATATTATTTTAATCGAAATCAAATTACTCTCGATATTTATATTTCACTTTGTACATAGTGTGGTATATAAATTACGTCGATTATACGTCGAACGAAATTTTACTGAAAAATTTTTATCTATGGATACTAGTCGTGTGTATACCAGTAGAGGGAAAAATTTATTTATGAATTTACATTATATGGGTATATACATATATAAAGTTGCTAGGTGTATATATATATATATATATATAGAGTTTGAGGAGAGGAAACATAAAGGGGCATAAATAAATAGCATTGGAATTCTAACCTATCCTAACCTAACGAAACCCTTTTCCAAGCCCATCAGAACTCCGAGTGCTTAGCTTTGGAAAATTTTGCAAAAAAATTTCGTGTGACTTTATGGCTTATGGAAGGCTCTGTGACCTCAAAAAAGCCGTTACCCTGAAAATTCCTCGAGGACAGATATCAAAATTGCCACCATTTCCTTAAAAAAAAGTAAACACAGATTTCGCGCTCGGCGCAACCAACGGAGAACATTAGGATGTACGATACAAGATATCAAATCGAGATATAGGAAATTTGCGAAAAAGATTTCTAGAAATTTTCAAATTCTATTTTATGTATATATATATACCATCGCTACTCTCATAGAAATGACGTAATAACGTTATCAGAATTTATGAGTCATGCATTTTCACATAATCACGCGTTAGCAATATCAGAATCTCAAGCGTTAAGCGTTTTCGCGAAGCATCAGTTTTCTTGAAATTCCAACCTAATAAATCTAACAAACATTCTAATGTTAATAACTAATTCGTAAATGAAATCGTCTCCAAAGTAGCCCAAGGGCATATTTACAGAGAGAATTTCACTGTCCTTACACTGTTTTTGGGGACTCTGTCCTAAATGTACAGAAAATTAATCAACCGACCACGATGAACTTTGTTAGAACTGCAATTCTTAAATGCAGATCGCTGCAATACCTACCGAGCGAACCTTGCGGCACAACAGAATTTCTACGTATACACATACATATGAGGTGCAACATAGAAGTTTATAAATGTACAGCAAGCACGATATTCATTCTCGAGTTTCATCTCCCGTTAATTTCACGTCTTGTTCCTGTCGTAAATACGACATCCTGTTATCAGTCTTACGCTATCTACGACTCATATATTATTTATTCCCTTAACACGTTGAATGCCGCGTCAGCCAGATCTGGGTGGCGGCTATGCTTTGATGCTCCCCCCTTCACCCGTAAATGGATAACGAACTTCTACTTTGCCCAATTAAATAGAATTCCACGAGTATGGAATTAGTACATGTAAATATAATCGCTCTACGCATCTCCCGTATATTTACGATTTCGATTATCGGATTCGAGCCTCGCAGGAAGCTCGATGTATTTTCGCAGGGCGTTCAACGTGTAAAATTCCCATTGCCCGCGATAAAATGTTCAATAAAATCATCATTCGACCGTTTTGCTTGACAGTGAGGACCTGCTTGAATTTTTTTATAATTCTTTGTAATTGAACGTTATCAATTCGATTCCCATTTGCATACGTATAAATTGACCGGACACTCGTATAGTGAAAAGTGACTGATCCTCCCGCTACGCGTTACTCGAATATCCAGCGCATTGTATATTTCTCTTTTAATAAATTTTATTTGAAATTCCCGCCACGAGCACTCTGGCTTTATTATTCCGAAGTATCTATACTTGACTCCTTCGATCTGTCATACGCGTTCTCATGTATCTTCTCGCGCACACATTCGCGTGCACCATTGTCCCGCCCGCCCCTCTCGATCGTCCTTCCCAATTTGGTGGTCGCAAATGCGCCGAGTAATTAACGAAAATCTTATGCAGATACGCGCAGCCATTAGTCGCGCGCGGTTCTTGCGCCGCGAACGTAGAAATGCATCGAAGCCGCGTTTCCATTTACACAAACGCGAGCGCGCGAATGTGATCGCGCGGCGAGCAGCAGGACGTCGACCTGCTCGGAGAGTTTGGCTCCGCTCGGAAATACAATGCCACAATAATGCCAACCAAACGGGTATGATAATATTCGTGCCGAAACACGCAACGCCCGATAGTCGATTCGTATACCGATGCGCCGTAGAAAATGGCGGTCCGGTGAATCGCAATGACCACGATGCGGCGACAGTACCGAATTTCGCTAGGCAGGTGAATTACCGAACTCGCGCGGATCCCAAACTGAACACCCTATATGTATAACAGGTTATTCAATGCGCAACGATCTTAAGTGGGCTAATTAGTCAACATCGTATGAACATTTTTACCTGAAAATTGCAAGATAATAGATAAGCATTGGAGGATTTTGGATGAATTTTTTTTTTTCACTTTGGTATATAAGTGTTCGATAAGAAATATTTAAAAAATGAATTTTTTAATTGCTTTTTGACAATAATTATAATTTTGTATTATTCCAATTTATATATTTTTTTTTTATTTTTGACTACGTCTCGTACGGGTTAGAATGAATTTATTAAAGATTAGAAAATTTTCACTTTGCTTTAATGGCTTTTGAATTACAGGAAAATTATGTAAGTCAGACTTTTTGCGCTTTTTAATCGCGGTCAGAAACTCGCGTCTTATGTTAGACCATTTTGCGGTATCTGAGATGATTCCGAGATGGCGGCCATTATGGTCTTGCGGTTAGGGTGTCACGGTCCTGTTCCCTAAGTCGTAAACCTCTACGTCTCTTTTACAGATCCTAAAACCGGCTTTTGAAGTTTTCGTTAAAAATCAGACTTTAAACTCACCACTGTGTCATTACCTTGATACTGACCTCATCCCGTTCGATATCGCTTCCGGGTTATTAAGTTAACTTTAAATGGACGTAGCGGCAGACACTGCGATATCCTTTTATATGTAGATTTGTAATTTACATAAACGACCAGAAAAAAAAAAATGTATACTTGTCTTTTCATACTGAAAATACAATATTATCATTTGATAACACGCAAGTGTCTCCAGCACGTTATTAATTTAATGCACGGTATAGCCGTGACGTTAGTTTCATATTCAGGGGACTCTTTTACGTTGTGTAAGCCATAATAAGGTGACCCCTCGACGTATAATTGATCTTCCTATCTGATCGTACGAATAATGAATTACATGTGTTTCCTACTGTTTTCCTGTACAAGCCGTTTTACAGGAATTCACGTAATACGCATATCAGTTATGCATATATTAGGGACGATTATTTTCACATAATTATATTATTATTTGATCGCAAAATTTTCAATATTATTGCAGAATCGATTATATTTTATTCGTTAGCGTTTGCTAGGAATTGGTCGGTGCAACTAACCTATTAAAATATAATATTAAACATATATGTATAATAAATTTTTTTTAAATATATACATATATAAAAGTGTATGTTTTTGCATTTTTTTTTTTTTCTTACTTTTCTATCTCCGTTCCTTCATAAGTCCATTTTCCCGTCTTCTCTCCACCGTACGTAAATGCCAGGAGATACAACGTTAAAGAAATGTAAAAATTATAAAGTCCAGGACGACATCGTTAGTGTCTTGTCGCTATCGGAAACAATCGACACGAGAGACAAAACGATGTTACTCGATTGTTTCTCCGGTACCGTGACGTCATCACTATTTCCGTTCTCCATTTACCCCTTTTGGTCCTCTGAATATTCATATGCGCGCGATTTCGACTGCCTGCCTGATTTCACCCTCTTCGTTTACTCTCTCTCTCTTCTCTCTTTCTCTCACTTGATTTTCATATCTCCCGCGTATCGATCTACATAATTTAACACGATACCAATTAAAAATTTATCAAGATAATATATATATATATACATAACTAATACTAAACTCAAAGGTATACATACGTAACCCTCTACATAAATATACACATATATAGTAATACTTATTAATGTCACTCAATTAGCAGACAAGCCTGGAACTGATTGGTCTTTCAACTCGAAACTGCCGAATGATTTTTTTTTTTCACTGTTTTCCTCATCTTTATTTCACCGTCAACTTTGCCGTTTATTCCACGTGTCGTGAAATTCTCATCCCCTATTGAATTTCGGAAGTACGAAAAGCAGCTCGATTCCACTGCAAATACGTGGGTAGAAGTTTTCCCAATTAAATTCGCGACAGCCGCGAATCAACCAAGAAAGGTATTTTCATCGTCCCTTCAATTTTCTCTTTGACTTCGTTCGAGCAGTCCTAAAGGCTGCCAACAGTAATATCTGAAATAAGCCGGCAAGCGTCTCACAGGACTGTACTATATTTTCCTATTGGCCAAGAGGCATGTAAAATACGTATGTAAAATGTAACCAAGTAAAAAGCATATAAATCCTTAGCGAGATAGTTTTTGAAAATTACTAAAATTTAATTAATAAAAAAAAACCTCGTTCGATCATCCGATCAATCTTCAGCGCAATATTACTTCACAATGTATGTGCACTGGCATTCGTATAAAAATGTAACTTTATCATAAATTTATTTAAATAATGTTGTCACACTTTTTTAGAGCCCTTTTGCACGGTCAGACTCCGAAAGAATAAATTCGCAAAATTACGAATAGTTTCGCAAGCAATATCCGTTTTTAGAGTAAAACTTCTTAACCGGTCGTTCGTTCTAGCCGCCTGTTTGCCATGACGGATAATATAACATTCTTCTGCGCCGCGAGAGCGAAAAACAAGTGAAACGAAGAAAAGGTAAAAGTTGTACAGGTCGATAAATATTATAGAAATGCAGGGGGCACTACCTAAAGGTATGTTTTCAGTCAACGTTTTTATATGTATACATATATATGTGTATCGCTATAATCCAATACAGAATAACCTCGTGCAGGACACGTGTCATCAATAACACATGGCGCGTCACTTCTCGAAAAGTTGTATCCTCTATCGGAAGAATAAGGTACCCGATAGTCTCCAGGCGCGCAAGCATAGACGGAATGCAAAGCAGAGATACCAACCGATATAAAATGTATAACCTCTGGCCCATGCACGTGGAATACATATTTCAAAGCAGAGACTGTACCTTCGTGGAACCTGAATGAGACTCGCAAATGACAATTCAATATAGGTAAACAAGATATGAGCACGAGGGAAGCATCAGTCACGTGGAAATAGATTTTAAGAAGTGTGTATATTGAAAAAAAAAATCAATATTTGTATTAAAAAAAAGAATGAGAAAAAATAAACGTGATAAGGAAATTAATACGATTCATATATATGTAGGATATAGAATAATTAGTATTAGTGATTTGCTTGGAAAGAAAAAAATTTTCATACATCGATCGGATACATATATGAGCGATTGATCTAATATTTGAATTTGGGTAATTGGGACTTTCGCATTTTTGCTTGGTATTTTTTTTTTTTTTTTTTTTATATCATTCAAATTTTCACTCGATCGACTGCGTGAAAAACAGCCGGGACGCTATACATTGTATGTTTTACTATGAGTACCAACTTTTAAACGCCTAAGTCTATGCGATAAGGAATCCATGAAGCTCCGTTCCTTGTTTGCTGTAATAATATTGAATTTTTTTTTTAAAGTCCAAGACATACACGCTTCTTGTGTATTAAACGTTACCAACGTGACAAATGTTATATTTTACAGAATGAGTGGAATATGAATATTTTCTTTTTATTTTTTATATCCATCATTTTTGCCTGCCGCAATGCGGTCGGCGCGTATATCCGATTCCAGTCGTTCCTGCGTCTAAGGGTCTTCGAAATCTTTCGGAACTAGTAGTTATCGCCAGAGCCAAAGTTAGTAGAACTAGGCGAATGGGAGTGCCAACCTAAAATCGGATTTCCCGATAACTCTAATGGCGCTCGTTCTCATATTATAAGACTTGGCTTATCAAGTCGACCTACTTCGTCAGGATCTAAGAAGACGCTAAGCTGTCCATTTACATTATACATGAAAAACCTCAGAATATCATTGAAATGCAATTAAAGTCGTATTAAGATATTAGAGATGAGCAAATAATTACTTTGAGGGTATCTCCTCCCACCCCCCCCCCCCCTCTCTGTCACTCTTTTTTGTATCGATCCACATATTTCGTGGTGACTTTTCTCGGAAGGGGTCAGTAACTGGCCCCCCCCCCCCACCCCCACCCCCAATCGATAACTTCTCTTTGACAGGGTGGATCTTACAGGGTGAGAAAAAAGAATGGACAAAAACCACGAGGCATTCCAGAACAGTTACAAGAAAGTTGAACGAGTAAGAAAAGTGAACCGAGTCCAATGGCGCATCAATCACGAGTAAACTTGGCGAACCCAGTAGGGGAAACCTTCGAGACAGATTCGCCACTAGAAGAAGCAAGTCGGAGCCCAAGTATCGAGAATCGAAATTAAGGATCTCGATGCTCCTGAGAAAGTATAGATTGCTAAGTAGTAATTAACTTGGGAAAATCAATTAACCTAACAGTGATTACCGATAAGATCAGATATACCAGTATTCATTAGGTACACTTGCCCGTATCAAAAGGCTGTATAAATTTGACCAAACAATGTGATATCCAAAAACGAGACGGTCTTAAAATTTGTCAAAAAAAATCAGAAGCTCAAAATATGTATAAAAAAAAGAAGGAAAAGAAGATTTCGTGCTTATAAACTTTTTGAAGTTACTTTATTACGTGTCAAAAATGAAATGCCAAAAATGCATCGTCACTTTAGCTTTTAACGATTATTAAGAAAGTCAGATATAATCTTGCCAGTGTGTAGCCTTGGATATATTACGTGTATATACGGAGACGGCGTGAACTTTGCAAGACTGGATAAATATGACTCTGAGAGTTTTGCGAAAGGATAAATATGGCCGTACAGGACTTATGTAAAATGATTGAAAAATTGTCTATTGAGATTCTACGAGAGTCTCGTGAAAAGTGAAAAAGATATTCACTGGAATCGAGAGCTATTCTGATGCACGAGTTTTTAGCATGAATGGAAAGGTGGTCAAGTTACATCGGGCATCTGTTAAGAACGTGAGGAAGAAGACATCGTGAATGTCTCAACGCATCATAGACTCTTCTGTGATACCTACTGATCTATGATCTAGGATCCTGAGTATGATCTAGGATCCAGTAAATTTAATCGTGTGGCAAAATAATGACAGTGCATCGGAACGCTGTGAAAAGCATTATTAATTTGTTCTTACCCGTTATAGGATCAGGGTTGACTCAAAGCCTTAGAGAAATTACGATTTCCGTCCCGACCTTAATTAACGTGAAAATCGTAAATTAAAGTCTAGGCGCTTAGTAATCAAGCAAGTTGACCGAACGTGACAGATCATATTATAAAAAAAAAAAAACCTTAAAGTCATACCTAATTTATGATATTACATGAAAGCCTACGAGGAATCAATAAAACTTATATGTCACCCGGTATGCATATTCAAGTGAAATAGTTAGACAGGGTAAAAATAAATGACAAAATTCCATGTCCCATTATTCCTGCAATTCAAGAAGTTACCGATCGATGGAAGTTGGAATTCTGTGTTAATATTGACAGGAAAAAAATAAGAGGGTGCGGTTCGATTCCTCGTTCCAATTTTCTCAGTTGGATTTGCTCTATGCGGTATACTATTTTATAATCATATACCATAATTATTCCTGTGTATTCCGCTAGGCGAACGTTCAATCCGATTTCACGGAGCTGGACAAATTTTTCTTATGAATTTGTCCAGTCCGTCATGAACGTACAGATCAGTGCGATTTGCACAGGGTTTTGATTACAGTCGGCACTGGGAAGTCCGGGAACGAGGAAAATGTGCGGAACAACGTTTACGACTGTAATACAAAGCGCCGTGTATATTTACAAGGTCACTGCTGTTAGTTGAACTAACGTTGAATGGGCCAGGAAACTGGGAGCAAATTCGACGGAGGTTAGGTCTGTTAATTAGAAGGTTTACCTAAGGCTGCGTATAGGAATTGCAGATTGTGGAATAAAATATCCTTCATAAATCTTCTACCGTTGTAATTCGTCGGCTAGGGGAAAAAAAAAAATGTGACAAAACCCTCGTCGACTAGGGAATAATTTGACTGTGAAGTCAAATCCACTTTTTTTCGTTTTTCTCGCTACTATTTTTTTTGTTTTCCCTTCACTTTCCTCCTTGTCGTTCAACCTTCTTGTTTCTCGATTTTTCGGTACAGGAGAGTCGCGTCATCATCAGCCGTAACAGCGAGGAATTTCTTTAACGTGGACTACTTCCCCCCCCCCCCCCCCCCCAAAAGCTTACACGAAGTAAAGCATTTCTGTTTCCGATTCCGTCGAGGTAAGCGCAGTAATAGCAAAAGAGACCAAAAGGATGAAGGGTGTGAAGGAAAAGAAAAAAAAAGAAGAAAAAAAAAATATGATGGAAGATAAAGAAGGGAAGGAAAAAGAGGCAGGAAAAAGCAACCTCGTAAGTTCGTCAAGCCCTGATTCTTCCGATCTGCGTCGCCCGTGTATAAGCCTATTGACACCAGGGCCGTACCTATCGATACAGGCTTTTCCATGAGTAACGTATATTTTAATTCCTGGTCTCGTCGAGCGACCAATTTTCCACGTTCGATCTCACCGTGCAGAAATCTGCAGAATTGTCATTTATACGAAACACGCGAAATAGCTGGCAGGTGCGCGATAAATTAACAAGAGACGCCGAGGTCACACCTGCCGACGATAAAAGGTCCCTTAACGAAACGTGGAAGACTGGTAGTAGAGATCGGTACTATTTTCAAAATAAAAAAACTGGTTAGGTCGCATTGGCCATTAACGAGAATAGGGTTGGCCGCTCGAGGCTGCACAGTCGATTCTTACACGCGGTCTCCTATCTCTGGTACCGTGTAGTCCTGATCTCCAGCGCCATCTACTTCCGAATGTATATAAGGTCACGCCGTTCAGTTCGGAGGAGTGGGCAGATACCTATCGTCGTATCGTCCTGGGTGGTTATCACTGAGGCGAAAATGGACCCGTGAAAAGTCTTGGCAAATATTTGATACGGAATTTATTTAGTGGGTCTATGGGGTCTCTGGATGGACTGAGCGTCTAGGGTTCGATTTATATGCCCGTCCTTTCCTTTTTTGTCCGCCAATTTTTTTTTCCCCCCTATTGGCCAGTCTTCACGGTAAGGATACGTCAGGGAATTTGAGGTTAACTTTCCTACCCTGTGCATCGTTGCCAGTCTATGGGAGGACTCCGAGGCAGTAACTACTCTCTGCTCCAGTATTTCTCTAGTGCACACTCCTTCTGGTTCACTCCCCCTCTCTCTTTTTCTCTCCTTCTGCCCCCTCCCTCTCTCTCTCTCTCTCTCTCTCTCGCTCGAAAACGAAGAAGAAGAAGAAGAGCGTCCAAATGGCGAAGAAAAAAGTCCGCGAGATGTCTGGTTCTTCCGCGGGGCCAATGCGGGTGCATCGGCCTCATAGGCCGGGCCTATAACCTCGCCAGGGCTGGACACTCGAAAACTGGGCCCAGTGACACTAGCTATAGTATATACCACAAGTAAATTAAAATTTTCAACAGTCCTATGGAAGTAAAACTCGATACGCGATTTAAGTCTGTTCCTTGTTTGACTGTTGCGACTTGGCAATTTATAGAAAGAAACAAAATATTAGCGAATATTCATTGTTTATGGAATATCGATACTACTCGATTATACATATTTACATTAAAATAGTGTAAAGAGGTGTCAAATGAAATTCAACGAGTGGACTTTTCTTTTAACGAGGACTAATAATAAATCTGGTACCATCTATCGAGCATGCATTCGCACGGCAGTGATAGCATCCACTGTGCTATATTTACTTTAAGCAGTCGTTTCGGATGCATTTAATTAAAACTGGGTCACCGCCGTGGACAAAATCAGCATCTGCCATTTATTCGAATCACTAGTTTCCCTGGTAACGCCATAAGTATGTACAGTTACCAACGAAATACGAAGAATAAAAAAAGAACAGGCAGACACTTAATCATGCTCAATTTACGAAAATTTAGTTACTAAACACATGAATGTACATATGCATGACCTCAAAGCAAACCTGCACAATATCTGCGCAACATACCGGAGCATTAATCTCTAACGTGGCATAACACAAAGGAATTCCTATATTATAATACGCCATGATCAATCAATCCAAACTGAAGTCAAGTACAAGACAAATTATACGATAGCGATAAAGGGCACTGATGGGAACCCCCATGATTTTCTTCAACGCGGGATAATGTTAGCTCGAGTTAGGCCAGACTACCCCAGCCGGGTTAGTCCGTCGTAGAAGACACCAGACACCACGGCGAATATACAAGAGTCCATTGATTAGAGGGGTACCATCCCAGAAGGTAGATTAGCTTACTTTAAGCAGAGGTTAGGTTCACTATCAAAGCACTGAAAATTTGTGTGACACAGGGAAGCTAGCGAGCGACGAAAGTTCATTAATTGGATGAAGCTTTGGTTATAAAGCCGGTAAGGTAGGAAATTCAGCGCGGGTGGCAGTGACGGTAGCTGGGTAAAAGGGTAATTTGCGCGGCTTAGGTTAAGTATGAGATTAGGTAACGACGCCGAAAGTGCAACGACAGAGAAAACCGGCGGCGTCGACTGGCCCATAAAACTGTAACGTTCGCTCCACGTAGACGGACACGCGCGCATCGACGGTGCATATCGAAGTCATTCGACCCACATTGTTTGGTTAGAGCCGGTGCAGGGCAGCTATGCAATTCGTTGCTGCAGCAGACTGGAGCGACGTCGCGATTCGGTTTCAGCCACCGTGACGTCAGCGCTCGATTTGCGTATACATATATCTCAGCCCGGTTGCACCACACGAATTAGAGTCTGTGTATTCTCTCTCTCTCTCTCTCTCTCTCTCGTTATTCTACCTACTCGTACCTTCCCGATATTACGTCCAAGAGTAGCCCTAGTCCCAAGAATCGGTAGCTTCTTACTGTTTCTTTTACTATTCTCTCTCTCTCTCTCGCTCTCTCTCCTGATCTGTCAGTCGGTAAAGCCAGATGCGATTCGTGATCGGCTAAGTGGAAACGAAGCAAGACCATGGTAGGGAGTAGGGAGGTAGGGACTGTGGATGATGGGAGAAGAAAAAAAGAGAGAGAGAAAGGAGGGCGAGGAAGAGGGAGGGAGGAGGGGGGGTGTCGTATACCAGTACGTAGAGAAAAATAAGAGAAGTCAAGTAGAAAGAGTGTCCAGGGCGCGAGACAGGAAAGACAGAGAGCAACGCACAGGCGAAAAGAAGAAGTCGTGTGTGCCAGTGGCGGAATGCTGTACGGGAAGAAGCGAAAGATGCCGTAACTCGCGCAATGAACAGCCTTTTTTACACGTAAGGCCAAGGCATTTAATGCAAAAACAGGGCTTTGTGTCGAGGCACACGTAATACGTAGGAAAAAGGGAAATAAAAGCGCGTGCGCGCGTCCCTGTCCTCTATCCCCACCACGGTGTCCTTTATCGCCACTCCTTTTGCCACATGCATCCTGTATACGTATACGTATCCTCGACTGCAAGTATTAATAAGGGAGCTTTTTCGAAGCTGAAAATTAGGGGCTGCGCGAACGAGCGGAAGGAGCTATGTTAATTTTCACTTTTTTGTCTTTTTGTGTAAAATTCAAAAATATGAGGTGAACAGTCGGGTACGCACTTTTCGCTATGTTTATTATGACACGAGTACGGGACGACAGTAGGAAAGCCGTTTTCCTAGGAAATTTTAGCTGCGAATCGACATAGGATATTCGGGCTGCGAATCAGCATTGGGAAGTGAAACGCATGCTTGAAATTGGCATAGTGTGCGTGGGCTATGCTTTAATTCTCTTCTTCCATCTCCAGGATTTTTTATTCCCACTACCGTAAATTCTAGTACCCCCACCACGACACCCTAGTCCTCCCGTTGCAACTACCACATCTCCCCTGCATTCTAACCGTTCTGTTTCTTTCCCTTTCTATCCGTCTCTCTCTCTCTCTCTCTAACTTTTTCATCCCGTCCCTCCCCTTCTCCCTCTAGCACTCTGTAGGAACGTGAACCATGTTACGGCACTTGCACGAAACTTGCATTCTATACTCACATGTGGACCATCGTGCGGGATGACTTTGTCACCGTGTGTGTGCTCACACGCACGCTACTCGAGTGCCGGACAGATGCTGGAGATACGTGTATCCAAACGGCCCACGGCACTACTGCATTTGGCTGCGCATTTCAGCGGTTCTCACTCGTACGTCGCGTTATCGTTGCTTTGCCAATTTTTTTGAGCTTCCGATTTGTCCGATTTTATATACGTACACGCGTGCGCATTGCATATAAGGATGACAAACGCGTGCAGGAACTTTCCCCTTTTCTCTCGTTGAATTTCGCAGACTCGTTTAGTTTTCTGTACCGAGCCACAATATATACCGGCAAATAGCATTGATTGTGCAATTTGAAATTCGCAAGAGATTTGCACGTTACTTAATTTTCGAAGACATTCATCTGTAATGGGATAATAATATTTCTGCTGATTTTTGGTCAATTATTTTTTACACGTTCCTGTCACGAGGTACTTTTTACCATATAATTATTCGAAATTCTTTTTTAATAAAGAATTCGAATGGTGCTCGAAAACTTCTCATTACGAGACTCAGTACCAAAAATGCATTTCGTTGCGCATGCAATTGTCAGTGGTTATCAGTGCGTACTTCTGGTGTTCGGAAAGAGATTTGTAATGCAAATTTACGTAATGCCTGTGTGACACTACGATATACGTTGAATTATACAGATTAATTCGCTGCTCGGGAGGCTACCAAGTGGAACCGTCTGAAATCGTCCGAATCGAACTGCAACGTCCTTTAGACTTTCGAAAAGGAACTATTGCAGCGTAACGTTACTTAATGAAGCTTTTCATTAATCACCGACTTGACGAACTTTCGCGATCGTCAGGGATCGATGCATCCAGTGGAATAAATAAAAATTGAACTACTAAAAGACATTTGAAAATCTTATAAGATCGCCATATAAT